>PVJO010000732.1:86294-137821 GCA_004026905.1 Hystrix cristata | reverse complement strand
GAGCATGAGACGTCCATTCTGAAGACCCTTGCTGATGACAACTGCCTGCATGTATGTCCTTTCTGATGCTGTGGTCTTTACTGGACATAACTGGGTGGAGCGAGCAGAACTTCAGAGTGAAATGTCTAAGTCCTGTTCACACTAGTGAATAGTTATTTCTAAAACAAAAAAGTCTACAGTTGTCGCCCAGTGCAGAAATCTGTCCAGTCCTGGACCTTGGGCATCTTTTCTGTCTCCCCCACCCCCACCCCCCCACCGCTGAGTGTGTCATTGGTCTCTCTCTTGTGGTCATTTCCATGAAAGGAAAGCACAGACCCTGGAGTCCTCGCTGCACCTGTAGCCAGCAAGTTCCCCTTAGAACCAGATAGCTTGGCTGTCAGCTTGGATAACTAGGAAGGAGCCTCTTTTCATGGAACATAATTTCACCTGGCAGTAAAAACCAATATAAAACCCAACCCAATGAGACTTCACTGACTTCACTAGCTTGGAAGACTTGAAGTGGGAAGATTTTGGCAATTAGGTATTAAGATTTGTTTTCAGAAAACAGGCCATTTCCTGAAAGATAGCCAAGATCTTTGTGCATATGTAAGATGTAGAAAATTCTGCGTTCCAAGTGAGGTACCAGCCCGGGACCTCCCCAGGCCTGGCCTCTGACAGATCAATACAGGGTGAACTGTGATTGATTTTGTGCATGAGCTCTTTGCCAGGCCACCTCTGGGGCCTTTGTTTGCAGCCCACCAACTCTTCCTCCTTCCCCAGAGCTTCTTTAGACCTTCTGGAGTCTGGAATATGATGGGAGAAAGTGCTGTGGGCTCTGTAGGTCATTTGACCTCCCCAGGCCTCCGTTTTGTCATCCATGGAAGTGGGGGGTACTACCTGCTGAGGGTAGCAGATCAGATGAAGTGAATCATACCGTGTGTGTAACCTGGTATCTGGCACACATGGGACTATTATCTGGTGAGACAACAGTGACCAGCCTAGAGGCCTGGCTTTGATCGTTGCTCCAACATTGGCACACATACAGGATCTTAACAGCACGGCCACTTCACCTCCCTGGCCCTCAGTCTCCTTAGCTTTGCAAATGAGGGCATAGGACTAGGAGACCTCTGGTAAATATTCCTTTGAGGTCTCAAGTCTGAGGGCTTTTAAGTGAAAACCAAGCAAAGCTAAAATAGCTTCTATAGGACATTCTACCCTCATGCATTGTGAGGTCTTACTTGGAAGTTTAGAGGCCACTTTTGCAGATGCTTGAGGGGACTTGAGGGGGGTAGGGTGGCTGAGAGTGGGTACCCTGACCCCGGTCATGTAGGATACTGTGGCAGGGTCCAGTCCTCTCCCTTCAGGGCTGCTAAGTCCTTAGGACAACCTGAGCCTCTGGCTGGGCCGGGAGGGGAGGTTTGCCAGGGTTGGTCCCACCGGTGACACCCAGCCTCCTGACTGACTTCTCTCTCTCTCTCTCTCTCTCTCTCTCTCCACTTTTCCTCCCTGCAGCCTTTGCTAGGGAAAGCCTGTCTGTAAGTATTTCTGAGAAATTCTGCTGCTTGCACTTTTTCTCTCTTGCTTGCCTGTTTGGCTTCCTGCCTCTTAAAATACTGAGGATAAGGACAGTTTTTGTGGAGTCTGAAGTCTTCCACAGGAGAGGAGGAGACGAGCCTGGGAGGAGGCAGAAGGGAATTCATGAACATTTTAGAGAGGGATTTGAGCAGTAGTACAGTTCAGCAGTGTTTGGTTGCTGCTCCCCAGTCCCTCTTGGGGTTCGAGGTATTATTTGAAATGGTCAAGGTCTGAGACCCTCTCAGGGTCAGATTATGGTGCTAACCAAGCCTATGTGAGGAGGTCCCTTGGGGGAGTGTGGCTGCGCAGGAGCCCCGCCCACTCCCAAGAGGTGTCTGGAAACCTCCTTGGAGATCTGGTTGTCTTGTATCGGGACATACTTAGCTATAAGTCACAGGCAGGAATGGGGACAGCTTTGCCATCAGGCCTCTTGGGTTGTCCCTCTCCTTTGTCTGCAGCTCTGCAGAGCGTCTGGTTCAGCACCAGCTCTGGCAGCCACTGGGTAGATAATGCAGTGTCTCTGCTGCACTCTTGGTCCCCAGCTGTAGAGAAAAACGCCATAAAATGCCACCCCAGGGGCTGGGGATTTAGCTCAGTGATTAGAGTGCTTGCCTTGTAAGCACAAGGGCCTGAGTTCGATCCCCGGCACCACCAAAAAAAAAAAAAAAATGCCACCCCACCCCTCCAGCCACACCTCCCATTATTCCCTTTGTGCTCATTAAATTACTTTGAGGAGTTTATGCAGAAACTGGGAAGGGTCAAGATCAGCCGGATGAGCCGAAAAGCGTGGGCTCTTCTTGGAAAACAGGAATAGTTTGGCGTTGTGCCTGGATTGTGGTGGAACCACACAGATTCAGATGTCCTTCTAGTGCCGTACAGTTCACGAAGATGGTCCAAGCCTATTGACTCTGGTCCTTAAATAACCCTGGGAGGTGGGCGGGTTATTCCTCCCTGTTTGAAAGGTTAGGGCTGAGATCAAGTGACCTGCCATGGCCATCCAGTCAGTAGGAACAGAACCAGAATTTAGACAGGGCCTCCTGCATTTGGGGGCTGGCGTCTTCCTCTCTGCCAGCTCCTGGAAGCAGCTGGGAGAGTGTCCATGCCTCTATGCCTGGGCCCCTGGTCCTTGAAGCCCAAGGGGTACTGCCTGCGGTCGTTGGTCTTCTCTTTAGCTCCCACAGCCTCTTATTTGCAGCTGCTTCCCATGGCTAATGGTGGGCCCATCCATTAACTTCCTAACAAGATACCCTCATGATCTGATGTCTCTTCGTCCTTTGGAGCCAGCCTTTCAGCTCATGGCTACTTGTGGACCAGGGGTTCTCCTTGTGTGAAAAGTAGCTTTTGGATTTGGAGTTTATGCTTCTGTATGTGTCCATATCTTATTCTTTTTGCAGCACTGGGAATTGAACTCAGGGCCTTTGCACTGAGCTACATCCCCAGCCCTTTTTAATGTATTAGGTTTTTTTTGTTTTTTGTTTTTTGTTTTTTCATTTTGAGACAGGGTCTCATTAAAGTTACTAAATTGCCCAAACTGGGTTCAAACTTGTGATCCTCCTACTTTAGCCTCCCAGAGTGCCTGGATTATAGGTGTGTGTCACAACACCTGGTTTATCCTATTCCTTTGGAAGCAATCTTCCTACTGAGAGGGGGCCATTCAGATTTATCCCTCTGTCTTCTGAAGCAGACTAGTCTGTCTCCAAGAGTGTTTTTGGCTGGAATCCCTTCAGAATAGCAAAATTATATCACTTTTGTCTGTGGTCAGAATTCCACACTGTTGTCCCAGAGTCCAGCCCAGCCTATGAGTATGACCCCACATTTTGGACCATGGAGAATAATAACTTCTTAGGGGTTTTAATACTGAAAATACAGATAGGACACTTAGGCTGGGTGTGGTGGCACACGCCTGTAATCCCAGCACTTGGGAGGCTAAGGAGGAAGATCACGGAGAGTTTGAGGCCAGCCTGGGCTCTGTAGTGAGTTCAAGGCTAGCCAGGACTACATAGCGAGGCCCTGTCTCAAAAACTAAAACAAAACAAAAGACACTTAGCAGTATATCTGGTGGCACCTAATAAGACCTGATGGGCAATGGCTGTTGCCGTCCTCAGGGGGCACTTGGTGCCTGGGCTTCAGTGGACACTGGCTGGCTCCCCTGGGGCTGTTCCCGGTTCCTTCTGCCCCATGCTCATGGGATTTCTTCTCACGAGCATTTGGAGCTCAGGCTTGGGAGGAGGGAAGCCCCTGAGATGTGTTGCTCGTGACCTTGGATTCCTGGTGAGATTGGGATCACAGCCTGGGCCCTGTGCCTCACAGTGTCTTCCTGGGGGCTGAGCTAGAAGCTTGGTATGAAGAGACCACCTGACAGTCACAGTACATCCTTCATTTTAAAATTTCAGATGCACACCAGAAAAATATTACTAAAAGATTTTTTTCTTTTCCAACCTGTGTTTTTGTTTTCTCTTTCCCACTATGCTTGAAAGACGAACTGTCTGTCACATTTTCTCAAAGTTTTCTCCTTACTAACCTTGAAAAGGTAAATGACTGGCTGCATGTCCCTCTGTCCACTCTTGCATCTCTCTAAGTCATGGCATCTCAGCTGTAGGGCATCTCGGTCTGTGTGCGGACTGGCCATTGTGGAACATGTGGGTCACGTGTCCATGCCGGACAGTTTTACAAGCGGTGCCATTGTCATGAGGTCCTTTCCCGTCTGTCTCTTCTCCCTCCGAGTGTCTTGGCTTGGGGCCCCAAGAGCGAATGACAAGGCTCTCGGTGTTGCTGTTGCATTTTCATGTGTGGGTGCTGGAAGTCATGGGCCTTTGGTGTTCCAGGGCGGGCTGGAGCCAGCTCTTGTAGAGCGAGGTGGCACCTCCCTGATCTCCACCTGTCTAGCGTTTGGTGGGGGCTCTTTCTAGCTGGGAGGAGACCCACCCTCCCTCAGAGGGCACTGGCTGCCTAGGGTCCTGCGTCCCACCCAGATCCGAGTGGTAGCTCCAGTGCTGTCCAGCCCTGTGAGTCTCCAGCAGGGCACTAGGTTCCGTGGGGTGAGAGTGGCCGGAGCTGATCATTTCATACCTGTCTGCCTGGGTCCTGCTCTCTCCTCTTGCCCCTTGTAGGACAGTCTTGGTGGAGATACTTAGCATTGGAGAGGATAGTTTTTAAAAAATTGTGTTTTGTGGGATAGATAAGGGAGTTTAGGGAGAGACCCCTGCTGTGCAGTGACAGCAAATGTGTCCCCATCTGCTTTGAGAGCATTTTTTTAAAGAAGGCATTGATTCCAGCCGGAGTCCTAGGGGTGGGGCTTCCTGCTAGGGTCACTTACGTCAGGACTGGGGCAGAGATTCAGGACACAGCCTCCTATGTCTGCTCCCCGCCTGGGCCTCCTTGCCATATCCAGCTATCCCACTCATTACCTGTGTTCTCCTGTCCAGCCGTGTGCCCAGAATCTGGGTACTAGCAGCTGAGCGTGAGGCTCTGCTTTCTGGCTGAGTTGGGAGGTGGAGCCTGTGTCCTCGGCTGTCTTCCACCTGGCTGTGGCCAGCAGGGGCCCCTGTACGGTGCAGAGACTGGGCTTCTAAAGAGGTGTGAGCACAAGGCTCCTGCCGGCACCTCAGAGGGCTTCTTGGGGTCCCGTTTTCTCTTAGTATCCCTGTCTAACCCACCAGAGCCGCAGGTTCCTAGCCACATGTCTGTCTCACCTTCCTTCCCTACCTCTTTTTGGAAGGAAAATGGCCTGGTGCTTAGCAAGCTCCTTGCCCGTGTCTGGCCCCTTCTCATGTTCTGGGACCTACATGAGCTCTTCCACCTGTGTTGTGATGACATTCTCTGGGGTTTGTTCTTTGTTTGGGGAGGGGGAGGGGAGGGAGTCTGAATGGCTTGGCTTTGAGCCTTCTGCTTGGGAAGAACAGTCAGCGGCAGATCCTAATTCCCTCCCTTGCCCCGCTTTCTCCTGAAAACAGAACATGAAAGGTTCCCGGAGCGGCGCTGACTCCTCCAGGAAACACTGAATGAAGCAGACACATCTCGTTCCATTCCGCTTCTATTTCTGCAGCTTAGCTTGTGTCCTCCCATCCACCCAAGGCCAAAGTGATCCCAAGGACTTCTGCACCAGAGTGAGTGGAGGAGAAGGGGCATCTTCTGGTCGAAAAGCAGCTACACCCCCGTAGCGTCAGAATGGCTGAACGTCATGTCAGAAAGCCACGCAGATCACTGGATCCTGTGGCAGCGAGCTGCCAGCCCCTCTGTCTTCTGCTCTCCTGGGTCTTCCAGGGGGGGTTGGCGTCCCAGACCCCCACAAGGCTTGGGGAAGATGAAAAGTAGTGGAGGAACTGAGAGCGAGCCTGAGAGGGGGACACTGGGCCCTGCTGTGCTGTTTTGTTTTGTTTCTGTGATCCTGCCCTGGCATGATCCTGGCTGGGGAGACAAGACTGAGAAAGAATCTTGAAACTAGAGGAGGACTAGATCCTAATAGCTGAAGGCTAAGGCCTATTTGAAAATTTCCACATGGCTCTGGTGTGCATCTTGGCCTGGGGAGATGCTGCATGAAGGGACTTGGGCACAGGCTGAGTTGGGACCTCTTCTCCTGAGAAGTCCTTGAGCTGAGACTTACCTGGCAACTGAGCAGTGACGTGCCCTGGCTCCCCTGCAGGTCCTCATACCTTCCCAGCCCTGAATTCAAGGACTGGCTGGCTGCATAGCAGAAGGATGTTTTGTTGAAATAGGACACCTGGGGCCTCCCTCTCACAGGGAGCTCTGAGCATCCTCCGTTCTCCTACCTGAACTTGGCGATAGCGTGAGTGAATCGCTCTCTTGGAGCTGCTTGCTTTTGCACTTTTTTGTGGCAGAAGTGTGATCTAAAAGTTGCACCTTCTCTTCAGGAACTTACGATAGATGTTGGGGTGCTAGGCCCTTGGGGACTTAGAGCCTCTGAATGTGAGGAGTTGGACATACCTATGAGATGGGGAAGCTTGGAGCACTTGACTCCTGGCAAGATTAACTGTGAGCTGACACAGGGAACACCTGGCCTCTTTCCTCCAGGACATTCATTACCTACCGCCCACGTTTCCCAGGTGGGGATGATGGCCCAAGCAAGGCTCATTTGCAGATGCCATCTGCATGTTTTTGTTGAGTGCTGTGTACTGGCATTGTGCTGGGAACCTTGGGGAGTTCAGTGGAGTATACTAGTCATCCAGTTTTGTCTTTATGGCATCCAGGACATTTTTGCAGAGATTGAAAAGCTGGGCTTATGAGACATGTGGTTCTAAACTGCTGTAGTTTCTGTCTGTCCATTTTCCCTCCCTCATTCCTTCAAATAGCAGGGCAGGAGAGGGTGTCTGTGTCTAGAGGAAACCATTTGGAGACTCAGCAGTATTGTTCATCCAAATGACCCTCTTCAGGATGTCTCAAAGCTGGTACCAAAGGTTATTTTTTTCTTTCGGCCTTCTTGTGAGCCCTGAGATTTTGCTCTTCCCAGGTCAAGGGGGCAGGTTCTGGAATGAGGGTGGGGGATGAAGACACCTGAAGTTGGGCGTGAAGAACTATTTTTGTTTGCTTGAAAGGAGCTATTAAAGAACACATATTACCCTAATTGAGATTAAGTGGGAAATGGGAACATGCATCAGACACTGTTCAATCAAGTTTGTGTTCTTCACACCGAACTATTCAAATCCTCCCTGCCCACCCCATTCCCTTTTAATTGACAGGCTACTAGAGAGAAGAGAGCTATGTATACATTCTTGGGCAGCCAAAGACTTCGGCTGTTTTCCCTCCCTACCGTCTTGGGTCTTGGCAGGCTGTGTGCAGGTTGCTAGTATTGTTCGACCCGAGGAGTCTGCGGCTTTGCTCCTGAGACTTTCTTACTTGTCACTTTCTGGCCTCATTGTCTCTGTATACATGTAGACTCTCAAGTCTGATGTGGAAAAGGGCTGGAGGATGGTGTGGTCCCTTCTTACCGCTGCTGACCCAGAGTCAATACAGACATAAAGAAGGCTTCGCCTAGCATGACACTTGAGTTTGCTAAGGGTAGATGGGGAGAGAGAGCACATATATAAGAGGGAGGGAGGCCTTGGAGAAGGTAGCACCTTGCTTCATTAGCAAGCTAGTGACCTGCCTTTGAGGAGGTGAGGGGTAGGGGGGATGGAGGGCTGAGCTGTAGACATGGAACTTCTGCTTCTACTGGTTTCCTCCCCTCCCCCCTCTTCAAAATAAAACGAAACAAAACTGGGACCAATTTTTTTTTTTTTAAACTTTACATACTTGTTTTCGAGTGAATTTCCCTCTCTCCTTCCACCATGGACAAAGCTCTTCATTTTTGGGGGCGAAGAAAAACTGTTTGAACCACGCCAATGATATTTTCGTTTGTAATACTTGAAATTTATTTTTTTATTATTTTGATAGCAGATGTGCTATTTATTTATTTAATATGTATAAGGGAGCCTAAAACTAGAAAGCTGTATAGACTGGGTTTAATTGTTAATTGGTTTGGGGGCCTTTTATGTGTGACTTATGACTTCTCTGTGTTCTGTATATTTGTCTGAATTAATGACCTGGGTTGAGAAGCTGTGCTGGCTTTCAAACAGGGAATGCCCTTGAGAAATTTGTATATTTTGCAGTTGCCAGACCAATAAAATACCTGGTTGAAATACACTGATGAAGTACACCTCTGATCCTTTTTTAGGGGGTGCGGGGCAAAGAATATTTAATTGACATTTAGTTTTTTTTAATTAAAATTTTTTTTTATTTTTAAATTTATTTTAAATTTTTTAAAATTGATATTTAGAGTCACCGCACTTCTCGTTATCTTCCTTCAAACAGGATATTCAAGTAGAGATTGTCTAGTGCTTATGTTTGGGAAAGAAAAGAAGTGCCATTTTATTTTAACAGACTGCATTTTTTGGAGTGGTTTTAGGCTGATGGAGAAAAAGCAGGAGGCACAGGGATTCCTGTAACCCACTCTGGCCCCACGAGTCTCCCCCATCACTAACATCCTGCCTTAGTGTGGTTCACTGGTTACAGCTGCTGGATGCTGCTAGTATGTTGAGAGGAATGTACCGCATTGTTGGCTTGCAGTAAAGTTCATGCTTTGTGTTGTATAGTCCTCTGGGTTTGACAAATGCATAATGCTATTCGTCTGCTATTGTGCTGTCATACAGAATGACATCAATTTTTATTGCCTTTGTTTCAGTACTGCCCGCCGGCCCCCATCCTCTCAGACAGCAGCAAGTCTTACACCAGCCTTGCATCACATAACAGGCCACAGGCAGCAAGTATTACAGGAAGGCTTTCATTTTAGGGTTACTTTCACTTTCTGCTCTTCCCTTTCTCAGCAGGCCAAAAATTTTTTTTACTGAACTTCTATGGCTTCTCAGCAGGTTGTTGAAAGTTGAGAGTCACTGTTATCACTCTTGAGGCCCAGTGTCTTGCCCTTACCAGTGTGGCAAACTTGAGGCCTGGATGAGAATGTGTATGTTCAACCTGTGTCCTGATTGCTAAACCCCAGAAATCGTCTCAATCTCAAATCAGTCTTTCTCCCTCACTTATACTTTTCTGTCCCTAGCTGTGAAGAGAACAGGCATCAGCCTTCTGGCACTCCAAGTAGAAGTGACCCCCAGGGTTACAATTTGGAAACTACGTGATGAGCAGAATATTTTGATAGACTAGAGACCCTGTTCCCTGAATTCTGAGCCAGTCCTGACCTCTCCTTAGCGGTTGTGTGCAGGAAGCGGAGCACTGGTTTAACAGACAAAATCTTTGCTCCCAAATCCGACCTGGTCTTTCAGGTTAGCTTCCAAGAAGATTAAAAGGCTTCTCAAAAAGATGATGGATGCATATTTCCTTGCTGGGTTGTAGGAATCTGCAATAGATTCATGACCTTTTAGGTCAAGCTCTGATTCATCTGGGTGGTCTTGGGTCAGTTCTACAATCACTGACTGAACATTAAAGAATGAGTAACCAGGTAGATGGTTTTTGATTTGTATTTCAAGATAATTTGGGGACCAAATTGTTGCAAATGTTTTTGTAGCATGCTGTTTTCCTTTTGCTTACAATGGTTTCTGGTGACCTTGAACTCAAAACATTCACTGTGGAATCTCAAAAATTCCTTTGTAGTTTGTTTTGCTTTTTAAGCTTGGTCTTTTCCACCTACAAATAGATATTCACCAATATTTATCTCCCTTTAAATAATCTAATTTTTAAAAAAAACACTCAAGTCGATGTGTATAGAGTAGTGCTATGATCTAGTTAACACCTCCCCTTCCCCCTCCAAGTAGTTAACCAAGTCTTCTGGTATTGTTTGTTAAATACTTGTAATTCTAGTAAAAATACTCTCAGCTGTGCCTGTTGATGAGCGGAAAGTGAGGCTGGCATGGAGTGGGACACCCATTCTGGTTGGAGGCTCTGCCTGGCAGAGGAGACTTGGTACAAGGAGTCCAGATTCCGTCCAAACCCCCATGGGAAGGACACCTGCCACACTCCATTTTACTTAGACATTATTTCACAGCAACAAACCTTTCTAAGCAGCCACTTGCTCTCTCCACACTGCTGGTCTCACTGATTCCTCCCCGTCTCATCAGCGCCTTCAAAGGTTACCCTGTCAACCTTTCAGGCTGAAGTTGCTAGTGTCAGGCACCAGGTTCTGGGGGGTGCGGAGTGAGGGTGCGCAATCCACACATCCCTGGAGTCCGCTGCTTTGTCCTTTTGAACAATGTGCTTCACCCCGCAGCTAATCAGGCTTTGCTTAGGGACATCCCCGATTATGCCAATCCTGCCTGATCAGCCTTTTGACCTCCTCACTGGGGCCCCAGCCAAATGCGATTGTGCCTGAGTAGTTAGATGTCAGAGCTCATCGTTTTGAATTCAGTGGTTCTTAATGAGAGTTGCACAACACAGTTGCCTGGACAGTTTCCAAAATGCATACACCCAGATCTCATTTTGGGAGGCTGTACAATTTACACTTCAAAGGTTCAAAGCATCTGTATTTTGGGGGGCGGGGGGGGCCTATGTGATTCTGAGAGAGACTGAGAACCACTGGCCTAGACTGACCGTTACAAATACAGCAAAGGGAGAGTGCAGGGTATCCACCTACAAAAGATGACTAAAATGGTTAGACTCCAAATGCTGCCAATTGGCCTAGGGTTCTTTTGCTTGATTCAGATGGAAATTCTGAATCATCCAAGTGCAGCTCTACTAACAGTCCTGATGTCACTGGGTAATGGTGGGTGCTGCTGGCTGTTGCTCTCTGATGCCAGCTTATGTTGGACACCACAGGTTAACTCTGCCAGGTGCTGGTCCCTGCCGCTGGCCTTTGGAGCTCTTCAGTGCTAACAGCTGAGTGTTTATTAGTCTTTCTTTTGAAATGGTCAGCTCTGTCCATACTACTCAGGATAAAAATCCTGAATAGATTTACAGGACTTTTAGAGCTCACACTACCTGAGAAACGTATCACAAGCAGGTTTGCAGGCACATCAAAGTGAGTCTTTACCAGGCCTATGCTGCAGCACAGGGGGAGCAGAACTCAGAAGGGAGCCCTCTCAGACTAAACCCAAGAAGCGGCTGGGGGGTGCCGCTTATATAATAGCTGCAGGCCTGTGTCATTGAGGGGTAAGGCGGAAACCAGAGAATCTTCTGGAAGGCTTTCTGTGAAGCCTGGGTATGCAAATAAGGGGCCCAGATTCCTCTCTTCCTGATCTTAGCTACACCAGGGTGCCCGATCTCTACTTCAAAAAAGCAACAGCTGCACTGACTGGCTGGCTGGCTCATGTTGGAGTGGAGATTGGCAGCTTGAAGCAAACTGTTGTAGTCCACCTGAGAGCAAAGGAGGCAAGGGGGAAGGGTGTGACATCCGCTGGCCAAGCTGCATCCCCTCTCAGCCAACATGGGAAAAATAGAGTCAGGCGCTGCTTGTCTGTCTCCAGAGAAGCAAAGAATAGAATGCTGGCTTCCAGGGACTGTGGGGAGGAAGCTATGGAGGTCATTGCTCAATGGGTTATGAAGTAACCCATTTAGCTGAGCAAGTTGAAAAAGTTCTAGAGGACTTCTGGGCAATATGTACCTATACCTAACCACACTGTATTTTGTACACTTTAAAATGTGTTAAAAGCCTATGTTGCAAATTAATTTTTTTTTCACAAATTAATTTTTACCGTACCCCTCCCCCATCACAAAATACAAGGAAATTTCTGGAGGTGATGGGTATGTTTAGTACCTTGTTTGTGATGATGGTATCGAGAGTGTATGTATAACTTTTTTGGTAAATCAGCTACAGGAAATGTGTGTCTTCTCCCCTCACAGTGCTATCTCAATCCCTGTCTTCCAAAGTCACAGCTTCCCTAACACACATACTTAAATCGCACGGGCAGATCCTGATTTCTGACCTCAGAGATTTCTTCCAGGGAGAATGCCGAAGCAATGTGAAGCACAACACTCAGACGCCTGTCTTTCTACTGTATTTTTTAAAGCACAAGCTCTCTGTGTTTCATGGAAGCCTAAACTGCTACTAAGGAGCACATTTGACGAAAAACACTGCTAGAATTTATTATAAATATATATGCTTAAGTTTATGTGTATTTATGTATATATTTACATTTTTCTTGGACTTGGATTTGCATGTGCTACACAATCAAATTCAGTGTGAATTCATCAGTCTTATTTCAGTAAGTGGACAGAAACTTAGGAATAGTCTACGTCTCGCTTGATTTTTTTGCAGTGCTTGGGATTGAACCCAGGCCTCGCTCATGCCAGGCAAGTGCTCTGCCTCTGAGCTACACATCTCACATTTAAATTCCACACGCAGTCCATCAGCAAATCTAAGTGATGAACCTTCTAAATGCTCATGTCCCACCACTTACTTTCACCCTATCGCCCTCATCTGAGGCACCACCGTGTGCCACCTGGACCGTTGCCTACTTCCCTATTCCATCTTTGCTACCTTCTACCCGCTATCAGCATAATAGCCACAGTAACCTTCTGAACTCTAAAATGGGTCTTGTTACTCGTCCTAATATTCTTCTATGGCTTGCATCTCAGGATAGAGGCTAAAGGCTTTATCATGGCCTCTCCGAGTTCCTATGTGTGACTTTGTTTCCAATTACTGTCTGGTCTCAGTTCCTTCTCCCCTCCCTTATTCTGCTTTTGCCACACTAGCGTAGTGCATGTCCTGGAACAAGGAAATGTGTCTTCTTCAAGGCCTTTGGGCTTTTTGTTCCCTCTGTTGATATTGACTCCAACCAGACACCCAGCACCTTCTCCCAACGCTTCCTCCCGAGCCCCGTTCGAACGTCACCTCATCAAAGTCTCCGTATCTCCCCTTCCCTTGCGTTATTTTTCTGTATGTCACTCTTCACTATCTCACGGAGTATGAATTAATTTATTTGCTTTCTGTCTTCCTCCACTAGATTTTAGGATCCATGAGGGCAGCTCTCAATGATATCATTAAACAAATAATCGGTACTACCAGTAAAGAGTAGTGAGGAATTAATTCAGGTGGTGAACCAAGTTTAGGAAGACTATAGAAGGAAAATTGAGCGAAAATTTTGAGTTAAAAATACGATAATAATAAATTCCAAGCCTTTAGTGAGTTTTAAAATTCTGAATTATGTGGTACTTTTGAGTTCCAAAGATAGATGTTTCCTCCCTCTCTCTCTTGCTCCCTCCCTGCCCATCTCTGGTGGCACTGGGGATTGAATCCAGGTCTTTGTAATGAGGTACATCCCCAGGCCTTTTTTATCTTTCATTTTGAGACAGGCACTTTCAGTGCCAGACAACATTGCTATCCTCACGTTATACACACACAGTTAAGGTTCTGAGAATTTAAGGACCCTGCTGGGCTTTTCCTTGGCTGTAACTAGGGATGAGTCTCAGATCTGTCAGTGTGCTTGTAGCCAAATCACAGCCTGAAACTTCACAGCCAGCCAGGCGCTACCCGATGAATCATGGGAACTGAGCTGCATATTAATTAGCAACAGGCTTTTTGTGTCTCTGGGGCTGTGGAGAGGTCTATCTGCACCCAAATGCACAATGTGTGTCCTTGAGGGGGAGGAAGCGGAGGATGCTCACATGACCTTAGAGCCAGCTATCTACTCTGACACAAGAAAAGGTGACTGGAGGTAAGGAAAAGTGAAGAAACTGATGGTTTGTGTATGCGCAGTCCTGGCTTCAGAGGACACACGCTCAGAAAATGGAGACACTGGAGAACTCTGGAAGGTGGCATTTTGTCCCTTGAATGTCAAAAGCTCCTGTAGGACACCTGTGCAGGCCCAAGTGAAGGGTCAGTGGTTTCATCTGGTTTGAGATAGTCAAAAGCAGTCTCCAAGTTCCTGAAAAACAGCTGAGGCAAACATTACCAGTGTGATCCATTCCTCAAAGGTCCTGTGTATAACAAAACTAATTGGAATATACTGCTTGGCTATCAGAGCTCTAAAACCAGTAAGAAAACCAAATGTATTAGGGTTCTCTAGAGGAACAGAATCAGTAGAAAATATATGTATAATTACACAAGGGGATTTATTAGGCTGGCTTACATGATCAGAGGTGGATGAAACCACAAGGTCAGTCTGAGAGAGCAGAGGCAGAAGAATCCGCAGTGGTCCTCTGTGCACTGGAGAGCTGGACCATCCCATAGCAGTCAAAGCGTGAAGGCACGGTACCTCATTGTAGAGTCGCCGGTGTAAGTCTGTGTTGGAAGGGCAAAGCAACTGGAGACCCATGTCCAAGGGCAACTGCAAAGACTGAAGTGCTTCCAAAGCAAAGAGCACATCCTTTGTCTTTCCGTTTTTATTCCTTCCAGGCTACAAACCTGTTGGCTGCTGCTGCCCACATCTGGGGTGGCTCTGTCCCCTCAGTGTGCTGGCCTGCGTGTTAATCATCCACAGACACACCTAGAACTTTAGTAATTTGCTAGGCGTTCTAACTCAAGTCAAACTGATGTATCAAAATTAGTGAGCACAACAAATCACAATTAGCCATCACACCAAGTAACTAAAACAAATGAAGCTGGGGAGAGGTGTATTCAGGTTATATCTTGGTTTCACGTGTCTTCTAGTTTCCCTTCCCACATGGGCCAGGTTTTCTAGGATGCTTTTCAGGAGGTAGCTCTGTATTGACAGAGCCTCACATTCCATATTCGTCCTTGTCTGAAACAGCAGAGAAGTTGGCTTATATTAGTAATAGTCTTTCTTTGCTTAACAAGACAAAACAAAATGACAATACAAAACAAACAAAAAAGGCAAACCCCTCACCACCCCAGAGGACCCAGCTACAGTAGTGCCTTGTCCCCAGCATGGGGGGGTCCTTCAGCCTCCTTCCATCATTAACCTGGGCGCTATAATCCCCAGGGATTTCTGACTCCCTTATCCATTTTTTAAAGATGAAACAACTACAATGGGGTGGTTTGAATGAGAGCAAGTAAAGCAGTAAAGTCAGTGCTGTAATTCACGTTTTGGTCTGAAGACTACACTTTTAAAGCTTTTTTAAGGATTCTAAAGAGCTCTGGTTTATGCAGGCTATCTCTTCCATATGTAGTGCATTTGAAAAGTAAAACTGCTAAATTATAAAAATATTTAATGTGTTTAAAAATAACAGGGCTGGGGATTTAGCTCAGTGGTTAGAGCACTTGCCTTGCAAGCACAAGGCCCTGAGTTCTATCCCCAGCACCAAAAAAAACCGAAACCCCCCCCTAAAAACCCAACTCATTGCTTGTTATAAACAGTGCATTTTTATTCCAAGTAACTATAATTTTCAAAATATTAACTAGTAAGCATGGCATTTTACATTTTTATAAACCTTTGTCTTCACTTTATTGTGATATTTTGCTTTCATTGAAGTAAAATCCAGCCTCATATACATAGGTATGTGAAAAAGGGAGGAGTATTTTTATATCTTTTTCAGATAAATGTAAATAGTCTTTTCTGCCCATATATCCAAACTGAACAAATTGTAGTTTCTTAATAATTAGTTGTGGTGTTAAATCTGAGACCATACTAATAAACTTTTCTTACTTTCTTATGTCAAAATACATTTGGTCTACCTTTTTCTTTGAACTGATTTTTTTTAAACCCCTGCCTGTTTTTGCAGCATGCAACACAGGTCATTTGGAAAATATTGGATCACTGGCTTGTGGAGCTCTTCCAAATATTAACACATTTCATAACACAACATTAAAAAAAAAATCACATCGATGAAAATCCCCTCCAGTCTCATCAGAAACTTCTTAAAGTATTAGAAGTATTCAGTCCTAGACTGGCCAAGTTTTCCAGAATTCTAAATTGTACTTGAAAATTTGAAATTGATATTGGCAACAAATACTGTCAATTTCTTTCCATGAAGTGACAAGCTCAACGCATTCAATTCTGAGAAAACATGGGTTCTTTATTCTTAAAAAAAAAAACCCAACACATTCTTTGCATTTTAAAACAAGCAACTTTTAAAGAATAACTTACAACACTTTTTAAAAAAGTATAAATTTGACCATTGCTGTGCATGAGTCCTCTGAAAGGCCATGCACACATTTCCCACAAAAAAAGACAGGACATTAGTGTGGCAGGCAGACAGACAAACAAACAAACAAAAACCAACATCTCAGGGGCAAGAAACAAAGTGTAACAATCAGTAATTAATCTAGGTACTACAAGTCCTGAGATTTCCTGCCTTTGCCTACCTCAGATGTATTTCTTTAAAAGGAGAATCATTTTGTTAGAAACTCGTCTGGATGGTTTATGATGGAATGAATGGTGGAAGTAATGATAATTTTGTTCAATGTCTTGATTTCTTGTATTTTTCCACTAGTGTCAAAGGATGCATCAGTCTGGAAGGAGAGTTCCCTGAGAGCAAAGCAGAAAACATTAGTAAGAAATATTGAATGCTAAAACATAAAAATATATTTAAACATCAATATTTTCAGTTATTTGCAATATTCTTCTCTGGTTGGGAAGAAAAATACTTTTAAACAGTCAGAGTAGCAATATTTTAAAAAATGTAACCGAAATGTTTTCTAGGACCAATAAAATATCAAGGAACGTGAAAACAGTCTCTACAGATAAAATTTTTATGTTGTCTCTCTCTCTCCTGAAATTCCAGGGCCATGAAGTCCAGATGGTTAAGTGAGCATTTACAGGGAGGCGGGGGAAGGGAGGGTGGGGAGGAGGGAGAGGAGAGAGACAGAATGATAAACAGGAATATATTAACAATAGCTAGGACTCAGTAAAAGGTATATAGGTATTTTTCATTCTTTTCCCCTTCTTGCAACTTTTCTGTAGATTTGAAATTATTTCAAAATAAAAAGCCAGAAAACTTTTACATGAATCCTTTGAGTCTATCTGGATCATCTATAAGATATTTTATCAAATCATATTGTTTAATACTTATTTTGATTATCATCAATCCTCTTTTTATCTTTTAAGTGTGTAGTGATGTCTGCCTCCTATTGTGTCAGACAAAAAACATTTTAGCTGCGCAAACCTCCCCCACCCCATGTGGCAATTGGGATTGAACCCAGGTACCCTCTCAGGATCTTACCATTTTAAAATTTAAGACAAGGACTCACTAAAATGCCTAGGTTGACCTCAAACTCCGATGCTCCTGAATCTGTCTCCCAGGTAGCGGGGGTTACAGGCCTGCACTGACCCTTTTTTCTCATTAAATTCATGTAGAGCAAAATCTGGATTTGATGGTTAGTGAAAGGAATGGAACTATTTCTGATCTGTATACTCAGTGGATCATTTCCTAAAGCCAAAAATCAGGCTTGATGCATTCACTTGTACTGAGGAAACATAATACCTCTTATAAAATACCTCTTTCCATAAGTAGATTAAAATTTTATGCACACTAGATTGGATGCTTGCAAAATAGAGTAGGAACGGTATAGTAATTTACTTTATTTTATAATATAAGTAATATGTTTATATCAAGCTAGCATTTTTTTCAAATAGATCATTTTTAGTATCCTTACACAATGCAGTACACAATATATTTCATATGGCATATTTAAAATATGATCCAAAATGCATAGTTCTCATTGTCAGTTTTTCCGTTCCTTTGTAGCAGGTGTCAAGCGGTATCTCGTTGTGGTTTTGTTATTTCACTAATGACTAATGATGTTGAGTACCGTTCCCATGTGTGTGCTTATTTGCCACCTACCTGTCTTTGGTGTTGCGTCTGTTCAGTTCTTTTGCTCATTTAAAAAAATTGGGTTGTTGGTCTTTTTTTTTTTTTTTTTTAAGGTACTGGGAATGGAACGCAGGACCTTCACATTTGGTTACATACCCAGCACCTTTTATTTTTTGTTTTGAGACAGGGTTTCCCTAAGTTGTAAGTTGCCCAGCCTGGTCCAGAACTTGCATTCCTCCTGCCTCAGCCTCCCAGAGTGCTGGGATTACACTAGTGTACCACTACATTTGACTTGTCTTCTTTTTCTTGAGTTTTAAGGGGTTTTGTTATGTTCTGGAGATAAGTTCCTTTTAAAGTATGTGACTTGCAAATATCTGCTTTCTGTCAATGGTGCATCTTTTCATTCTCTTAACAGTGTTTTCGGGCAGTGGAAGTTCTTATTTTGGGTGAATTTAAATTATAATGGGAAATATACTTTTAGAGTTGTAGCTATGAAATCATTGTCTAGCCCAAGGACACCAAGATTTTCACCTATCTTTTCATGTAGAAGTTTCATAGTTTCGGGTTTTGCATTTAGGTCTGTATACAGCAGTGTTAATTTTGTATTGATACATAACAAATTATCAGAAACTTAGCAACTTAAAACAACATGTGCTTATTATCTTCCAGTTTCTGTGCCAGTCTAGATGTGGTATAACTGGGTTCTCTGCTTAGGGTATCACAAAGCCAAAAACATCTGGGTTGTGTTCGTATCTGAACCTCGGTTCCTCTTCCTTGTTTGTTCAGGTTTACAGAATTCAGTTCCCTGTGGCTATAGGACTGAGATCCCATTTTTGTTGCTGGCTGTTTACTTGGGGGTCGTCTCATCCCCCAGACACTGTATGTAGGTGCTGCCACATAGTTCTGTCACGACATGATAACTTATGATACTTATTAAAAGATCCCTGTCATGGTTGAAGAAGTTACCTTACCTGCTACAGGATAATCATGAAGTGATTATGCCATTATCTTTGTCACATATTTAACCTAACCAAAGAGATAACTATCTTGTCGCTGTTCCTAGGCCTGTAGAGGGGATTATACAGGACATGTACACCAGAGGCAGGAAGTTTGGGGATCTTAGGAGTCTGACATCACATAATAAGATGTATAGATTCCTATCTTGATGCAATCTTTTATTAATGGAAATTCTTTCTTTAATGTACTCAGAGTTACCTATATTCCCCTTTATGGTTTTCTTTCTTATGTCTTTATTTCTACTCCAAGGTCATGAAAGTATTCTCTTACAATCTCATTTGTAAGTTTTATAGTTTTGCTTTTGCATTTGCATTTCAAGTCCACCTAGAACTGATTTTCGTTAATAGTGCTTGATGAGAGTCTACTTCTACTTTCTCTGTATGGGCAATCAAGTGTCTCAGCACCTCATTGAAACATCCCGCCTTTGCTCATGCTGAAATGGCAAAATTGAAGCTTTTGTTCAATTTAGGAGATAATTGACCTAGTTATGCTTTTGAGGCTTACAATCTATGAACATGGTATATATCTTCATTTATTTTTTAATACGTTTCTATAATTTTCTCTTCCAAATGATTTAAGAACTTTAGAACACATTAAATATGATCAACATCTTTCATCTCACATGTTATTGTTGCATTGCAATTTTTTCTTTTAAAAACAAAAATTTTAAAACATCCCATATTATTATCATTCCTTTATATAGTCAGTGTTTGTATGGACTTGCCCAGGACTGGATGGTTAGGATACTTGACTACTAGGGGCAACTTAATTACTCATGAGCTGTTACGATTAAGTCCATATAATTAAAGAAACAATCTGTCATGTTCTGGTGCAAGGGTGCTGGATATTTGCAAATTAGCTTGCCTAGATTTCTCATATGCAAAAGGAAGGGCTTAGATCAGGTGGTTTTTGAAAACCTGTTTATCTTGAAATAATTGTAGCTTTCCAGAAGAGTTACAAAGACAGTACAGAGAGTTCCATATAATTTTATCCCAGCTTTTCCTAATGTAAACTTCTTATAAAAAGCACCATGCACTTATCAAAGCTAAGAGTTTATTGTCAATACAACCCTATTTGTGAAATTATAGACTTTATTCAGATTTCATCAATTTTTACAGGAATACTCTTCATCTGTTCCAGGATCTAGTCCAGAATGCCACATTGCATTTAATTGTCACATCTCCTTAGAGTCCTTCAATGTGCAATGACTTTTCAGTCATTCCTTATTTTTCATGATCCTAATACTTTTGAAGAACACTAGTTGGGTATTTTGTAGAATGTTTCTCAATTCGAGTTTGTTGTGTATTTTCTCACGGTCGGGCTCGACAGATTAGACAGGGTTTTTGTTTTTTGGGGTTTTTTTTTGGTGTGAGGAGATACTATGTAGATAAAGGGCCCCTTTTATCACATCATATTGGGGGACGAACAACAACATGGGCCATCACTGGTGATGTTAACATCGGTCATTTCAGTGTGTTGTCCATCCATTTTTTCCACTGTCAAGCTAGAACTTTTCGCCTTCAGTTTTCCGTTAGTTAGAAATGAATCATTTAGTCCAACCTGCATTCAAAGAGAAGATAATTAGCTCTACCTCTTGAGGGGAGCAGTATCAAAGAATTTGTGGACATATTTTAAAACTACTACAGCCATGAATAAATATTTTGGAGAAGAGTTGAGGATGTACGAACACTCTGCTTCTCCTTGAAGTTTCACCCTCTAATTGTAGCATTCCTTGGTGTACCTTCCTGGCGGCAGGAAGGAACGCCATTATTGCAGGGTTCTAAAAATAATTCTCTAGTTCCTTTATCCCTTTTACACTTATTATTTGTAATCCTTCTGTAAGGAAAATGTCTCCCTTCCCCCCATTTATTTACTATTCATTCATTTATTTATTTCACTGTCTCTTCGTGCATATTTCTTTGTAGATGAGTTCTTACGGATGTGAGCCAGCTCTGCAATTCTCTGATTTCCGTGAATGTGATGCCTCCTGCTTGTCTAGTACTTCCTCCTGCCTGGCACGGACCCGGCCAGGACACGCGGTCACCCTTCAGTTCGGAAAGAGTTGTCTCATTTCCACCCCGAGCCACAGGCCAGCAGCGTCCTTCTGACCATTCGCCTCCTGTGCCTTCACTATTCTGGCAGGTGCTGAGGTGGTCTCTCACCATGAAGCTCTTAGAACTGTTCTTAAAAAACAGCAGCTTCAATTACTGTCCAGTCTGAGGGAGTTATTTTAGTTATTCCAGTAAGGCTTTTATAATATGATGGGGGGGCTATTCCCACCAGCAAGCATCTCTTGAATGCCTATTACATGCAAGTCATTGTTCTAAGAACTACAGGTAGGAAATATTTGAAGACTTGGGCCCTAACAGAGTTAACAATCTAATTGAGTCACGATGAGCTCTCTGTTCGTTCAAGTTCCAAGACGACCAAGACAGCTGAGTGAATAAAACAAGAGGTTTAGAGAAGGTCTCAGTAAAGGAAACCAAAAAGAGACCTCTTTAAAGACCACAGCGCAACCAGGCCATAACTGGGCATGGCGATGCATGCCTGTAAATCTAGCTGCTTGGGAGGCTGAGGCAGGAGGATTACAGGCATGAGCCCAGCCTGGACAACTTAGTGAGACCCTCTCTCAAAATAAAGTAAAAAGGGTTGAGAGTGTAGCTCAGTGGCAGAGTGTTTGCCTAGCAAATGTGAGGCCCTGTGTTCAATTCCCAATACCAGAGGTAGAGGGAGAGAGGGAGAGAGGGAGGGAAAGAGGGGCAGAGAGAGGGAGGGACAAGGAGGAGGGAGAGAGAGGCAGATATTGTCTTGGTTGGTTCCAGGCAGTTGGTCCTGAGGCAATGAATTTAGCATTTTTTGTCCGTCTCAAAGATTTGAGGGAAACTCAATTCAGAACTTTCCTTTGTATTAAATCTCAGACTTCATCGTTGGGTAAAGTTAGGAATGCCAAGTACAGGAAGAGGAACAGGAAGAACTAAGTCCCCTGTGACAGGTTTGGAGACAGCCCCTTTTCTTCTAACAGGGAAGAAGCACACGGCCACTCTGAGCAGGGTGCCTTCTGGGTGCTGTTACCCAAGTCCCATCAACTGGAGACAGCCATTTCCTAGGGGCTGACACAGTTTTCTTTTGGGGGGACTGTTTTTTTCTTCTCGATCACAATTCACTTTACAGGTCTACTCAAATGGAGAAGGTGTGAGAGAATTTATTCTGTCATTTTATAACTTCCAGGGCTTATCAGCTATTTCCTTCCTCAGCCCATCAAGGGGTGAGGGTGGCCTTGCTTAGCTGTGTGTGCCTTTCAGGGCCCCAGATGTCAAATGCAGAGCAGACGTTAACAGCCTTCTCAGGACTAAGAACACACTGCACACGGGGAACGCTAAGTGAAGGACATTAGTGAAGACCAGACTGTTCTGCAAGGTAACTGACTCATTGCAGTCACAGGATTTGGGCTTCGTCAAAGTGGAAGAGAGTTTCTGGAGACAGCTGGTCTTTCTGGACTAATTTGATGGCTTGGTTTTTTTTTTTTTTTTTATTTGTTTGTTTTAAAGAGAAACTCTGACCTTACTCTAATTCAGACTGGGCCTGACTGTGTGAACGCAGCACCTAGGAAAAGCTGTATTTACCAGGTGCTCCGGGCTAGGTTGGACTCTGATGCATTCCTTGGCCCAGTCAAGAAACCGACTTTCTCACACAGGAATAAATTAGTCTGATTGCAAGCAGATTATATCTGGACAAGTAATTCTTGGTCTTTTAAATCAGCAGCTCATGAAGGATTAGGGTAAAATGAGAAGCTGAAAAGGGCAGTTGAGGACAAAGGCACACTGAGCTGTTAGAGATGCCCCTGTCACCCAGAGATGGTGGCTTGGGGGACAGAGAAGACCTGGGGTAAGTCAGGTTCATTTATTTGTTCATTCAGAATTTATGGAGTTCTCGTTATCATCCAGGATTGTGCTAAATGCTAGTAGTGATCTTTATAGGAGACAAATGAGAAAAAAAAATCAGCTTCTATCAAAGAGAAGCATGAACTCCTCATACTACTAGCTGTTTCTTCTTGGAATCCCAGAATGCTAAAATGAGACATCCAAGATCTGCAGTTCAGTCCTGCCATGTTACCGATGAGAAACAGGCTCAGACAGGGAGAGCCATGCCAAGCTATGCCAGGTGTCATAGCAACTGGGGCTGGCATGACCTGACTTCTGGTCTGGCTCTATTTAGTGAGTTCCTTCTTGGAAACAGCCCCCAGGATGTACCAGAAGTTCTGTGGGGGCATTTAGAAGAAAGCTCCAAGCTGCCAGATGTTGGATGCAGTAACTGCTACCAACTGATAAGACGCTCCATGCCATCCTTTTGGCCTCCTAATTCCTCCTGGTGGTCTTGGATTGGTGTTTTTTTTTTTTGTTTTGTTTTGTTTTGTTTTGTGGTGGTGATGTCTGTCTACCAAGGTGGAGCCAAGCTTTCTTAGTCTCCTGTTTAAAGAGTGAATTTACCATGTGACCGGCACAAAAAATTTTTGCCATTTTTTTCATAAAAGAGTTGGAAGCAGTTTACATTCAAATGAAGCCCGCAGAATACAATCCTTTAATCCCAGAGCAATTGCATTGGACAGTGGCTCTGGAACATCAGAGGAAAATGTCAGTTTGTGGGGAGCCAAAGAAGCCTCCTAGTATGGCGACAACTCGAGGACAAAACCCAGAGGCTGTCTTGTGCACAGATCTGGAAATGCCAAGGTCAAGGAGAAAGTAAGACAGAGCGCTGAGGCCATCATGGGGATAAACCAAGGATGACTTTGGCTTTATTCATTTACTGGGAGTACAAACAAGATGACTGAAACAATTATCATCATTCTGTGTTTTGCCAGCAGGGATCTCACCTTCTGGTGTTTGGCTGTTAGTACGCATGGCAGCACAGTGGAGCTGGTGTTTCTGTTGGGTGGGAAACTTTAGTTCAGCTCTGAGGGGGGGACCCATTGTCCGCTAAATAAAAAGAGGCAATATTTATTTTATTTTCAGAGGCAAATCTCAATCCAGAATGGAAAGGCTTTGTCTCTCAGACAGCTTGGTTTTAATTGCTGAACAAAGGTCTCTCCTTTTAGGGAAGAAAGACGAGGACTCCAACAATTAGCTCTCTAAAATGTAGGCCTGAAAAGAAAATAAATAAAATGTAGGTCTGTAATAATGGTGGGGAGGAAATAGGCAGTGACATCCATCCTCCCACTTCTTTTTGGCTAGTCCAGGCCAAGGCGAAACAAAGGCAAACACATCCATTTGGTTCAAGAGTTCAGCTCTGCTGTGTGTAAGAGAAAAGCGTGCTTCGCTCCCTCCGGCGGCCCAGACCTCGGTTCCCATTCCACGCTGTGATGCCTTATCTTCCCAGCCCCTCCTAGCAATCCCCTTCTACTTGGGAGAATCTCATATGGATTTAACTTGCTCTCCTTACCAGGGAATGTAAGAAGTATTGGTCCCAAAGAACAATCGGGAACAATTAATAATTGAATACCTGCTAGATGTCTTAGTCTTAGACCATTACTTTGGATCTGCCCTGGAAGTTCACAAGCTAGTTAGGCCCCTTGGTCCCGCCACTGTATATAGTATATGAAAAAACTCAGGCTCAGAGATTTAAACATTTGCTCCCGATTACACAGGTCATCACAGGCAGAGCAAGAAATAAACCAGGTGATCACAGTTACCAGGTAAGCATAAAAACAATGTCTTTGTTGTTTTGCTAGATCCAGTTTGATTATATGAAAACTGATTGCCAGAAAGGTAAGAAATCTCAGGAGAGCAGTCTTGTGAGATTCGAAAACTGACCTTTTCTTTTGTTGTTATTGATGTGGTTTCTCTGGAAGTTATTTACTTCCAGTTTTTCTGGGCCAATATAAAGATGTGTTAATTTTTCTGAATTGAAAATATCATTTTCTTGTTCTTTTTCTGAAGTGTTAAACTTGTGGTTTTAAAGCATGCATTTCATCCCCAATGCTGACTTCCTAAAGACTAACTGTTATGGGAGTAGATTAGTCAACCACTTCCCAAACATTGGCTAGATGTCTGGTACATGTAAGCACTGTTTTGTTTGTTGTGGAAGAGCCAGAGGTAACCTAGAAGTAGTCTGAGCCCTCATGAATGGAAAGGTTATAATCTGAATTAATTTAGTGCATAAAATATAAAGGATGCTGGTTGAACTAAACCAGTGTTTATTAATTTTTGTTGCATGCCAGTCAACTTGTGACCTTTCCAAAGTTTGGACCCTACCCACAAAGATTCTGCTTGGATTGAAGTGAATGTACTTTTGCCCCCTGTCCCTACCGGTATTTTTAAAGGTTCTCAGAGTGACTTTAATATGCAGCAAGGTTGAGAAACACTGAACTAGAATAACCTAAATTGTTTTTTCCAGTTCTAAGATTTTACAAGTTGAAATCAATGTCAGTAGATGTTGGATATTCTGAGAGCAGGAGATGGATTGGGAAGAAAGCACTGGGTTGGAATATTTTACCTCATTTAACCTTTGTAAAGTCCCTGCTTCTCCCTCATTATATGGCAGATACAGTCATCCACACTCATCTAACTCAGCCATGCCAATTCTGCTCAAGTCTCATGTTTTTCTGGAATTCTTTGAATCTATAGCCCATTAATGGTCTTTGGAGAAATATGTTATTGTTTGTTTATCCAGTTTGCTATCTCTTTTTCATTGGTGGTTGTGGGTGGGCCTGATGATCTGCTCCATCTTCTCCCTACATTCCAGGGAGAAGTAAATCTCTCTCTCTTAGGCACTGGAGACCTTGCAAGTGGCATGTGTGTTGGTGTGTGGGGAAGATGAATCTGGTAGCAAAAGCAAGAAGAGTCACCTTTGGGAGATGCAGGACCGGTGCAGAGGGAGGGTACAGAGCAAGAGACACATTTAGAACAGAGAGACACAAGGAACAGAACAAGAGACACATTTGGAGGGAAGAGCTTCAGGTTGTAGAGACAGATTCAAATCTGTATCTCACACAACAGCCTGAACTCAGCCTGTCATCTATGTAACTGGCAAGAGGCGACTGCCCTATGGGGTGGCTAATAGTGGAATAGAACTCTGTGGCTTGAGTGTCATCCCAGTGTATTTATGGGACGTATTTTGACTTCTGAGACTCCTACATACAACTTTGTTTTACCAGAGAATAGCTGAGATGGTTCAGAAAATTCACGTCAAACTCATGGTACAATTGGTAACAGATATCTAGCACTTTCTGTGTGAGTTTGCGTTGTGATTTTTAAAAATTGTTTGTGATTAACAATAGCGTATGTTCTTTTCACTAAAAATTTTAGCTCATATATAAAAATATGAAAGTTATATGTATTTATGGGGTACTATATGATGTTTCCATGCATGTGTACATTGTGTCCAGTGCATACTTTCTGATTGGAACTTTGATAATTAAATATGCAAGTATTTTGTCCTGAAAAGTCTCTCTTCTGATTCATTGATTCAACTCCTGGAAATGAGTCCTAAGACATACATATAGACAAAAGCTTATGTGGAAATTCATTTTTTAGCTGGGGATTTAGCTCAGCGGTTAAAGTGCTTGCCTTGCAAGCACAAGGACCCGAGTTCGATCCCCAGCACACACAAAAAAAGAAATTCATTTTTTATAAGGACACATTAAGAAATAATTGAAGTGTCTCAAATAAATGATGCTATATAATGTACATATATGATTATAAAAATATCTGAAGCAACTCAAATGGACATCAATATGGGATCTATTAAAAAAATGATAGTGTGGTTATACCCTGGAAAACTATACAACTGTTAAAAACAATTGAATAAACATATACACAAATTTGAAAATATCTCTAGTACATATTGGAAGACAAAAAAGAGATTTCCACCTTCTGTAGGAAATTGAAGTGGTATTATACTGTATAACAAAATTGGGCAACTGCTTTTAGGTAAAGTAGCTACCATAGAGGTCAGAAATAAGTTTCGTCAAGGTCAATACCTTGTCACCATGGATCACTCGTGGTATCTCAGGGTAGCTGGACTGGTGACAGCTGATGAGGTATGTTCTGTGCCATGAATTGTTAGCTCAAAAATAGCTCCCACTGTCTTTGGTTCCAGCAGTCTTTCACTTCAGTTAGTGGCACACAAAAGGGAAAGAAAACAAGGTGTTGTCAAGCCTGGTGGTTGAGGATGGAGGACTAGAAGGCTACCTAGACAAGGTAAAGAACACGGTCTTGAGGCAGCTTGCATTGGAAGGTACCATGCTCACAAGGGACAAAGACTGGAGGGTCTTATAATCCATGTACTTTTAGATGGTTAGTGTTTTCTCTTTAGCCTGATCTGGTTGTCTATTCAAGCCAAACTACAATATGGCTTTTCCTGCTTAGGAGTTAAAGCATTATCCAATGCCGGAAGGGATTCTTGGATGACCAGTCCAGTCCCTGCGTGCCAGAAAGAGGGAACCTAGAAGCCAGGGTCAGCTGGAGTCATGGCAACATTCTGGATCCCACACTAGCACTGATCGCACTTCCTTACCTCACTGACTCTGAGGCAAGTGGGCTCCTGGTGATACTTGGCTGTACAAAACCACATCGACCTGAGCTGAAGAGGAGGACTCAAGCGAGGAAGTGACTTTGTTTTGTGGTCATTTGGCACTTTCTTGGGTCTGTTTCAATTGTGTAAAATATAAGTTTTGGTATCTTTAATTCTGTATTTTTTTTCCTGCTGGTATTATAGGCTATTTGAAATTACCATTCTCGTAAATGTTGCAGGAACACAACTTGGAATTTTTTTGCAGTTAATTCTCTTGGGCCTCATTTCTAGCTTGATGGTGGAGGTTTATATCTATTTCTTTCTAATCCTCATATAAATAATCAATCTATTTTAAAAAATCAATTATAATGCAGAAATGCAAGATATATTTTTTCCTGTATACTATGATTACTCCGTTATGTGACCATGTAAACTTGAGACAAAGAATGATACTGTTTGTTTAGTTTTGTTTGGTATCCAAAACTCTGCCAGGCCAAATAAATGACAGTGCTCAATGGGACAGGTTTGCCTGGAGCCAGTTTGGAGGTGCACAGTGTTCGGGAGTGGAGGACTCTGTGTTCTGAACAACGTTGGCAAGGCTGGTGACATCGTAGCTGGTGACACTGCAGTTCCTTGGCCCAGCCGGCTGGTTTGGGTAGCGCTGATGCTAACCTGACAGGAAAGTGCTCCCGCTAGCAGCATTCTGTCAATATCGGCAGTGTCGTCAGGATTAAAGAGCGTTGGCAAAGATGGTGGGCAGTCTTGACATTTAGCTTGTTCTCTCCTGAGCTCTTAGTGTTTCTGATTACATTGGCTAGGGCCTTGTAGTGGAAAGAGCTCCAGGCCAAGAGTAAGGGAAGCAGGCTGCAGTCGCTGACTTGCCGCTAATGAGCTAGTTTGGGGTTAGCCGCGTAAACCCAGAAAAATTGCTATTCCTTCAATTCTCTTCTAACTGAGAGTTTAGGTCCTGTGCCTTTTGAACTCGGTGTGTCTTTTGTCCTCAGCATTAAGACTACAATGCTCTTCTGGAGCAGATTCAATTCTCCTTCTGATGGCTTGACCTATATCCCGCAAACCAGAAGACACGAATTCACAGGGACAATTGAGAATGTTGCTATCAGGATAAGGAAGGGACAGGTCCACTAGGAGACCATGAGACATGCAGGTAATTCAACCTGTTTTGATTTTGTCATCTCTGATCGGAAGAAAAAGAGAGAAAGAAAGAAAGAAGGAAGGAAGAAGAGAAAGAATGGAGTGAAATTTCCTAGGATGTGTATAATAACACACAAAGGAGACACACTCTCCATGTGTTCCCAGCTGGTCAGGGTTGTGACAGTGTGATCAGGTCTGCAACACCTTCTCATATTCTGTCACTCAAACATGCTGCCATACAAGTTGGGGGCAGCGATCACCACACCTCTCGTCTCACACGGT
Organism: Hystrix cristata; assembly: GCA_004026905.1. NCBI lineage: Eukaryota > Metazoa > Chordata > Mammalia > Rodentia > Hystricidae > Hystrix > Hystrix cristata. Next base: position 109,216 of record PVJO010000732.1, on the reverse strand, counting down.
GCTGTGTGTTATAAGTGGACTGACTTCATACACTGCCCTAGAAAATGAGGTGTGGCCTCTACTGGGCATATTTGGTGTGAAGAGAGCTGTTGTAATCCTGAAACTTTATTTAGAAACTATTCGATAAGTAGAAATCTGTAGGCAGAGATGAGAGGGCTTCTCAAACAAATCTACCCATGAAGGGGGAATAAAGGAAGCCCCAAGTCATTGTAAGGTTCTGGGCAAAGAGGTCAGTGGGAAGGAAGTCTGGTGATTCCCCAGGGAGTAAGAAAGTTTAGCTTATTTTCAAAAGTCTTCTAAACAAAAAAATTTTGCCCATAGATATTGACATATATCTTAGATCATGGTTTCAAAAAGAAATATTCAACCTTTGTATTAGTTACCTTTCTAAAGCCAATGGTTTGCAAGAGAGCAGATTTAATACAGGACATTTACAAATTACAACATTCACATACACAAGCCAGATTCAGGAAGAATGCAAAACATTTATCTATGCACTGGAAACTCGAAAGATCCAGTCAAGGGCTGGGAGCCCACAGCACTGTCCCATGTATGTCCGTTTCTGCAGATGATGGCTGAAGAAATCTTTACTGGAACCAGGATACGATGCTTGCAGCAGAGATGAAGACTAGAGCTCCCTTAAAGCAACAACAGCCATCCCCAATGACAGTAAAGCCCTGAGCTCCTTCTTTGATGAGAACAGCTGAGTCCCCTTTGGGAGAACCAGCCACAGCAGAGCTTCTCCTGGGAAACAGCTGGTCCCTATCTCCTGCTCCCTTTCTCCTTTATGTTGTGTTGGCAACAATCCTCAGGTGGGTCTTCTACGCCCAGAACCACACCAACTCAGTCCAGCTGGGCCTTCCTGCTCATATCAGTCCACCACAACCTTTTTAGAGCTCTTTTCTTTTCTTTTCTTTCTTTTTTTTTTTTGGTGGGGGGGAAATTCCCAGAAAATTTAACAGCAGCATCATATAAGAAGTTTTCCCATCATCAAGTTTCATCTGTAGTTGGGGACATTGCAGGAGCTGGGAAGAGGCGGCTAAGAGGTAAGATCCAGTGATTTCTCAGACACGAGACCTTTCTGAGTCATTGATCTGAAAATAAAATGGCAGGATTCAGCCTGTCATTTCCTGGGTATGTGATAACCACTGATTATTTAGGAATCTGAGACCAGAGTGGTTCAGGAAGTTGTGTGGGTTGAACTTTTTGATCTTAACACTAGGAAAAGTAAACAAGCACACTAAGTCATTTATCTTCACAGTCACTAATAAAGGTAGTGGGTTCCCTGCAGTTGTGTTTACATTCTTATTTTTAAACTATGACAGCAAGATGCCAGACAACTGACATGACCACCAAAGCAACTCATTGGAATGGCCAGGGAGGGATGAAAGGAAAGACTCTGTTGAAGGACTATGTGCAGATATGTGTCAGCATGGTCCGGGACAGGAAAAGTCAGAAACAACATACCATTCCCTTAAAAGTAAAACTGGTTAAGTCAACTATAGCACATCCTCTACTGTGGACTGTTGCACATCTTGGGTCGTTTCTCTAGACACACCCTGCCATGAGAATTCTTGAGCACACAGTTTATTATGGAAATGTTTCTAAGAAAGCCCAGGAAGGAAGTGGGGATTCAGGACAGGACAGCAGAAGAAACAAGGTCGGATGTGATTGTATATGAAGTCTTGGCACCTGCCTGATCCCTTTTGGGGGCTCTAGAGTATAAATTGTACCAAGTGGAGATGAGGAGCTGAACTTTCAAAATGGTTCATGAGTTCCTAGTTCTTGCTGCTTGCAAAAAAATGGCTCCGGAGGCCTAAAGGCACGTCTCAGAAGACAGCTACAGGTGGAGGCGGCTGGAGCAAAAGCATGCACAAGCCTGGGAGGGACACACTGAAAGACAAAGGGGTTGGAGGGGACATGGGCAGAGTCACTGCCTTACTGTGACATGACTGAGAGGAATGAAGTGGGGCTCTAAGGACATCATCAGAAGTTCTTTATAAGCTCTGAGTATAAGAAAATGAGTTACTGAGTATAATACATAGTTTGGTCTCATTTTTTAAATAAACAAAATGTGCCTATATATTTGTGTGCATGTAAAGAAAAAGACCCAAATGGTGTGCTACGACAGGAGGGGTTAAGACTGGGAAATACGGTGAAGGGATAAGATTTATGAGCCTGTATATTTTCTTTTAAAATAGGAATAAAAAATACAGCATGCACAAGCCCTCTGCGATGTGATGGTAACATGCCTGTGCAGTTGATGGGAATCTTTGTCTCCTGTTCTCAGAACCAGGGAGGTCATACTAAGTGGGCCGTATGGACTGCTGGCGAATTTACTGATGTTTCCCTTGAATTAACAAAACTTTGAAGTCTGCAATTAGATATAATACTGGACTGGAAATTGTGGCTTCCCTGGTCTCCATTCCGGAAACATGGTTGTCATTTTAGGCTGTCTTAGGAAAACATGCTCTTAGCTTAGTGCCTCCTTTTCCTGTTTGAATATCCATTAGGTTGGACTCTGCTCCCTGCAGGGGACTGTCTGGGTGGAAAACCTGTCGTGTTTTGTCTGCAGCTTGAAATGATGGACTTGGCAGAACATTCAGTTTGTCGATGAAATAAACTCTCTTCTTACTTGGTGGTAGATATTAGTGACCCAGGTTGACATCATTTTCCCCCTGGTCAATAAACACCCAGGAAGGGCATGGAAAGGTCTGCAAAAATGGTTACCAACTTCCTTTTTACACAAAACCTGAAATAAAACTATCTCATACCAGTTGTCGTATTAAATTCTGGGCTAAGAGAACTATGCAGAGGAAATGTTCACACTCTTAGGGCTCCAAGATTTCCACTAGACTCACTCTTGTTTAAATCCACCCATCCACCTGGCCTTCCTTCCTTCCTTCATTCTGGTCATCTGTATGTGCTATGTCCACACATCTGTCTAGCCAGCCAGCCACTCATATAACCCTACATAGGGTATGTTTCTTCCCATACATGCATGCTTACTGGGTGCTGCCCAGATGGGGCTGGTAGCTCTGAGGGGCTGTGATGAGACTGGTTCTGGAGGTTGGAACCAAACTGCTGCAGGTTGCAAGGCTGTTGCTGGGGAAATGCTTACAGAACAAGCAAAGCAGGGAAAAGAAAGTGTCTTCTAGCAATCCTTATTGCAGACTTCAGCAGGGAACCAACTAGTGTAGAAGAAATGAAGAGTCCCAGCCCCAGAATCACAGGGCAGAGTATGGGAGGTGCTACTTGTAGGTAGATTGTCTTTCCTCATTGCCTTCCACTGCCACCCTTGTCACAAATCTAGAGGGTCTGTCTTTTTACTCTCTAATCTGGCCCATTGGTTTATGTGTTTAAGCTTGTACCGGTATCTTAATATAGTTTTAAAATAAAATTTAATATCTGGCAGAGTATGTTATTTTCTTGTTTTTATTTGATTGATTTTTGACCCATTCAATTTCCTTTTGATTTTGGAATAAACATTTTAATTTCCATTAAAATCTTTTGGGGATTTTTATTTCAATAGTATTGACTCTATGATAACACTGGAAAGGACAGCTATCTTTATAATATTGAGTTTTTCAATTTATAAATGTGGATTATTCATTGATTTATTTAGTTTTAATTTCTCTTGATATTTTTGTCTTCTGTCCAGAGTTCTTGCACATATTTGCTAACATGGGTTCTTAGGTATTTGTTTTTTAACCTTTTATTATGAAGTAATTTTAAATTTAAAGAAAATCTACAGGAATAGCAGAGAGAAATTCCTTATTCCCTTTCCCCAGATTCAATATTAAAAAGCCCCAAACTTGCACCATTTGCTTGGTTATCCTCTTGCTCTTTTGTTTCTCGTTCTACTTACACGCGCATATTATTTTTGATTTTCTGTTTTGTCCTAATCAGTTGAGAGTAGGTTGCATAAATCAAGCCACTTTACCCCTTAATATTTCAGTGTGTGTTTTCTAAGGACTAAAAGAGTCTCGTATAAACATAGCACAATTAGTAAATTCAGGAAATTTAACTTTGAGAGAATACATGTATCTACTGTAGTCCAACTTCCAATTTCATTTGTCTTAGTAATATCCCATGTACCATTGTTTCTCTAGCAGTGCAAAACATAATCCAGGATATATATTGCAGTCAGTTGTCATTGTGTGTCAGTTTTCACTAATTTGGCATGGCTCCTTCAACTCGGTCTTTCATTCTATTGAAGACTATTAAGCTGTATTGCTGAATGTTTCTCAATTTGGATTTGTCTCATATTTGCTGTTAATAAGATTCGAGTTAGGCATCCCTGGCTGGCATATTATATGAGTAATGTTGCGTCTCTCTCAGAGTATCATTTCTGAAGGCACGTGATGCTCACCTGACTCTTTTTTTTTTTCTGTTTATAGAATTGTTTTATTCTCCATTCTTTTTTTGTAGAGTAGTAGAACAATTGGAAAATTTTAAGCTTACAATCTTAAATGAAAATACTCAGAATTGAATATCAATAAAATACACCACAGTTATTCAACAGAACTTACAGAATTAAGCCTATTTTTCAGAAAGGAAAGAAGTGAAGTAAGCCTCTTAACCTATGTTTAAATACTAATGCAATGATAACTAACCTATCATTTTCCTTATATACATTTATAGCTCTTTGTAGTATCACAGTCATCCAGATTCTCTTAGGAATATAATCATTCTCTTTTGAAACCATTTGATATTGATTCTACCTATTTCTAACCAAATGACCTCATATGTAAAGATAAGTGCTTCTTTCTGGGCTTGGGATTTCACCTGACTCTTAATGGGGACGATTCCGATGGCCTGCCCAAAGTGTTATTCAGCTTTCCACTTTATATACTCACCATCCTCCCCCTCGAAGATATACAAAAGTAGTCTGGAGAAGGTGAAACTATCTCGTCCTTCATCGGACTTCCCTGTTATTTTTAGCATCCTTTGATGCCCCCAGGTAATCTTTAATGCAAGGATTGTGAAAGGGCACATTTGCCTGCTCCACCACCCCTTCTGTGTCCAGCATCCTACTGTCAGAAAGAGTCCTCTTTTTTTCCTGTTATTCATTTAAAAATTATTTTACAGACTCATAGATTCCCATTAGATTAATAAATTATAATACAGTACAGTCCTTATTTATTTTTTTGCTCAAATTTTCCCAGATTTAGGCATTTGGAACATATTTAAATTGGTTCCTGAGTCTTTTTTTACAATAGTCCGGGCTCCTCTTGAACCTTCCCTGCTTGTCTCAGTCCTCTAACCAGCTGTGTTTCCAACAAGTCTTTGTTTCTGTTTTTTGTATTGTTTTGTTTTGTTTTTGAGACGGGATCTCGTCATGTAGCCTAGGCTGGCCTTAAACTCACTATATAGCCCAGTCTGGCCTTAAACTCATGATGATCCTCCTGCCTCAGCCTCCCGAGTGCTGGGATTACAGGCATGTGCCACCATGCTTGACAAGGCTGTTTCTGGATGTAGTTGTGAGTTCATTGCCACTAGAATTTCACTGCTTCCAGGGTCTTTCAGGGGCCATAGCTAGTATAAATAATAACACCATATGATTGGTAGGGTATGTGTGTATGTATGCATAACTATTAGAAATGTAAGTTTCCATTGGTATCTGTAATTCCATTTTAACCCTCAGGTTTCTACCTTGCCATCACTCAATGCTGTTTGCATAATTTCTGGAGTCAGTGCAAAAGGAAAGGTGGAACCTCTTGTTTAAAATTTATTCAGAATTTTAGGAGAAGCACAGCAGCGCATTAAACCAAGCACGAGGCATGCTGCTGCTTCCGGTCATGAGAACCGTGTGATGGCTGGGGCCTCCCGGGCCAGCTCCTCCTCCATCATTCTGCATTTGTGACTTTCTTCTGTGTAGTGAGACTCTCTTTTCCTTAATTCATTCACAATATTGACACATTTTCTCAAATACGTATTTTCCGGGGACATGTATAAAATGAAAGTGTAGAACCCTTTATTCAAAAAGCAGGAAAAAATGTCATTAAAGATACTAAAGCATAATGCTCTTTTCTTTCTTCTTTCAACTTTTCATTTTTGAAAGTTTGCTGTTTAATGTTATGCAAACAAAAGGAAAATTTAAATCATTAGCACGAATACTACAGTTTACTTTTATGTTGTGCAGTAACGATTTTTAATACAAACAATGAAGCCTTTAACTCACAGTAGGAACCCCCCAATCACACCATTAATATTTCCTACACGCATACATATTGTACACACATATGTATTTTGTTCTTTGCCACAGCAGTGGGAACATTGCATAAAAGTAGCACGAGTGATTTGATTTCACTGCTCAATATGCCCACATTCTACCAACAACAGCTTCTTGAGAGCAAAGGGAACTGCGGGTTTTTCCCTCTTGCCTTTCCACCTGAGAAAGTCTACGGTGCTGCTCCTTGGCTGTTGGTATTTCCTAGATGGCCATTGCTTTCTTTCTGCAAGTTCTGGATCAAATGAAAGTGTGGTGTCTCGGGCTGCGTGTGTTCTCACTGTCCAACTGTAGACAAAACACATTGTTCTTTGTACTCACTTTGAGCCTCACAGAATTCCCATGCATCATGGCATCAGACTTTCACTTTCCAAGCTTCAACTCAAAAATAAGATTAAGAATTTCAAGATGGCAACAGGAGAGTGTTACTTAGAGCCCAGCATCCTTGTGGGCACTGGGCCCTGGGTCACAGCATAATCTACAGTTCTCCTATTTTTCAAGGATTTAGTGTTTCCCATCTGCCACTCTTAACTCCTGTGATCTTGAAGCCCCACCAACAGATTTGTTGAGATTTGCTGCATATTTCTCCTCATAACTTGAAGTTATTTTATATCCTGGTAATGTTGGAAGTATGTGTGTTTTATTTGTTCTCTTTAATGATCTCAGGCTTCTTTTTGGAGGTTTGCGTGGAGAGTTTTCAATTCAAGTAGCTATCATACTTATTACAATCATATGCTCCTTACAGCTCACACTAGGGACTTATTTTTGTTGTTTTTTGATGCTATTGTAAAAATTACCTTTTCACAACAAAACCGTGTTCAGAAATGTTTTTGACTGGACTATACAGTCACAAAGTTGAAACATAAAGAGGTTTAAAGTATCATTTGAGAATTTCATTTTCTAGTTATTTATTGCTGTTATATACCATTTTGGTGGTTTTTTTTTTTTTTTTGAGTTGGGGATCGAACTCAGGGCCTTATGCTTGCAAGACAAGCACTCTAACTGCTGAGCTAAATCCCCAGCCTATTGCCGTTATATAGAAACAGCAATTCCTTTTTAAAATTTGTCCTTGTTAAATTTATTTACTAGTTTCAATAGTTAGCAAGATTTTTTTTCTCATTACATACATCTTTTACATATATGTTAAAGAATGATGATGGTTTTATTTCTTCCTTCTTTCATTCTGCTTCATTCATTTTTCTTTCTTTATTGCTATTAGGTCTGCAAGTACAATGTCAAAAAGAAGAGGTGATAGTGAACAATCTTGTATCATTCTTATCTTACAAGAAAATATTTTAACTTTTCACCAATGATACGCTTTTTTATAGATTCTTTAAAAAATGAAAATAGTCTTCTTCCCAGGGAGCCTTCTTTTTCTCCTTCTTCATCTTTGTTGCAGTCTCCGGATTAAACGCAGGTCTTTGTATCTGCTGAGCAAGTGCTTTGCCACCGAGCCATTTCCCCAGCTGAGATGTTACCTTCTACTCCGAGTTTTCTATGAGTTTTTTTAAGGTAATGATGAATATGTAACAAACCTTATAAAATGCATTTTATACATGTACTGAGATGCCGTATGACTGATTGATTTTTCACTGTTAAGCAAACCCAGCATTCTGGGAATCAACCCAACCTGGCTGTGATGCATTCACTTCTTCATATATTATTGGATTCGGTTTACCTTTGCTTACAATTCTGTGACTGTTCGTGAGTGAGACTGGTTTGAAGCTTTTCTTTCTTAGAATATTCTTAAAGGGTTCTGACTCATGGTTGGGCTTGCCTCAAAAAAACAGTTGGAGGTCAGTTTTTTTCTCTTCTTGGAATGAGTTTGTATAAAAAGTACCATTGTTTCTTTTCTTAAATGTTTGGTAGCATTCCCAGTGAACCCATCTGGACCCAGAACTTACTATTTGGGCGGTTTTTAATTATGGATTCAATTACTTTAGTAGTTTTAAAACTATATTTTCTATTTTATTGTATCAGTTTTGAGAAGTTTTATTTCTCTGGTAATTTGACCACTCAGATTTTCATAACTTTTTTTGAATAGAGTTGTGCATAATACCTTTTTAATATATTTTTATTGTTGACAGAATTTTTAGTGCTCTGTACTTTTAAAATTACTGACCTACTGTATATGTAGCATTTCTCAGCAATTTAAAGTTACTGTGCTATCATCTGTGCCTGAGAAGTCAACTGTTAACTCAATTTTAGTTCTTTTTAAAGTGAAAAGTCTTTTTCTGCTCTTGCGATATTCGATATTCGTGCTGTCCCTTTTGTCTTTCATTTGCAGTGTTTTGGTTACAGTGCACCTCCATGGAAATTCCTCTTCATGTTTATCTTGTTGAAGTTGGATTTCTTGAATTTGAAGTTTCCGGTTCATCATTTTGGGGAATTTCTCAGTCATTGTTTCTGAGTCCTTGTTTCCTTCCCTCCCATTTTTTCTTTTCTAATTCTGGAATTTCATGTGCACATTATACTAGAAGTTTGCAGGGTGTACTGCATTTCTCTTATGTGCCCTGACATATTTTCTTATCTTTTTTTGCTTTGTGCTTTATTCTAAATATTTTTCTTCTAGATCCTAGTTTGCTACTTCCTCTCTGAAGCCTATTCATCGAATTGTTAATTTCAATTATTGTATTTTCAGTTTCTAAATTTACTTTTTGTTTAATCTTTATTTTTTGAGATGGAGGTCTCACTACGTTGCCCCGGTTGTTCTTAAACTCCTGCCTCAGGCAATTCCCCCCATTTCACTTTCCTAAGTATCTAGGACTGCAGGCCCACACCACCATGCCTGACTTCATCGGTTCTTTTTTAAAAGAAGTATTTTTCATTTCTTCACCAAAATTGCGTTCTATTCCTTTCCCCCTCACCCCCTGGTGTGTGTGTGCGTGTGCGTGTGCGTGTGCATGTGTGTGTGTACAGGGGACTGAATTCAGGGCCTATTTTATTCTGAGACTTGGTCTGACTAAGTCACTAAGTTGCCCAGGCTCAGCTTGAATTTGCAATCCTCCTGCCTCAGCCCCTCTGAGTGCTGGAATTACAGGTGTGCACCACTATGCTAGACTTTCCAATGAAGTTCTTAGACTCATCTCCTTGAACATATTAACCTTTTAAAAGTCCATGCTTATTAGCCTGAGCCCTTGTAATCTGTTTTGTTGTCTATTGTTTCTGTAGGTTTTCCAATAAGTCATTTTGTCTCCTTGTAGGCTTTGTTGCTTTTTAGGACAATACAGTAATTTTACAAAATTATTTGTAGAAGTAATTCATGTGATGCTATCTTCCTCCTGGTAATTTTACATTTTCTATGCCAGGTGCCTAAGGACACTAATAATCTCTGACTACTTCAGTCAGTTTCAGTGAATTTATTTGAAACTGAGAGGCAACTCCTTAAGGTTAACCTTACTACTCTGGTGTATTCCTGATGAGGTTCCAATTCCAAGTGAAGATTCGCCACATCCAATCCCTATTTCTTTCCTGATCTTTTTTTTTTTTTTTTTTTTTTTTTTTTTTTTTTTTTTTTTTTTTTGGTGCTGGGATCAAAGTCAGGGCCTTGTGCTTGCAAGGCAAGCACTCTAACCACTGAGCTAAATCCCCAGCCCTCTTTCCTGATCTTTAATCCCCAGTTCTCTTAGTGAATCCATCAGAATCACTGCTCAGCTTCTCAGTCAACTCCTCTGGAATGAGCAAACACTTCTAAACATGGGCTCACCTCATAGACCTTCGCCTTTCCTGAATAGCAATCCTTTATTTAGACAGCATTTTTAGGTCCTGATAGGGCCAAATAGATTTTATTTTTTACATTTTCCCAGCTCTTCTAAGTGTTCCTAGCAGAATCTTTGTTCTTCATTATTGACAGTAGATGTCATCATTTTCATTTTATAGAGGAGAACATTGATCCCTAAGACAGCATAAACTAATTTTTCTAGACAACTTGAATTAGAGACTCAAGGACCTAGCATGGTTTAGACTTGTCTTAGTGAGTAACATAAAATTTTCTCTTTCTTTTGTAGACTCCAGGGTCTCTTCTGTCTGTGGTGATTAGGTCATGCTGAAAATGTGGTGAATATAGTCTTTGCCATATGTGAAACATTGCAGATAGGAAATTGAAAGGGACTTAGTGTACAGAAATGAGAAATAAGTGTAGTGTGGAGGGAGGAGATAATAAGACTCAGTTATTCCTGAGAGGAGACATTAAATGACCAGTATTCCTGGCCACTGATTATCTGTATCCGGGCAGCCCAGAAACCAGCAAATGATCCTAAGTGAAAAGGATCATTTGATGTGACTCTGACAAACATTTTTTTATCCATCATCTATTATCTATCTATCAATAAAACTAGCTATATTTGAAAATGGATGTTTAGAGATTTAGGAACAAGGGAAAAGAATCATATATTCTAATCTCTGGTATGCTATGACCCAGGACAAATTGCTTTACCTCTTCAAAGGCAATATTGTTCTTGCTAATGGAGATAATAATTCCTCCTTTTTCCTATTTCACATGAAAAATGTACCCTAGCAATATTACTCCTGCGAAACTGGAGTGATGTTTTTGAGATAACTGATTGTGTCAGCTCCATGGCTAAAGTTCACTAATGGTTTCCTATTGCTCTGGGGTGATAAATCTCTTAAGCAGAGCTCTCCATGTCCTGAGGAGTCTGGGCCTGGCCTGCTTCCCCAGCCTCACTTCATAACACACTCCTCCAGTGATGTAGACTTTCTTGAACTCCCTTGTCCTTGTCCTGCTCCTTTCCACTGTGTCATCTTTGTTCTTGTTATTACCTCTGCCTAGCAAGCATCCCCTTCCCTCCTCACCTAGGTAGCTCCCGATGCATCAAGTGTCATGGTGCCAGAGGAGTCTTCCCAGCCTCAAGGCTCAGTCAGGCCCTGGGCATTCGTGGGGCCACACACCCCTCTCTACTAGGATTCCCGGAGTTGCAGGTTTGCATTCATTGGTGATTATTTGCTTCATGTCCACTCTCTGACTAGACTTATGCGCCTTAAAGGTAGAAACTGTGCCAATTTTGGCTTATCATTCTCTCCTCAGCATCTAGCTCACTGCCTGGGATAGTAAGCACTCAGTACATATTTATCAAATAAATGATCGAAGAGAAGAGACATTAATACCACCCAAATGATGGATTTTACCAAATTATTTACTTGTTTTCTAGAATTAAGGAAAGAAACATTTGGGAACAGATTATTGAGAATGTCAAAAAGAGAAAGATGATCTTCAAATGTCCTTGGCTAAAAGTAATTAGTATTCAACCACTTCCACCATCTGGAACCTGGTTTCAAGCGCCAAGAAAATACATGTTTGGCATTTAAATGAATTCTTTTGGAAACTCCAGTGTCAGTGAGTTTGTTGACACAGCCAGACTAGGCTGTGTACTGTGTCAACACTGTTTCCATATCTCAGATAAGGTAAGACAGACAACTGAAAAGGAGTTTGCCTTTTAGTTTATTTCCTGGTGGGTGATAGCCTGGGAAGTCCTGGGAAGTCCTGGTGCATGACAGCTCTGTTGTTCTGGGCACTAAGGCACTCCGAAGGCAGCCCTCTGGGAGCAAGGGAGCCAAGAGGCAAGAAGTCAAACTTCAGATGCAGCTATTGAATAGTGGAACGAGCAGTGTGGTAACAGTACTTGGAGAAGGGCTGGGAAGCCAACATTTCTTTCAAAGTAACAAAGACAATTCCAGGCAGGTAGTACAATGAGCTGTTTAAACAGTATTCAATTCAGACATGGTTGAGCTCCAGTCCTGGTTCAGTCCCCTCTGACTGTGTGATCTTGGACAAGATGTTCAACCTCCTAAGTCCATGAGTTTCTAAATAAGCTTATTGTTCAGAATAAATGAGGCAGTGTACATAAAACCTTTAATAAAAATGAATGTTCAATAAAGGTAGTTGGAGTAGTGTTACCCCAAACAGCCCCAGGGTCTTCTTTAGTGGATGGGTAGGTAGGTGCAGCCTGTGTGTGTCTATAGGCAGGCTGCCGTGTGTTTCCCCCTCCTACATTTTGGGCATGTATTTATATTTTTAAAGCTAAATTAAAAGAAAATAAAGCTAAATTTAAGCAAACTGGGGCAAACTTGAAGGGGAGGAAGTGTAGAAAAAGGACAGTAGGTTATCAGAGATTTGGGTGTGGAAATGGAAGAGGTATTCATTTATTTACTTAGAAAATATTTACCAGGCTCTAATCTGTGTGGGAATCTGTGCTTAGCACTTACAAAAAAGTGGTGGGCCAGATAGACAATAGACCCTGCTCCCTTACTGGTTCCGAACAAGCAGGGAAGACAGATATGGAGCATAAATATGTGCCATGACGCATGTGTTTTGTCTGTTATGAGGAAGCATGAAGGGCCTTGAGGTCATGGCTCAGGGGGCTCTATAACCTATCTGGTTTGGGGGGGTGGCCTGTGGAGCCTCAGAGTTGATAAATTTCCCTTTTGTCACTCTGGGACCTGCAGGTCACAGACTTCCTTGTTTCTTCTTGTGGCTGGCTCTCTAATGGAGGTGATCCTTCCGATGGCCTTATTAGGATATTGGGGTGCTGAGTTTAATTAAACCCTGAATGATACATCAGATTCATGGATTGCAGCCAGTGAACTAATGGGTCTATCTTTCTCCTTGCTTTTGTTTCCATTGGTCTTGCTGACAGCTCTGTGGAAAGATTGCATTTCAACTCTCCTGAGAAAAGGTCAGGTGGAGGAGACAGGATTTCAGATTTGAAGAACAGATCTGAGGTCCGGATTTATCAGAAAGATTCTCAGAGGAAAATAGGGGGAGAGAAAATATTTCCCATTTTCCTCAAGTGCTCAAATGTCTTCTACATAGTAAGGGAAGTTATGATCACAGGCATTTTCTTGGTGGTCACAGGTGGACTTCCTGTGCTCCTCCCCTGCCACCTTACATTTTTGTTTCAAGACAGGGTCTTGCTTTGTAGTTCAGCCTGCCCTTGAACTCACTATGTAGCCCAGGCTGGCCTCAGACTCTCATTGATCTTCCTGGCTTAGCTCCCGAGTGCTGGGATAACAGGTGTGCACCACCACGCTTGGCTCCACCTTACATGTATGATGCATGTTTGTAACTTCTGTAAAAATTAGACAAGAGATGAAAAACAGCTGCCAATTAAAAGTAATTTTTAAATAAGACACTCATGTTTACTGGTAGTTTATTACTACACAGTTCACAATAGCTAATCTATGGAAACAGCCCAAGTGCCAATTAAACAATGAATGGATTGCAAATGTGGTATATATACACAATGGAGTATTGTTCAGCCATAAAGAAGAATGAAACCATGTCATTTCCAGAAACATGGATGGAACAGCAGACTGTCATGTTAAGTGAACAAGTCAGACTCAGAAAGACAAATATTGCATGTTTTCTTTCATATGCGGAGTCAGGAGAGAGAGAGCACAAACATGAAAGTAGAAAGGAGGCTATTAGAGGAGAGGAAAGGAATAAAAGGGAGGGAGAGTTGGAGTAAGAGCAAAGGGGGCGATGGGAAGGTTAGCAGTGATCAAAGATCAAAGTATGCTTTATGTAGGTGCTAATGTACCAAGTGAAATCCACTGTTCTAAATAACTAATATGCACTAATAAAAGTAAGACATAATGACAAAAGAAAAGAAAAGAAAAGAAAGACATTTTCCCTGTCTTCTTCTGGGGGCCAAGGTGGCTGCCCATGGGTGAAAATCAAGAGTTCTGACTCAGCCACTCAGCCTTCTGAAGCTCATTGCACATGCAGAGTCGGTTCTCTGCTCCTTGGAGGACCCCAGCCACCATGTAATCTACAAGTGTGTGGCCTTTTACAGTTTAGAAAGCACTTCCAAGCCTGAACCAGGTGACAGGAAACCGGTGTTCTATTAGCAATCCTGTCAGTCATTTCCAGCTTGAGGACCCCCGTGAGGAAAAGATGGAGATTGGGCTGGAGTATGATACGGGCTGAACTACCCCCCACCAAAGCTATGTTGGAGTCCACACTGCCAGTTCCTCACCACGTGGCCATGTTCGGACCTAGGGTCTTTGTAGAGGTAATTAAATGAAAATGAGATAGTTAGGGTGGGTTCTAGTTCAACAGGACTGGTGTCCTTATAAAAAGGGGAGATTTGGATATAGACACACATAGCAGCAAGATAATATGAACAGATGCAGGGAGAAGATGGCCAGCTACCAGCCGGGAGAGGGTCTGGAACAAGTACTTCTCATGGACTCAGAGGGCACTGAGCATGCTAGCACCTGATCTTGGCCTTCCATCCCTCATAACTATGTGGCAATACATGTCTTCTGTTCCAGCTGCCTGGTTTGCAGTACTTTGTCACTTCAGCTTTAGCAAACCATCACAGTGTCCTTATGCTTTTTCATGCCGTGGACCTCTCTGGTAGCCTAGGGGTGACAGTGGACCCCTTCTCAGAAGAATGTTTAAATATATAAAATAAAATATTTTGGATTACAAAAGAAAGAATTTTTGTTGAAACACAGCGAGCCAAAATACTACATACACACAATTGTGATATAGTAATAGATATGTTACTTTAATAATATATTAAGTGACAAGATATAGAGCATGTCTAATACCAATCATAACTTCAAAATAGAGGTGAAGGGTGGATGTTTAGATATCTGCAGCAATATAATGTGACACTAGCATGTTATGATTTTTATTGGTGACAGACACAGGTGCGACTAATATGGTGTGCTGGCAATATTCATAATTAAAATGCTAAGTACCTGTCTTTGGTTAGTGGAAGCAAAGATTTTTTTCTTTCTGTTCCTGGAGTGGATGATGTCTAAGGGCCTTTTGAAGTCTGTGATTAGTCATTCTGGGTTAATTCCACTCTGAGGCTGATGCCTGATTTTCCTTGCCTTAGGCCCCCGAGCCCTTCAGCTGGGGCTTTGGGAATCCGTGCCAGGGGCTGAGACTCACCCCAGCACCCTCCTTCTCTGGCCCTCTCTGTTGTCATGACAATAGACTCTCTTTGGTTCTGGCAGTTGCTCCTTTCCCAGTCCGAGGCACCAGAGTGTCACTGCTGCTCCGGATTTCCCTGCCTAGCTTGTCTGTGACTCATTGAAGAAGGCGTGCTCCCTGAGCAGAATGGCCCTGGGCCCTCCAAGTGACTCGATGGTCTTCCTGGATCTGGCACAGACAGGAAGTAGCTGATGATCCAGTGCAGGAACCTCATCCCTTGCCTTGTGATGGAGTCATCTGTCAGTGACTTAGGGGCCTCAGGTCAGCTGGGCTGTGCTCACAGGTAGTGCGGGTCTTTGGGTGTTTGCTCATGAACTCATTTGGTAATTGCCAATAACCACATAATCTCTCCATTTCCCATACAGGTTCCTCCTAAGAGAAAAGAAATCTTTTTTCGGACCTGTGTTTTGAATGGTGGGATTATAATGCCATACAGGAAAATCTTAATGGCACACAATCATCCTGTTCTTTAAATAAATGCAGAAGTTACATTTTCTCAACCTAGAGGGACACGATTACAGTAGCCCATAGATTCTAAGGCACATTTTTTTTCTTGCTTGAATATTTCTGAAATCAGGATGTGTCTTACAATTCATGGTGCCTGGTATTTACAAAATAAGGTGCGTAAGGAGAAAGACTGTTAGGGAATGAGAGGATTTTGGGCAAAATTAGGACCAAAGAGAAGCCTTTGGTCACTTAGCATGTGTCACCACTCAAATTCTAGCTGAATTTGTGGGATTTTTGGCCTTTAAATCAGGATCATGGGTGGCATGTTATATAAATAAAGTAACATGTGGATAATTCTTCAAAAAGAAACAGGGCACATGAACTGAAGAGGTTATTTATTTATATGCATGAGTTATAAGTGTGTTTCAGATTGTAATTTATTTAGCTCAGTGATTAGAGTGCTTGCCTTGCAAGCACAAGTGCCTGAGTTCGATCCCCGGCACCACAAAAAACAAAAAACAAACAAATAGAAAATGTATAAAAGTACAAAATATGTGTTAGTGGATCTAGTCAATAAAAGGACCATGCTTCAGCAAGACGACAACAAGGGAAAAAAATAAAAAGAGAAAAATGTCTAGGGGAACTTTTATTTGGCAGTCTGGCAGGATAGTGTTATAGGTTAAGTGTAGACATTAGCTATGATAATCCCAATTTGAGTTCTGCCAAGTACTGGTGAAATCTTTGCTTTCTTGGGGCAAAGGCTTTAGCTGAGAAGTTGCAGCTACTGTCATGGCTAGTCTCCAATACAGGAGAATACTAGCATTGTTTTGTTTTTGAGACAGGGTCTCACTCTGTAGTTCAGGTTGGCCTTGAACTTGAAGCGATCCTTCTACCTCAGCCTCCTGAGTGCTGGGATTACAGGTGTATGCCATTATGCCCTCAGTAATTAGCAGTATTTTAAATTTTGAAATAATTAAAGATCCAAAGAAATTGCCTAAAAATATATAGAGAATTAATTCCTTGTCTCCTTTACCTGATTACCCTCAAGGTAACATCTTACATAACTATAACAACAATGTCACCACAAGGATACTGGCACTCGTCCATAGAACTCACACAGATTTCCTGCTTTGAATGTATTGTGTACATGTCTGTGTAACTTTACCACATGTGTAGGTTTGGGGAGCAACTTTCTAAATCAAGATACAGAATGGTTCCATTTCAATAAGATTAATTTCTGCTGTCCCTTTATAGCTAGATTATCCTCTCATCTGTAACTTCTGGGAACCAATAATCTGTTCTCCATCTCAAGAATGTTACATAAGCAGAATGGTACAGTACAGAACCTTTAGTGGGCTTTCTTTACTCTGCATAATTTCTTTGAGATCCGTCCAAGTTGTGTGTACTAATAGTCTGGCTTTAAAAAAATTGATGAGTAGAAAGTATTCCCTATGTGTGCACAACTGTTTTATTTTTATTTTTATTTTTTGCTGTACTGGGGATTGTATGCAGGGCTTTGTGCATAGTAGGCAAGTGCTTTGCCACTAGTCTACATCCCTAGCCCCTTTTAAATTTTATTTTGATTCTTTTTAAATTGCAAAGTTGTCCGGGGTAGGCTCAAACTTATGATCCTCCTGCCTTCACTTCCTGAGGAGCTGGGGTTACAGGCATGTATGACCACACCCGGAGCCACAATTTATTTTTAATAATTTATCCACTGAAGGACATTTGGGTTGTTTCTAATTTGGGGCTGTTATGAATAAAATTGCTATCTACATAGAAATTTTAAGCTAAAGTTGATACGAACTAGTAGTATCGAAGTTTAGCTGAGAGCAGAGTATTTTATATACATGTTTAGTACTAGTGTAGTGTTTGCAAATAGATGTTTACTACTCATTTGAGTGAATGAATAGACACATAGGAGTCATTCAAGGAGATAGTACAGTATAGTGGTTCAAATCACAGGTTTTAGACTCAGACAGACTAGAACTGCAGGCCTGTCTTTATCATTTCCTCTCTGGGAGATCCAAGGCAAGCCTATTTTGTGTAGCTCCTCATCTGTAAAACGAAGTTAAAATCAGAACTGCTGGGGTTGGGAAATTAGCTCAGTGGTAGAGCGCTTGCCTAGGAAGTCAAGGCCCTGGGGTCCCCAGCACCCTCCCTCCAAAAAAAATCAGAACTGCTGTTCTAGGGCTGTTGGGTGAATTAAAGAAGGGAATGCATATGACTCTCAGTGCACACTGTGATTGCTCGATAAATTCAGTAGTTATTATTATGATTAGTAGATCACCAACCTATCCAAGATCATAATAATGCAATAGCTAATAACTTGTTTTGCCTTTATTTTAAAATACTTCTCTCTTTCAAATAAATACAATTACATTTCTATATTTTATATATATTTAAATTTCATATTCATGTATATACAAACATTAAAAATATTTGAACTTCCTTTTTAAGATGATAATTCTTACTTAATGTTCTAATATTATCTTATGACTATATATATGCAAATATTGATCATGCATATGCATCTTTTTTAGATATTTGGGAGGAATGAAATCTTTCTTTCTGTATAGCCATTCAGGAGTTTTTAGCAACTCTGGAAAATGGTATCTGCTCTTATAAAAGGTGATAGAGCAGATTTAATTTTTCCCTTTTCATAATACTGTCAATGCACTTAGATAAGCAGCAAATAAGTGCCTTTCCCTGTAAGTGCACTTGGTGAGCCAGCACCAGGACGGGAGGAGGCTCCTTCCGTCTGGCCTGCTGTGACCCAGCCTGTGTGTCTAGGCTCACGTTCAGGGGACGTATCTCTCCAGCAACCTCCTGGAATGTCAGTAGAGCTCTGAGTCATACAGCGCCTTCCGCCAGACAGCACGAGGAGGCAGCAATTAGAAGCTAACAATTAACTAGCTGCCAGGGCAGCTGGAGGTGAGCAAAATTTCCAGCTGTTTGACAAAGACCGGTGATATCTGCCATTGCACAAATGAAGCTGGAGTCATCGCCTTTGACTTCTCAAGGCTCTTCCACAAGGGAGGTGTTGCCCTGTGCATTGTTGGCTTTCTACAGGTTAATTAAGCATCGTGTCTGACCACGGCAGGGTGCATACGTGCAGGAAACGTTAGGGTTGCTTTGGGACGAATGTGGGTTTCGTAGGTGGGTGCAGTATCAACAGACAGATACAGCGAGTTGGGATTTCAGATCTTTGCCACCCTGCCTATACCACGCAACATCCACATCTGGCTAGTTAAGTCCATGCCGAGATAATTTTGCTCGGCTGCTCCCGCTACTCAAAATGCTCTTCACTGGAGATGTCCCAGTCATCACTTAAGACTCCATTCCAATGCCCTCTCCTCCAAGACAACTTCCTTACCTCTACCAGACAGAATGAATTGTTTTCTCCCGCGTGACGTAGCGCTTTATGATCCTATACATAGGACTTGCTTCATTATTTTATTTTGATTTGTGGACCATCCATCTTCTCCCTCTGGTCTGATAACATCTGGAGGGCAAATTTGGATCACACTGTGTCACTAGGAAACTTGTGTGGTCTCAGGTTTAAGGATGGCATTCAACAAGTGTTTGCTAATTTACCAGAGAGAAGAGAAACAGAGGCCTCTTGGAGGAGCTGAGGTGACAAGTCATTCAGAAAGGTGGCAGGAGTTGTCAGTGGTCACCAGGGCTCTTGTGCTCTTCTTTCTCCACTATGCACACGTCGTTGTGTTTTCTCACTTCTTTGGCATCGAGATGTGACCCCAGCATTGAGTCCTGGGTCAGTGGGGTGTGTCTGCACCACTCCCAGCCCAGTCTAGCAGAACTTCCCGTACATGAGTGTCGCTTTCTTCTCCATTCACTTGCTGAATAGAGAGGACCCCGATGGTTTCAGGAGGACAGAGCCAGAAGATGGAAGAAGTCAGGTTCCCTGCATGGAAAAAAGGGAGGCTTCCAGCCTAGGAAGACCCCGTTGGGCTTTACATGGTGAGAATGTGAACTTTCAATGGATGAGTTTCAGAAAGATTAGAGGTGGTTGCTATAGCAGCCAGCAATACTTACTCTGACTAATGTATAGATGCAGAATTCATTTGGCAGGTGTGTCCAACCTGTGGCTCAGGGGCCGCTTATCTTCTTTTTTAAAAAAAAGGAGAAAAAGAATGTTTAAAAAGTTTTGTTGCTCATGTAATGAACTACATTATATATTTCATAGAAGACTCAAGACAATTTCTCTTCATTCCACACAGCCCAGGCGAGCTGAAAGATTGGTCACCCAACTGGGATATAGAGAAATGTCTACCTGGCTGCAAGTGAAGCTTGGACATGTAGCTTTGACTCTGAGTACACGCATGCCCAGAAAAGCATCTGGCATAATAACAGAAGAGGGTAGCACACATGGGGGCGTACGTCGTGAGGCTAAAACAGCTCTTCGAGGTTTCAAGCAGCTTCCTCTTCTCCTGACTGGTGTTTATGTTCTCCTGGCATTTTCTCCATGTGCCTATTAAGGACTTAATTGAAAATCTTTTGAATTAGACTTTCCTTTCTATTCTTTTTTTTTTTAATTGTGTGGGGCAAACTTTGATTAACAAAAATTTCTTTAACCACCCTGGATCTCTATTTTGGCATTGCGCTCCAAAGTCATTTGGAGCTAGCAACCATGACTTCAGATGAAGGCAGATAGAGCATAGACCAACTGAATTTCTAAGTAGACGATTTTGTTTTGGTTTGGGATTCTGCGGGTTGTGCTCAGAGCCTTACACATTGCAGGGAAGCGCTCTACCGTGGTTCACATTCCAGCTCTTTTATTTATTTATTTATTTATTTATTTATTTATAGTTCTTTTTTAGTTTTCGGTTTTTTGAGACAGGGTCTCTCTATGTAGTTCAGGCTGGCCATGAACTCACTTATGTAGCCCAAGCTGGCCTTGAACTCTCTGTGATCCTCCTGCCTCAGCCTCCTGAGTGCTGGGATTACAGGCATGTGTCACCATGCCTGCCTCGAATTCTTTTAAAAATTTTATTTTGAGATAAAGTTTTTCTGAATTGCCCAAGCTGGCCTCAAATTTGTGACAATCCTCCTGCCTCAATCTCTCAAGTCTTAGGCTCACAGGCATGTGCCACTGCGCCCAATTCTTGCCTCAATCCCTTTAGTAGCTGGGATCATAGTGTGTACTACCACATCCAGCTCTAAGTAGACTTTAAAATAAAATCATAACTTTGAAACCCAAGGAAATTAAAATGGAAAAAAGTTTTGAGCCCAAAGAAGAAAGCCTGGATGACTTTGTAAATGTTCACAAGGGAAATGATAGTAGGATGATGTAAAACCAGCTTTCCTTTTAGAGAAACTAGCTGTGGACCAGCTGAGGGTATTGGAAATGAATCAGCAGGGATTGGATGGAGACTCCAATCCCTGGTTTGCCCTTTTTGGGTCAAATTCTGAAGAGGGTTGATGATTAGAGTTTCTCGATTGGCTCTTAAATTCTTTGTGTATAAGATACCATGGGGGGCTCTTTGCATGTTCCCAGATCCCACTTGCAGGGCCTCAAGTGTGTCTGTTGGTAACAAGGGAAGTCAGTTTTAAAGTGTTATTTTGACTATGATAGGACTGTTATCCTCAGTAAATTAAATTAAATGGATTCCAGTAAAGAAAAGGAATTTATGCTTCATTTTCTGGGATATGGTTCAGGAGATGATGGCCCTCTGCTTGAGAAGCCCCTTTTCTAGCAAAGCAGTGGAGCTGTGGAGCTACAGGCACAGCGGCTGGCGAACAGCCCCGGCATGCAGCCTAAGGCAGCCTCGCCAAGTCCCATGGGAGCCAGCATAGAGCAGGAGAGCTTGCAGAATGTTCTGAAGGTGTGCAGAGACAGTCTGAGAGTGGCTGGGGCTCGAAAAGGCTTTGTGTTGGGATCAGGACTCCTGCTGGTCATGCGGGCTGTGACCAGCATGCATCATAAAGGTTATGTTGAAGAAAGAAAAGCATGGTAGTGTCTGAGGCTTACAACCATCGTCTGATGGATCCATCCTACAGGAAAGACCAGCCAGAAGCTGAGGCGTCTAGACCAGATGTCTGTCTCTGATGGCAAAATAGCATTTAAGCCCTTTGAAATCCCATAGCTTCCAAGAAGGTGGGAATGACAAGGAGGGAGTGAGCCCTAAGATAAGCAAGCACTATTTGCTCAAACGAAGAGGAGAAAACAATCCAGAAGTGAGCGAGTTTACCTTGACTTGGTAAGATTATGCCTTATTCTGCTATCAACAAACTCAGGTGCTAACTTAAATTTAGTTGTAAAACAGTACAGAAAGTTCAATTTTTTACAATGTCTGAATTTTGGACTGTCAACCTAAACTAAATGACAGAGACCAGCTTTCCCAGTCAGTGTGTATTCAGGAATATCAGGTAGATGGCAGGCTGGGATACAGATTGGGATAGCTGTAGAGAAAGAGGGACAAAGAGAAGTATTTAAAGGCAAAAGAGAGAAGTAGCTTTGAAACAAAGAGACCATTGATTACAGGGGCCTGTAGCAGGAGCTGATGTCAGTTCATTAGCATAGATGGTGTGTCAAGCAAGCATCGGGCAAGTGGCTGCTTATCCTTGTGGGCTAGCTGTCTTTGTGGGCTGGTTGTCCTTGTATGACTCATGGTGCGGGCTGTGCTTTGGGGGAAATTTTGTGTCCATTTTCTTTTATTTCTTGGTGTAGGCATAGTACGTGAGTGCCCTTCCTATGTGGCCTTTGGGGACCGTTTTATTAAGGTTAGATATAACTGTCTTCACTTTGGTGTTGGTAATTTTCACATGACCATGATATGTAGAACTTACACATGTGGAGAGTGACTTACTTTTCTCCCCATGTTTTCCTTGCACTATTTTTCTATTTAAGCAGCACTGTTCTGTGCCTATTTCTGTGGGAGGTATATGCGTGTGTCTCTAGTGGGAGTGGCATGAATGTACCCTGACCGAAAGCAGAAAGGTGTTTCCTTGACTTAACTTCTTCAAAGCCAATGTCCTTTCAGGAATGGCCAGGAGACCTAGCTATCTTGAAAGACCCCAGGCTGCCTTTTTATCACCATGTTTCCCAACTAAAATGCAATCTCTGGGCTGGAGGAAAAGAGGAGCGATGGAGGACAACCTAGGAGTGAAACAAGGCAGAAGGATGCGAGACAGGGACAATATTTTACTTACTTTTCTCTTGTTGCTGAGACAAAATACCCGACACCCAAAGTTGAAGGGGGAAAGGTTTATTTAGCTCACAGTTTGTAGAGGTTTCAGTCCACAATCAGCTGGGTC
>PVJO010000732.1:0-86194 GCA_004026905.1 Hystrix cristata | reverse complement strand
CAAAATGACTCCTGAGCTCTAGGATATGCTGTGGGCCCCTAAAGGGGCCTCCTAATGGAGAGATGCTTCAGAGGTAGTGTCAGAGTCCATAATTGGGGCTAGGAGGAAATGGACACATGGTGAATACCAGTATGGGGATGAAAGTAAAGATCAAATGGAGAGCTGCCTTCCCACCCCACTTGCCATGTTTTACTATGTATGCTTCTCAGAACATGGACATCAGCCCAAGGAAACTGGAGGACCTTAGAAGTTAAGATTTATTCAGAAAAAAATAACCATTTTCCCCTTAGCCTATTGATAAGATGGAATATTTGAACTGGTTTTCAAATGTTGAATTATCTTTGCATACCCACAATAAATCTCACTTGCTCGTGTGATTTCATATATATATATAAAATATTTTTTTGAAAAATTTCACATGTATATTCATGACAGATATTAGTCTGTAGTTTTCCGTTCTTAAAGAGGAACATGTACCAATACATGTTCTTGGTAGATAAAAAATTTTTTTTAAAAAAAGAAATTAAATTTGTTACAAGTATTGGTGAGCCTGCAGGGAAAAAAGAACTCTTCTGCATCATTGGTGGGAATATAAACTAGTACAACCACTATGGAAATTAGAATGGAGATTTCTCAAAACTCTAAAACTAGAAATTCCATTTGCCTCAGCTATTTTCTTTCTAGGTTTCTTCCCAAAAGAATTAAAGATATCATATTACAGTAATATATGCATACCCATGTTTATAGCAGCACAATTCTTAGTATCTAAATCTTGGAAATCATCTCTATGTCCATAAACAGATGAATGAATAAGGAAATGTGGCATTTACACACAATGGAATATTACTCTGCCATAAAGATAAACTTGAGTCATTTGTAGGAAAATGGATGCACATTAAGATCATAATGTTAAGTGCAATAAATCAGACACAGAAGCTTAAATATTACATTATTTTTCTTATATGAGAAACCCAGAGTAAAAATGTAGAGCAAATAAAAGCTAGAGAGTAGGAAGTAGAGAGAGAGAACATTTTTAAAGGTGAAGGAGAGCAAGAGATGGAGGGAAGGGTAAGGGAGGGAAGGGATAAGGGATGAAAAAAAGGAATTGGGATTGTTATGTACATATACCAACTCCACATAAAGAATATAAGCATTATGTTCTGCAACATATACAAAAAATTAAAAAGGAAGGGGAATCAATGGATGGGTGGAGGAGGGAGGGAGGGAAGGGGAGGAAGTTAAGAAAAGGAATTAAGACGGTTAGGTACATGTACTAACTTCCCATAAGGAATGTAAACATGTACTACACACGTGTGTTACAGTTGAGTGGGCCAGAAATAGTCCAGGTTCTTGTGTACAATAAGGAAAGAAATTGGCAAGCGCACACTCCATAGTCAGTAGTAAGTAGCTTTGTTCATTGGAGATCACTGGGAAGGTAACAGTAAGGATGAGGGAAAGGGGAAAAGGGTAAATGGGCCAAAGAGCCAAAAGAGCAAAAAGGTAAAAAGGTAAAAAGGCACCAAAGGCACGTGCTAACTCAGGCTCTTTGAATTTAAAGGGTAGCCGCTTCTGATTTTTAGGTGCCTCCCAATGAATTTCTCACTGGTGCCAGAACCCTGTCCCCTAGGGTGGGGCAATCATTTAGGCCTTTTGTGATTATGTTTTGTACCTCCTTTAAGAAGATGGGAAAAAAAAAAGAAATTTGAAGCCTGGATAATCCTTAAGATGATGTTTATATTTTGTACCTCCTTTAAGAAGATGGAAGCCTGAATAATCCTTAAAATGATGTTTATGTTTGAGCTTTTGAAGAAGGGAGTGGCTCACTCAGCTACTTTGTTTCTAACTGTACTACATGTACTAATAAACTAAAACAATAAAAGATAAAGTAGGGAGATAAATTTTTCTTAAATGGGAAGGAGATCAAGACATGGGAAGGAGGGGAGAGGGAGGGGAGAAAAAGGGGATGAAGAAAGGAATTAAACCAGGTATGGTGGTGCACACCTGTAATTCCAGCACTCAGGAGGCTGAGGCAAGGGGATTGCTCTGAGTTTGAGGCTGCTGAGGGATATGTAGTGATTTCAAGGCCAGAATGAATTACATAGACAGACCCTGTCTCAAAAGACCAAATCAGGGACTGGGGATTTAGCTCAAGTGGCAGAGCACTTGCCTAGAAAGTGCAAGGCCCTGAGTTCAATCCCCAGCGCGCACACACACACATACACACACACACACACACACACACACACAAACCCCCCAAAACAAAATCAAACAAAATATCAAAACAAGAATTAAGATGTATTATGTACATGTACAACTCTACATAAGGAACACAAGTATTATATGTACTGCAAACATGTACTAACAACAACAAGAAAGGGATCTACGTTCTCAATAAATTTTTTCTTTCTTTTTTTTTTTGTGCTGGGGATCTAACTCAGGGCCTTGTGCTTGCAAGGCAAGCACCCTAACCACTGAACTAAATCCCCAGGAAATTTTTAAGAGTACAATACATTATTGTTGGCTATAGTTCAATGTTGTACAGCAGACTTCTATAGCTTATTCTTGGTTAACTAAAACTTCATGCCCACTTATTAGCAACTCCCTATTTCTCCCTCCACCCAGCTTGGGTAACCGCCATCCTACTATTTCATAGCTGACCATTTTACATATGTCATACAAACAGAATCATGTGTTTGTTCTCTATGATTGGCTTATTTCACTTAGTGTAATATTCTCAACATCCACATTGTACAGATTTTTTTCTTCTTTTTATAAAGGAGAAATGGTATTCCATTGTATAATATACTATATTTTAAAATCCATTCATCTGTTTATTACTTTTTGGGGTGGGGGGTGCTGGGGATCGAACTCAGGGCCTCGCACTTACAAGGCAAGAGCTCTACCCCTGAGCTAAGTCCCCAACCCCGATACCTTTGTTTATAATCTGTCTGTGTCTTTATATTTGGTTGGTGTTTCAAATAGTGGGGTCCTGTTTTTCAATCCACTCGGACAGTCTTTGTCTTTTAATTGGAATATTCAGACAATTTGTGTTTAATTATTATTGTTGGTTTAATATCTACCACATTTACAATTGTTTTCTATTCACTATCACGTGGCTCTTGTTCTTTATTTTTTCCATTTTTCTTCTGCCACCTCTGGTTTTAATTGAGAACTTCATATAATTCTACCTTTCTCTCAGCATATTAATTTCTCTCTTAGCATATTAGTTCCATTTAAAAAATTTTCAGTGGTTGCCCACAGTTTTCAATATATATTTACAATGAATACAAATTGACTTTCAGATATTTTACTACTTCACAGGGAATGCAAACATTTTATAACAGAGTATTCCCAATTTCTCCCTCACGTCCCTATAACAGTGCTGTCATTACTTCTACTTACCCATAAACGCCAATCACCAAATACAGTATTACTATTATTTTGAAGAAACTGTTATCTCTTAATTATGAGAAAAAGAAAAATTTTATTTACCTCCATGTATTCCTTCTCCAATATTCTTCCTTTACACAGAGTGCGTTTCTGACCCACATCCTCTTCTGGATCTCTGAACGACTCTTAATACTGCATGTATGTGGTTCTGCTGTAAAGCAGGTCTCCTGGAGAGCAACTTCTTCAGCAGTTTTTTGTCTGAGAAAGTCTATTTCTCCTTCACTTTTGAAAGATAATTTCTCCAGATAGCGAAGTCTAGATTGATTGTTTTTCTTCCATACTTTAGAAATTTAATTCCATTTCCTTGTTTGCACTAGACTTTTTGAAGAGAAGTTCAGTGTAATTCTTATTTTAGTTCCTCTGTACGTACAGTACTTTTTCATCCTTCTAATATTTTTCAAAATTTTCTTTTTTGTATTTTTTTGCAGTTTGAGTATAATGTGCAAATATATGTATATTTACATATATATTTACAAATATATATATATTTACATATATTACATATCTATTTTATAATATATTTACATATATTACATATATTTACTTATATATTTGCACATTATACTCATATATATGTAAATATATATATATTTTCATATATATGTAAATATATATGTGAAAAAATATATACATATCTGTATATACATGTATAATTGATGTGCATAGGTGTAGACTTTTTTTGGTATTTGTCTTGCCTGGTGTTCTCTCAGCTTCCTAGTTGAGTGTTTTGGTGTTTGCCATTCATTTTGAAAAATTCTTGGCCATTATTACAGTACTTCAAATATTTCTTCTGTTCCTTTCTCTCTTTTTCTTCTGGTATTTCCACTACGTGTATGTTTGTTATTAGGTAGTTTGTTATAAAAAGTGGCTCGCCAACTAAATGTTACCAGATTCGGGGTTGCTTGCCTCTCCCTCTGGAGTTACATTCCAGGTTCTTCTTGTCTTGAACAAAGAATTGAATGAAACGAGCAAAAAGCGCTGGTAAAGTTTATTTGAGAAAGTAAAAGTAAAGAGCAGGAGAGAAACTGGCTCTGCAGAGTGAGCTTGGTCCAAGTAAATGGAAAAAGAGGGTAAGAGCAAAGATAAAAGTACACGCTGAATCAGGGAAACACAGCACGGGCTATCAGAGAAAGTTAGCAAAGTCTTCATGGTGTCGATGCGTCCTCTTATGTTGTTTAAGTCTCAAGGAAACCCTCGAGAACTACACCTGGGTCCTGAGAGGCAGTCCTGGGATCCCACGCCTCAGGCCGCGGCCAGGTCTGGGCAGACCTGCTGAAAACCTGCTGAAGTGCTCGGAGAAGTCCACGCGCAGGGCTCTGGGAATGTTCTGCGCATGTGTCCCGGATCTGGTAGTTAACAGGTCACGCCCACTTCCCAGCCAGCTTTCGCCACGCTGTGGTCTCCTGTCTCCTGTTGAACTATTTGTTAGTGCCTCACAGTTCTTGTTCTGCTTCATCTTTTTCATTAGTTTTTTCTCTTTGTATTTCAGTTCTGAATTTACAGATTTTTGGGGGGATATTTAGAGACAGGGTCTTGTTAACCTGCCAGGCTGACCTTGAACTCTCAATCCTCCAGGCGTCAGCCTCTCAATACTCAGTGATTTTTTTCTCTCAGTTGTGTTTGGTTTACTGCTGAGTCCATCAGAAAACGTTCTTCATTTCTGTTACAGTGTTTTTGATTTTAAGCATTTCTTTTTGATTCGGTTTTTTTTTTGTTTCCATTTCTCTCCTTAAAATCTGTTCCTACCATTCCTTTAACATTAATCAGTTGTGTTAAATTCCTTATCTCTGAAAATCTCTGTCATTACCTGAGTTTGGTTGTTATGTTTGCTTTGTCTCTTCTTTGCGTATGTGTGTGTGTGTGTGTGTGTGTGTGTGTCTTTTAATGTTTATTAAAAGCCACTATGATGTAGTGTCAGGTAAAATTATTGAGCTAGATAGGGCTTCAGTGTGAGATTTACGTTTATCTGGCTGGGAATTAGGATGTATTTATTGATTGCTTTGACTGTGGTGTCAAAGCTAAAATTTCCTCTTCCATTCTTTTTTTTTTTTTTTTTTTTTTTTTTTTTTTTTTTTTTTTTTTTTTTTTTTTTTTTTTTTTTTTGGTTCTTGTTTGTTTTTTTTTTGAGACAGGATCACACTATGCAGTTCAGCCTGACCTTGAACTCATGGCAAGTCTCCTGCCTCGGCCTCTCGAGTGCTGGGATTACAGGCGTGTGACACCATGCCCACATGATCTTGTTTTTGTCTTCGCCAGCACCTTGGTTTTCTTAGAAGCTCCTTAAATAGGATCTCAGGCCTGTAGGTTGTTTTAATGTCCTATTATTGTTCAGGAGCCCTCCTGATGTCAGGTAGGGTGCAGAGAGGAAGCACCGTTTCGTCTTCTGATTAAGTGTTCATCTTCCAGAGAGCCTGAGTTAGGTAGTTCTCTTCCCCCAGGTCAGTTTGGCTTTGGTAAAATCTCAGTAAGTGTTCTGGTTTGTGTCTAGATGTCCCCCCTCATGTGGTCATAGGTGGGGCTGGATCTAGAGAGTGTGATTACTAAATTAGTCCACTGATTGTTTTGGCATGGTTCTGCTGGGATCAAGGATGTGACGCTAGGATTAAGGGTATCAGGATTAAGGGCGGGAATGCTACCCACCCTAACGTGGACAGCCTGGATAAAATACAAGGGACAGAAAGAGTCTTGCCTACCCCCTGGCTTGCACCCCTTGCTTACCTTGCTGCCTTCTGCCTGTCTGTCGTGCCACCCTGCCTTGGACCCAGCTGATTGTGGACTGAAACCTCTACAAACCCTGAGCTAAATAAACCTTTCCTCCCTTAATTTTGGTGTCAGGTATTTTGTCTCAGCAATGAGAGAAAAGTAACTAAGACACTAAATTAGATTCTGGTAAAATAGTTTCTCTTGAGGATAGATATTTTTAAAGCAAACAGAAAGCTCTGAACATATTTCAAAATAGTTATTTTTCCTGGGCTGATGCATACTAATTTTATTTTTTCCCCCCAATATAGTGAAAGAATCCATATTATATCTATTGTTTCCATTTTATCTTGATAAGACTTTTAATCTTAATCAGAAGACTAAATGATGCTTCCTCTCTGCACCTTACCTTGTTGCCACATCAAGAGGACTCCTAAACAATAATAGGACATTAAAGCAACCTACAGGCCTGAGATTCTGTTTAAGGAGTTTAGATATGCTCTGGCCCCAAGAGAATATAGCTTGCCCTGAGTTTACCATGTCTCTAGAGTCAACTACTTTTTCATCAAATAGAAGTATTTATTGAGCACTTATTATGTGCCAGGCACTGTACCAAAGAGTGTAAGTAAGATGAATAGCACAGTCTCACTTTGAAGAGTTCTCAGTCTTTTAGGAAAAGACAGGCATTCATCGTGTGATTTGAATGCACTAAGGAAAGCATTAAAGGACATGAAAGAACTATAAAGAATAGATTATTCCCTGGTTTGGATCACATTCCACCTGAAGAGTCAAACAAGGAATGCTAAGCACTAAAGAACCAGAAAGTTCCAAACCATGAATGCTAACTCTAACTCCAGTGAGAATTTTGAAAAGGTAGAAGTGTTTAAAAATGTTTAAAAGTGATTTTATTTTATTTTATTTTTTAGGTGCCGGGGATCAAACTCAGGGCCTTGCGCTAAAAGTGATTTTAATAATCAGTCACAGTGAGATTTCAGTCAGGTGTTTTGTTTTGTTTGTTCCAGGTCCTAGAGATTGAGCTCAGGGCCTTGTGTATGCTAGGCAAGTACGCTACTTCCGGGCTATGCCCCAGTCCTTTTTCTGAGTCAAGGTCTTACTAAGTTGCCCAGCCTGGCCTCAAATTTGCAATCCTCCTGCCTCAGCCTCCCAAGTGTCTGAGACTACAGGTGTTTGCCATAACACCTGGCTTAAACCAGGTTTTACATTTAACTCTTTGTTTAAAAAAACAGCAATCGTCTATAAACAAGGACTGTGCTTAGGCTCTACAGTACAAGCACCGGTGGATGTAACTGTGGGTAAGCACTGACCCAGAAGGGCGGCAGGTCTGTCCCAAGGAGCAGTTTAGCTTAGCTCAGGGTCCATCCTGGAAGTGCCTTGCTGTATGCAGGGGGCGAGGGCAGAGGGGACGGAGTTCTGACTTACCATCACCCTTCTGTCTCAGTAAGAGAGGCCAGATTTCAAATCACTCCCTTTGTCATGATTACATTTCAGAGAAGTAAGAAGTGATCACCTTATTCTAATGTGGAGAGCTGGGCCCGGGGTCACGTCGATTATTTTCTGTTCTGATACGATTGATGACTGATCAAGCTCACAGAGAAGTGCGCTAATTTTTAATGCATATTTTATTAACTTAATTTTGATTAACTTGTACTAACTGCACATTAATGGGATTCAGATAGATTTTGGCATGTGTTTATATAAAGCTAACAAATATGATTTTTCCATATTTATCTTCCTTTCATGTGGGAAACCAAAGCCCATTCTCAAAAAAAGACAAAAACAAAACTTGGCTTTTTAATGTAATCTTTCTTGGCTTCTGAACTGAGAAAGTCAATATTGAAATTCAGAAAAAAAATCTCACATTGCTGGAAGGGGTTTTGGTCACATCTACTCTGTACCTTATTTATGGGTCAAAAGGTTGTGCAGGGTGACATGATGCTGGGCCACGTCTAGGTAACAGAGGAATCCAGCAAGATTAGAACTCAGGCTCTTGGTGGCTGGTAAGCAAAGGGGTAAACGAGGGGCGTAGGCAAGCCTTTTTCTGTCCCTTATATTTTTATCCAGGCTGCTGGGATTAGAGTGATGCCTCTCCTGGCGTATCAGGATCCCATTTATTCTGCCTGTGAAAGACAGGAAAAAAGCACATTTCTTTTCTAGACAGGGAGAAGACCCCGTCCGTAGGGGAGTGTGCTTTGACTTTGTTTTTTCCTTTTCAGTTGTCCATGTTCACGTAGGGCGTTGGGCCCTATGGAAGGAAACTATACACTTAGGTCTGTCGTCCCAGGGAGCATACCGAAGTTTTGTTCCTGTCACCTGTCACCCTTACTTGTCCCTAAAGCAGGGCCCCTTTCCTTCAATTCCTCCTCATCTGAGGGAAGTTCTCGGGTTCTCTACGAAAGCCCCACCAGCAAACTGCTACTGATAAGCGTCCTGGGAATGTGTAAAGGGCAAACACTCGAGAGCAGGCACCATGTTACAGAGTTCTGAAAATGTCAAAGGCAGGTCGTCCCTAGGTAGGGACAATGACTTCCTCTTTATCTGTCCTTGCAAGGTGTAAAGGCTGCTGTGTGAAGCTAGGTCCTGGACAGGCCTAAGAACCTGAATGTCCCTGAAAGTAGAGGCACAGATGACATTCACAGAATAGCTCATTTAGAAGAAAGGGGGACAGGAAGAAATTGTAAAGGGTGAAAGAAAAAGGACAACTTAGCCTGAGTAGCTGGTTACAGGTAAACTCTGGTCTTGGGGCAGCAAGTCGGGGGTTTGTTTTGCTCTGATCTTTGTGTATTTTTTGTCCTTTGTCGTATCCTGGAGGGATGCTGATGACCATGAAGAGGTTTGGAGCCTTCTGTGTGCCTAGGAGCTTGGCTGAATTTTTCCATAAAGAACAGAGAAATGGAGTTGAAGGATCCTCTTCTCTGGCAGGATGATCTCTTGGCAAAATAAAATACAAATTCCTTCCAAGTTTTGCTTTGGCCTGGGCTCTGCCTACTTGTCTGTGTCTCTTGCCACTGGGCCTCTGTCTCAGCTCCTATCTTATCTGAAGTTTGCTCTGCTGAGGTGCCTGGGTGGCACGTTGGGAATGGGACTGTGGGAGCCATCTGCCCCAGGTGCAAACAGCCATGGTGGATGGTCTACAGAGACTCTTAAAATTAGTTATGAGATGGAGTTAAAATTTGGCGTCCCTTTTTTGTCACCAACATGAACTGGCAGTTCTATATAATGTCAGCAATTGAATATACCTTGTAGAAAAAATCTCTTGGTGTAAATATCTAAATAATTATTGTGGTTTTGGCTGGGTTTTAGCGATACACATAGGTTTCAAATATCGGATTTTTATTGTTTCTTTATTAATACACTGATTTATACTGGAAGGTCATTCAGAGGACTCCCAGTGGTATAGTCAGCCTCCACTATCTGCACGTTGAACTACATGCTTTTGTTTCAAGAGAATAGAGCATGGTTTTTCTTATCTGAGAAACTCAAGAGTAAAAATAAAGAGCAAAATAAAAGATAGATAATAGGAAGTAGGGAGAAAGATTGTGAGGGAGGAGTTAAGGGATGGAAACAAAGGAATTGGGATGTGCTATGTACTGTACCAACTCCACGCAAGGAATGCAAACGTACCAAAAAAAAAATGTAATTACACATGGGTGGACAGGGCAGGAAGGGAAGGGAAAGGGGATGAAAAAAGGAATTAAGATGTCTTAGGTACATGTACCAACTCCCCACAGTATGTAAACAGTATGTACGCCACAGTGTACTAATAAACTAAACTAATAAAAAAAAATAAGATCATAAAAAAGAGTAAGTTTGTAATGGTTCAGAATCCTCCAGCTTACTTTGGATACAGTGCTACATATTTCTATGTTTAAACTGTAGATTCAAATTAACAGTGATAACTAGTGATTGGAAAATCAGAGAAATAGAATTTGAGTTATTTCACTTTGTCATGCTGTGTGACCACTTGGAATTTTTAAATTAGTGTTTTGAAATTTAAATCAGTGACATGGTACGCGCTAGGGGGTATAATATTTTGGCAAGAGCAAATTTTGGTTCATGTGGGAAACATTTTGTTGAATTTGATAACATCTTTTAAAATGAAAATGTCTTCATTTTGTTTTAAAACTAAAGGATTAATCCAGACATGAAAGGTCCAGTGTATGATTTAGTAGTTGCTTATATTGTGCATTTTGCAAATGCTTTGATTTTATTAAAATTTGGTAGTTGTTTAATAACTGTGTAATTACACATAAAAAGTTGGATAAAAACAAAATGTTATGTTTTGCATTTTTTCAGTACTCAGGATCAAATCCAGGGCCTTGTGCACATTAGGCAAGTGCTCTAGCGCTGGGCTACATCCCCAGCCCTTTTTATTTTTTATTTTGAGACAGGATCTCTCTAAGTTGCTCAGGCTGGCCTTGAATTTGGTGATTCTCCTGTCTCAGCCTCCTGAGTGGCTGAGATTACAAGTGTGCACCATCATATCATGCCTGGCATGTTCTGCATTTTTACTCTGGACATGTATTAGATACTTTTCTCTCATTGCCCAGACAAAATACCTGACACCCAAAATGGAAGATGGAAAGGTTTATTTAGCTCACAGTTTGCAGAGATTTAACTCCTCAGTCAGCTGGATTCAAGGCAGGGTGGCATGGCAGACAGGCAGAAGGCAGCAAGGTAAGCAACGGGGTAAACGAGGGGGTAGGCAAGCCTCTTTCTATCCCTTATATTTTATCCAGGCTGCTGGGATTAGAGTGATGCCAAACCAATCAGTGGATTGATTTAGTAGTCACACACCCTTAATCCCAGCAGCACACACTCTAGATCCAGCTACCTCTGATCCAGCCCCCTCTTACTACATGAGGCTTTGGGGGGACATCTAGACACAAGCTATAGCAAGACATTATCATAAATTATCACTGAAATAAGTTTATACAAGGAAGGAAGTGTTAGAACTAACCTGCCCAGGTACCCTCTTTGTTAGGTACACAGCCACTTCTGGCCGCCCTGTGGGTGGGGATGTCTGTGCCTCCCTGCTGGTCCTCTGTGCGGAATGTGTTCCCCCTGCAAACTCCTCCCACTTTTAGACTCCGTTCTCTGTAAATTAAATCTCACTAAAATGGCCAATTATTCTCTCTCTTTTTTTTTTGTTTTTGCCTTTCCAGTATGCTAGTTTATCCCAGCATTGCAAGTATTACATTCTGTTTATTGGTAAGTCTCTCTGCTCCAGGATAGATAGTGAGTTAATTAAGAGCAAGGACTATGGCTCATTCATGTTAATGTCCTCAGTTCCTAGCCAAATCCTGATGGCTGCTAAAAAAATCCATCTTGCACTGAAGGAGGACTGGCAAGGCTCTTATCGCCATTAAATGGGGCTTGGCTTGGCGACCGTTCTTTATGTTTTCTGTCCCTTGGCTCAGCATCTCAGCAGGCCCACCCCACTTCCTTCTCCCCCTCCTCTGCTGCTGAACAGACCGGACAGGCATTCCTGTGCTATGCTGCTGGGCAGGTGGACAAGGGGGGAGAGGTAAGGGAAGGGGATCTGCAGTCTAGACTTCTAAAATTAGAAGGTACCTTGAAACTCTGGGTGAGGCATAGTCATCATTCAGGATGAATTTAAAGTCGTCTGTGGGCAGAATCTTCTTATTCCCCAAAATTTTTACTATGTTGTGAATTATCTGAAAGCCAAAAAGTCCAAGGTGAGCTCTCCTAGAGACTGTCCCATTGATTCTGGGTTAGTTAAATACGAGCCTAGCACTATTCTAGGGTCTAGGGAAAATACAAAGAACAAAGTGTATGTTCAGTGCAGAAAAAATAGAAAATGTGAATAAATGAAAATTTAAAAATGTTAAATGCTCATAATTCCAAAATGATTGTCATTAGGGGTTTGGCATATTTTCTTTTTCTCTCTTTCTGTGCATATATGTGTGTTCTACACAGAGGGAACCATAATATACATCTTTTTCTGTAACCTGGGCTTTGTTTTTAAATATAATGCATCCTTACCTTCCTTCCATGTTTTATAAACCCTTATCTATCATACTGAATGGCTAACTGGTGTTACCGGTATGATTATACAATTTATTTAACCCATATTCTGTGATTGGATATTTAAATTGTCTTTAAGTGTGTTTTTACTGTTAAGAGCAACACCTAAGCTATTTATAATCACGAGTCATTGAGCAAACACTTAGCCACGTCCTTAAAACGAATATTTGAAGGTGGAGTTGCTAGGTCAAAGGGTAGGACCTGAGGCTGCCCGTAACAGAGTGTCTGACAGGAAATATTCACATGGGGTTGTTACCGCCATATAGTAAAAAGCCTGATCAGGAGTGAGGGATCTCTAGGGTGGAGTCCTGCCTTATGAAGCCCTGAAGGTCTCCCTTCTTTCTTCTCTGCCATCTTTAGTATGTCTCCTGTCACAGGTAATGATAGATGCCACAGCTCAAAGCTTCACGGACTCACATGGCAGAGCCCAAGCAGGAAGTAAGTGGCAGACATGAAGGACTTTCCCTCTTCTGTTTGCCCTGTTATTAGGAGGGAAAAGCCTACACAGACGCTCCCAACAGATGTTCCCTTTTGTGGAATTATCTAGACCTGGCTCACCTGATTGTCTCTAGATCAAACAGAAGAGAAGGAATGGAGTTGCCCTAAGTGGTTTCCTTCAGCCATGAATCATTTCTGGAAGTGTGGCTCAAACTGCCAGAACCTAACCAAGAGCAGAGGGGGCCACCATCAGTGAGAGTCAATGGGGGTGTGCAGGAAACCCAGATATTCCCCAACCGTAAACTTCATCGAAGCTCAGAGAAAGCTTTTTATTTACTATGTGTCCTCAGGGTCTCACATGGTTCTGACATGTAGCAGGTGCTTACTGACAGTAGAATGAAGTCATTCTCGGGGAACACTTTTAAGATATATTCACAAGAATGGCGCGAGGGGTTACTCATGGGACTCTGGGAGGTTCCGAAGATTCTCGAGGCAGTGTAGACACTCCTCCTTTAGCAGACGAGTCCCTTCCCTGCAGCTAGGTCATTAAATGGATTGGTTGCTAAATGGAATTGTGTATAGTATATCACGTAGATTACAACATTCAGAACATAAAAGTGGTCAAAAAAAAACTCCAACTTGATGACTTTCTTTCTATTTGCTCAACTCTCACGTGCAGTACTATAATGTGTAACAGAACATAAAACTATATACAGTACTGTACAGTACATCCAGCAAAAATTACAGTACTGTGCTGTACTGTAGAAGAAGCCACCATAAGGCTGCACGGCCGCTGTAAGTCTGAATGTGGGTTGTAAGTCCCAACAGAGTGCCTTGGTTGTAAGTTCAGTCATTCAACACGTATGTCATTAAAAGTTCTGTACTTAGCTTCTTCTATAGCCCTTGAGGTGACTTCTTGTTCAAAGCTTGACCTCCAATTCTCAACTGTACATTGTGGAAAATCTCAAACATGCTAAAAAGTTGAAAGATAATATAATCACTTCTAAGATACCAACAGTCTGCAGGATTCTGGAACCATCTCTGATAGATACTAATGGATGACTGGGCAAATTTATGGCCCCAAAACAGGCACTGCTCTTCCTCCTCCTCTGCTAGGCCATTTATACTGGAGCTTGGCTAATTTGCATTAATGTTGCAACTGAGCGGAGCTGGATTTGGGTCTTGTTGCTGTGGTCACCTTCCGCTTAGTAGTTTTGAATTTCTCCAGAATTTTCTTGTGCTTAAGGTGCAGTAGGAGGTAGGGAGCATCTTCCCTCATGTCCCTATTCCCCCCACCTTTCAGCTTTCCCTAAGGACCTGCGTCAGGGTCTGCTGTCCTTTCCCAAGAAGTTTAAGATTTTTGTTCTGCAGGAAGAAGGGGTCCGGGTGAGGCTTTGAGCCTTTCTCATAGAGACAGGTGACTTTCTCCTCCCAGCCTGTGACACCAAGGGGCTACTTCCTCTATCTTCTGCCCTGCTTCCGATCTTTCTTGTGAACACCTAATGGAGATCCACAGGGAACGCTGTGAGGGGACCGGCTCTCCTTGAGGTCTGCAATTCCTAGCAGTCAGTGTTGCAGTAACTGCCAGACGTTAAAAACTCTTCCTACCTGCTCGTGCAGTGTACCTTCCCTCAGGGATCTGTCGTGGACTGTGCTCAGAGGAGCGTCTGTCAACGACTAAGCAAAGGCTGGTGGTCCTTGGGGTGGACACCATCGTCAATACCAAAGAGAGGTATTGGTACAAGAGCCTTCCAGGTTTTCCCAAGATGGGTTACAATAAGTTCAAGAAAAGTTAGATTTTAAAATTCATTCAAGACTTTTCTTATGGTAGGATGGTAGCAACACCAGGCTTGTACTCCTAGCTACAAGCACCTTTTGCCCTGGAGCTCCCAGGTAGGCTGGTAGATGCTTTGTGAGGTTTGCATTACTGTAGGACTGCTCACCTGGCCTACTTTCCTTTCTAAAATATTAGTCTCCAGTGTACTTTGTACTCTGAACACAGTCTCAGTCTGCTTCCTGGAGGATTCAACTGACATCAGACCCTTCAGAGAATCTAATTAAAATGATGGCTCATTTGCCCAGAAAAATCCAACTATGGCTAGAAGCCCAAAATTCTGATAAAAGTTTGGCCATTCGTGGTTTCCTTGAAGCCCATGTGCCCTACCTGAAGAACCCTGCAATTCGACTCCACCAGTAGATTATACTTCCCTGGGAGATGTGCCCTGGATGCTTCAAGAACATCCAACTCTAAAGAGGAGCAACGGCTGAGATATGGGAGGAAGAGCTGTGACAGGCAGGGAGAGATACAGGCAGGGAGTGTTCCTAGCTTTCTGGGAAACGTTTTTTCTTCCTGACTTTGTACTTTTAATAAACCACTTAGACAGGATGGAGACCAAGAGGCACCTGCAGACACGTGCTTGCTACATGCCTTGACACCTTATAGGTCATTTCTAGTTTAAGTAAACTTTCTTTGGTTCTGTAGATTGACCAAAGTCTGACTCAGAGTGGTCTGAGCCCTGGTCACTTTTTTGTATAAAAACTTCTAGACAAAGAGGCTCCATGGCAACCCACTTTTGGGTCCCCTCCTGACTACTGAGAGCTATCTCCTCAGACTAAACATTCATCGTGTCTACCTCCTTTGTCCTCAGTTTCACTCTTTTACTTCATGAGACACTGACCCAGGTTATGCTGTTACGTGAAGGGCTGGGACTCAGCAGGGTTGATAAAGCAGTACCTCATTCTTTGTGTCTACCTCACCTTCATTCCAGAAAGAAGAATGGTAGCAGACACAAGATAAAATGTATTGCTGAGCGCCTGTGTAAGATGTGTTAAACTTTGGAGCATGGAGGCTGAGGTTGAGAATGGCTGAAAGAATTACAGGTTGTGACTTGGGACCTGCAGAAGGGGCAGATGGGGAGGACACTGCAGAGCTTGCATGTTCTCAAGGGATGATGATTTCAGATAGAGTCTGTGTGAAAGATTGTGACAAATACAGAAGCTTTGGGACGCATTTCCATGACGCTCAGAATGAACAGGGCTTTTAAAACAAGTATTACTGAAGCAGCATATGCTCATGACGACAATTTAGATACTACATTTAGGTAATATAATTTTAATCCCTTTTCATTACACTACGTCCTCTTCACCATAAATCCAGCTCCCAGAAAATAAGTTCTGTCCATAGATGTGTGACCTTCTGGGTTCTCAGTGTGCTCCTCACTTTGTGGGAGGAAGAGCACGCAGTTCCTTCTCTGCGCAGGACCAAGGGCGCGGCCCGGGGCACCTCCCATCCCTGCACTTACTGGACCACTTGCCCTGATAGCAGGTGTATTTTGCAGTGTTCTAATTGATTCCTGTTTATGAGAAAAGCTACCATCAGAACAGGAAGTTTGGAGGGGACATCGCTGGCTTTGTTTTGTTCATTAGTGTGCCGTGATGCCTTGAGTTTTCAGAATAACTCATTTGGCTGAAAGTTTCTTGGAAGCCTGGGCATGGAGAGAAGGACAAGGAATTGAGGAGCTGAATTCTCCTTCCCTGGGCAGAGTCCTGCCTGTTTCCAAGCCGCACTCCAGCTTCCGCCTGCAGGTCTGCATGGGCCACGTCCCTGCCTACACTCAGTGTCACATTTGACTTGAAACACAGATACTCATTCTGTGCTTGTGGCTGACCACTAAGATTTGTCTGCTGTGGCTTTTTAATGATTGATGTCACTCGCTCCACTGTGAGAAAATCCCAGGAGCCTCACAGATCAAGAGCTGAAGAAAAGCATGTGGGAGGCCTCTGGTAAATTGTGTAAAGAGGAAAAATATTATTCCCCACAGGCGATCAATCCTGAGGACGTGAACTTGGGCTTTTGTGGTGAAATGGGGATGTGTCATGTCCAAACATGAACGGCACTGGCAAAAGTTTGGGGCCAAGTAAGATTTTCCAAGGCTGCCTCCATGTGCTTCTTCGGCACCACGGCAGATGGCCCAAAGTCTGGCCGGTTGCCCTTGAAGCCTCACATTTTCCGATATCCTAACACGGCATCTAGTACAACGCCTGACACTTAGTAAATGCTTGACCGATCTTTATGGAAGGGATATGTTTCAATAAATATTTTTAAGCTCCTTGTATGTTCTAGCTGCTGGGGATTTACTAGTAAAAAAATGGACAAAAATTAGCTGTACTTGTGGTATTTGGTAAATGATCTTCTTTGGTATATTTTCTTTTTTTCTGGTACATTCTATAATCTTTCTGTTTCTAGTGATTAACTTATTTTTCTTCCCCCTTTATAAACAAGGACAAAATGTCCTATAGAAGTTCCATTCTTTTCCAGGTCAGTAAACATATATTAAGAATCAGTCTAGGGCTGGGGGTGTAGTGCAGTGGTGGTACATTTATCTAGCATGCACAGAGCTCTGGGTTCCATCCTGAGCACCACAAAACAAAACAAAACAAAACAAAGAAAGAAAACCACTGGGAACATCCAAAGCTCTCTTTTTAGGAGACATGGACTATGTTGAACGAGATGATGAAGATCTAGTCCCCAGGGAGCTCACAGTCTATGGAATGGACGTGTGATTTGTGCCAGCAGGAAGCAGACTGCAAAAGTGGTATAAGTAATTTTATTATGACAGAATTTAAATTTTCACGAACAGAGGCAGTTTCTTAAATAGGAATTCTTGCTGTTTCCTCTTTTCTAGACTTCCTGGCCTAGTTCACTGCTCTCTGCAAACCCCAACTCCCACCACCATCTTGTTAGTAATCAAATCTCCTCCTTCAGGGTTTCTCACACTCATAGTCTTTTCTGCATGCCAGTCTTACTGGCTTTAGTTCATTTCCTCATCATCCTCTGGAGTGTTCCGACACACTCCTCACTGATTTCTTTGCCTCCAACTTGACCTCTTACCTCTCACCTTTGAGAACATAATCTTTATACATAAGGAATCTGACCTAGACGACACTTTTCTATGTCAAATGCTTCAGGGGCTCCTCACTTCCTATGTAAATGTCTTAGCATGGCAGGAAAGATCCTCCATGACAGACCTTGCCCCCATCTCACTCGAGCTCTTTTGTCTGTCTCATTACCTGAGATCTAAGGAGGGTGCTACCTAAGCATGGTCAAGGCCGATGTTGACCGTGATTGGCTGACTGAGGCTGGAGTGCGACCTTTTCATGACCATGGTACCACCTCGTGTAAGAAGCAGATGTGTTAGAAGCCGCCCTCCATGGCTTGGCACCACTCGACGCTTTCAGGACTGACTTGATTCTAGCTCATTTCATGGTTATCTCAGTGAAAGCTGCAAGTTCGCGTTTCTCCAATTGCATATTATCCCTTGGAACGTGCTCTCTGTTATATTCTGTGAGTGCTCTTGTTTCAAACTGGTTTTTCAAAATAAGGAATTATGAAAGAGAAAAGTCAGAGGCTAGGGTGACTCTCGGGATAGGTACTGTGGCTCAGTGATGTCATGAGGAAGCAGCTGTGTCTGTCTTCTTTGTCCTGTCGTGTATTCAACCCAAGGCTGGTTCTTGCCATAGTTCTGAAAGAGTAGCATGCTGCATATTCCCTTGTTCCTGCAGGAGCAGGAGAGGACTGACTTTCTATGGCTTCAGGATGAAGACTGGTTTGCAGGAGGCTTCTGGCAAATCTCTGCTCGTGTCTAAATGGCCACGTCCATTTCTGAGCCAATCACTATTTGGGAGTGGAACTACTTTTAAACCAGTCT
Organism: Hystrix cristata; assembly: GCA_004026905.1. Lineage (NCBI taxonomy): Eukaryota > Metazoa > Chordata > Mammalia > Rodentia > Hystricidae > Hystrix > Hystrix cristata. The sequence goes on along the minus strand of PVJO010000732.1, from coordinate 67,832 downwards.
GACCACATCGGTGCACATCAGTTCCTCAAGTCATAGAGGAAGGGACGGAAGTTGTTCTGTACATCGAGATCTAGATCTTACTCTTCATCTGTCTTTCCAAGCGGGCAGCTGCCTTGGGACAGCTGGGTTTTCTGAGCACTTTTCTCATGTCTCAGGCCCAGGAAGTGGGGTATGTGAGTGTCCTCTTTGCTGTCAATTGCTGCTTCCAGACCTTTTGCTTTTCTTTGTTTCTCTTGCAAAACCACATCCTGTGTTCTTTCTTCAGCCTTGTCCCCAGTATCTAACGAGCTCCTTCTCATATGCTTCTCTGACTTTTTTATTTTTAAATTCTCAGTTTTCCTTCTTTTCTTACTGTGCTAACCTCATTCTCTTTTAATAAAATAGGCTGTCAGACAAAAATGTGTGATATAATACTCTGCTTCTCAATTTTTTTCTTTTCTTAACCTTCTTTTCTCCAGTGAGTCTCTTCTCCCCAAGCCTCAGCCATGGAGTTCCATCATCATGCTCTGGGCTTGTCACCACCAGAAATGACATTGCTTTTTAAATCTTTAAATGCCCCCGTCCTGGCTGCTACCTTCTCTCCTTTTTGCTCACTTACTCTAAAATAGTGGTTCTTAACCAGAGGTGATTCTGGCCCCCTCCCCATCAGGGGACATTTGGGAAGGACAGGAGACATTTTTGGCTGTTATAGACTTGGGGAATGGTATTAGCCTCTACTGGGTAATGGGATGCTGCTAACCAACCTACAGTGCACAATGCAGCAAGAAATGATCTGTCTCTAAACGTCGACAGAAGTTGATAAAGCTTGCTCTGGGATGGCACACAACACAGTGTCTTCAATATAAAAAGATTATGAATCCACTGACGCTACAGCTTTCTAATTATCCTTTGGCTGCTTCTGTCCTGATTTCTTTAGAATAAATGACCAATCATAATGATGATACCTGAGCAAATGCCTCCTTTCTTCTTTCTTTGCAATCATCTGGAAAAAATCTGAAGCCTGGTTGAATCCAATAAACTACTTCCTTTGTGCTTGGACCCAGCTGCTGAATATTGTTGGAGAAGTTCACACCCTGTTGCAATGAAGTGTGAACCTGATATGAGAGCTCAACTCTAGGTGGAAATGCTACCTTGCTTCTCTGTAGGTTTGCCACATCCACGGGGGCTACAAGATTGTCTGCTCCTTTTCGTTCTCGTTTGCTGAGTCTTCCTCCTCTTTCTGACTTCTAAACAAGGATTTCCAGGGCTTCCTTTGAAATCCTCTTCTGTTCCCTCTCTGTTCTTTTGACTCTTTCCCACTCCTTTCATTCCCATGACTTTGAAATATCATTCATATAATAATAATTTCTAAATGCCTGTATTTAACCCAAGCACTTTTCCTTGTGTTTGAATCTGTTAAAATGCCTATTGTCATATTTAATTAATGGCTCATATGCTGAAATCTCAAACTGAATGCATTGCTAGTAGATTTTTAATTCTCCTTTCTGTTCCACCTCATCTAATTATTCTTTTCCAGTGTTCTGCATGTCAGTACCTCAATTCTATTACCATCCATCAAGTTTCTAAAACCCTAAACTTGGAAGTTGTCCTCAGTGTGTTTATTTCCTTCACTTCTTGCCTTCTAGCTCGTATAGTGAGATCTGTGGATTCTATGTTCAAAAAAGTTATATCTCATATCCACCAACCATGTCTATCACCGTTGCCCTCAGACAAACTATTGTCATCTCACTGGGCTTATTACAATAGATTCCTAAGCGGCCACCCTGTGACCACTCTTACCCCAATTTTAATCCATTCTTCATGCAGCAGCCTGTATGATCTTTGCAGAAGATCACAGCATCTCACTTCTCTCCTTAAAATTTGTCAGTGGCTTCCTACTGTACTTCAAGTTCCAGCATGATCTGTCCCTCACCTCTCTCAAACCATACCTGAAATTGTAAAAGCTGTTAGAGAAAAGCAATGAATCACTTATAAAGGAAAACCAACCAGAATTACAGAAAACTTCTCAATACAAACCTTAAAGGCAAGGAGAGCTTGGAGTGAAGTGTTTCAAGCTCTAAAAGAAAACAACTTCCAACTGAAACTGATAAAATCTAGGAAATTATCTTGCAAATCGATGGAGAAATAAGATACTGTCATGATGGGGAGCACCTTAAAGATTTCATGACCACCAAATCAGCACTCCAAGAAAGATTTCAAAGATATTCTAGAAAGAGACAATGAGGCTAACAATGCCAAAAGGTCCAACAGAATGAATGCACCAGGTAGGGTGAACAATTAAGTAGAAAGGAAAGCAAATCAACAACAGGAAAGCAATACAATGACAGGAGCAAATCAATTCCTATCAGTGGGAATGATCTCAATTTGCCAATCAAAAACACAGACTAGCAGAATAGATCAAGAAACAAAACCCAATGCTATGCTGTATATAAGAAACAGATTTGCCCCAGAAAGAGTTATAGACTAAAACTCAAAGGATGGAAAACAATGTTACATGCAACAGGTACCCAAAACCAACAAGGAATATCTGTCCTATTTTTAGACAAAGTGGGCGTTAAGCCAAAACTTATCAAAAGAGGCAAAAAAGAAAAAAAACACACTACATATTGGCTAAGGGAAATATTGAACAGGAAGAGATAACAATCTTAAACATATATGCACCCAATTTCACTGAACAAATACTACTGGACATAAAAGATCAGATAAACAGCCATACGATTATAGTGGGGGGCTTCAACACCCCACTACCACAAATAGATAAATAAAAACATATATATCAGAGTTGAACCAAACCTTTGAACAAATGGGCTTAATAGTTATATACAAAGTGTCCCATCCAACAACAGAATACATGTTCTTTTCATCAGCACATGGAAATTTCTCTAAAATAGGCCACACACTTAGGCAATAAAACATATTTAAATAAATGCAAAAGAACTGAAATCTTACCATGCATATTAGCAGATCATAATGCAATGAAATTAGAAATCAATGGAAAAAGAAACCACAGAAATTATGCAAATGCATAGAAATTAAACAACACAGTTGTTGAATAATCAATGGGTCACAGAAGAAATCAAGGAAGAAGTAAGACAGTTCCTAAAATTAAATGATAATGCCAATAGAACATGTTAGAACTTATGGGACACAATGAAAGCAAGCCAAAGCAGGAAGTTGGCTCAATGGAACAGGACGGAGGAATCTGAAACAACCCTAGGCACAGTCAACTATTTGGTTTTGGCAAAGAGGGCAAAAATACACATTGGAGGAAAGATCGCCTCTTTAATAAATGATGCTGGGAAAATTGGATATGCCTGTGCAGAAGATTGAGTCTAGATCCATATATGTCACTGTGTACTAAACTAAAATAAAAATAGGTCAAAGAACTAAATGTTAAAACAGAAATACTTAACCTGCTGGAAGATAAAATACGTAAAACTCTTGAAGTCATAGGTGTAGGCAAGGATTTTCTGAACAAAACTCTAGGTGCACAGGAAATAGCACCAAGAATCAACAAATGGGATCATATCAAATTAAAAAGCTTCTGCACAGCAAAAGAAGCCACTAATATAGTGAGGAGACAATCTATAGAATGGGAAAAAATTAGCTATTTCTTGGACAGAGGACTAACATCTAGAATACATAAAGAATACAAAAAATTAGACCCCTTCAAATAAAAGAGCCAATAAAAATGGGCAAATGAAATGAATAGACATTTCATAGAAGTACAAATGGTCAGTAAATGTATGACAAAATATTCAACATCACTGGCCATTAGAGAAGTGCAAATTAAAACAACATTGAAATACCATCTTCCTTCAGAAAAATGCCTATCATCAAGAAATCAAATAATAACAAATGCTGGTAAGGCTGCAGGGAAAAAGGAACTCTTATACATTGTTGGTGGGAATGTAAACTAGCGCAGCCACTATGGAAACCAGTATGGGGATTCTCCAAAAAACTAAAAATAGAAATTCCATTTGACCCAATTATTCCCCTTCTAAGTGTCTTCCTGAAAGAGTTAAAGTCATCACATTACAGTGATACATGCATACCCATGTTTATAGCAGCACAGTTTATAATAGCTAAGCCTTAGGAATAGCCTATATACCAATTAACAGATGAAAGGATAAAGAAAATGTAGTATTTAAATACAATGGAGTACTACTATGTCATACAGTGATAAATTTGAGATATTTGTAGATAAATGGTTGCAACTTGAGGCCATAATATTAAATGAAATAAATCAGAAACACAAGCTTAAATATTGCATGGTTTCTCTTATATGAGAAACCCACAATATAAACAAAGAGCAAAGTAAAAGATAGATAATAGAAAGTAGGAAGGTCTTTTTCAAATGGGACTTGGCATAAGCATCGGTTTCCTTATCTCCACTGCAGGCTGATTTAGGAAGTTCTACAAATCTAGAACTTACTTTCATCACCACACTTTTCATATTATAACTGTGGCCTTGGAGGTCTCTCCTACTTGTCTGTGATCTGCTCGAGGGCAGCACTGTCTGCACTGCAGTAATTAACACCTATCTCTCTGCAACAAGAAGTGTTTGTGGACTTAACGGGTAATTCAACCAGGTTAGACATGTTCATAAGTTTCAGTAATATGCTTAAGTAATTTAGATCTTTTAGTGATCAAGAGCAGTCTTTAACTGTAATAAAGTAGAAGAATTCGTGAAGTTTCCTGAAGATTCCATGGAATAATAATTATGCATGTAGAGGATCTGATGGCATCCCTGAGCCCTAACTGAGTTCTTAATGTGACTGGCTCATTGAAATTAAGAGGTTGATTTCAGTGTCGGAAGGATTCCTTCCTCTGATATACTCCAGGACAAAATTCTCACAGCCAGTGATTTCTAGGCCTAACCAGATTAATTTCAAATTATTCCTGTTCAACCAGAGAGATTTTCAAAGTAAAGACAGTACTGTCTTCACCTCTTTATTCAGACTGGATAAGCAACAGTTGAGGTGGGTTTGCAGCAAGGATATTAACAAGCTGGTGTACCAATGGATTTTCAACAGCTTCTGGAGGCCCACCTGAGTTTTCACCTAGTGTGCTTGGAAAGTCTTTGTAGAATATATTAAGCAAGAAGACCGATGGCTCCCATCTACCCTCTCTAATGTGTTTATAATTCTAAAGAACCATATAACTAGGTGTCATTGCATGTTCACTGTCCTGTCTGGTGACATGATCTGTGAACCTGCAGATTCTTGAGGAATGGGGCCTCAGCCCCCCTGCTCTCAGGTGGGCCCTGCCACAGCCCACAGTGATGGGCAGAATATTTGTTCTCTTTCCTGGATGTGAATAAGTCAACATCCACTGTGCTGTGGATCAGAGACTTAGAAGGACACTGTGATATCAGTGCTCCAGTGTGGAGCACTACCTCACTCTTCCACTGAACACTACCTCACTCTTCTTCCCGCCCCTCCTTCTCGTCAAACTTGACTCTCAATCCAGCCTATTCAGCAGATTGTGAACTCTTTTAAAGAAGCTTTGTGCACAGACTGTGGAAATATAAAATGATGAAGCCACATGAGAAACAGAATGGTGGTTCGTCAAAAAAAGTTAATCATCGAATTACTGTATGATCCAATAATTCTACTTCTGGGAATATACCCAAAAGAATTGAAACAGCAACATAAACAGATGCTTGTATATCCATAATTTGTTTTTCTGTTTTGCTTTTCCACAGGGGCCTGTATTGCTAATGTAAAATGAAAGGGATGTTGCTACAAGTAAAGAAATGGATCAAGCAGCAATATATTCTATTTACAAAAAAGTACTTGTCTTCCTAAAAATTTGCTTAAAACGTCAATAGTTTATTTTTCCTTCTTCCCTTTTGTGGAAGTAAAAAGGAATAAAGGCTAAGGAGCAAGATTTTCAACTGTACTGTCACCCAAAGCTAGCACCATAGAAGCAAACACAACTGGACCTTATCTGGGTTGACAGGAAGGTTGTCTGGAATACAGACAGCACATCTGTTTCTTCAGTCCTAGTGCAACCACTGGGTAATAACATGACCTTGGCTTAGCCATTTAGCAGATCCCTTATATAATTAGAACTTTGAACAGGGAAAATATGATCGATCCCTTTCGGTTGTTAATGCAATAATCTATTTTTTAAAATTGTGCTAAACTTTTTGACTCATTGCTATAAAGTTTTAATCCATATTATAGGGTAAAACATTCAGCAAGCTAAAATTAGAGCATCTTATGTGGGCTCAAAATGAATTTCCATATTTTTCCCCCCTGCTGGGGATTCAACTCAGGGCCTTGTGCTTGTTGCAAGGCAAGCACTCTAACCACTGAGCTAAATCCCCAGCTGTATATCCATATTCACAGCAGCTTTATTCATAAAAGCCAAAAGGCAGAAACAACTCAAGTGTCCATCTATAGACAAAGAAATAAACTGTGCTATACACATAGAATAGAGTACTATCCTGTTTTAAAAAAGAATTGAATTCTGACATATACTAAAATGTGTATAAACCTTAAAGACATTATTCTAAATGAAATCAACTAAACAAGAAAGAACAAATATTACATGGTTCTACTTAAGTGGGGTTCCTGGAGTAATTAGATTTGTAGAGACAGAAAACAGAATAGTGATCACCAGAAGCTTGTCTAGGGAGTAATGGGAAGTGATTATTTAGTGGGTATAGAATTTCAGTTTTATGTGATGAACAAAGTTGTGGAGATAGATGGTGACAACGATTGTACAACAAAGTTAATGAATTTAATATCACTGAATTGTATGCATACTTAAAATGGTTAAAATGATGAATTTTTTGTTATATCTATTTTGCCACAATAAAAATGTAGAAAGGCATCAGAAGAGAGCAATATTAATTTTGAGGGGCTCACAACTTCCTTGAGTTTATAAACACTTGAGTCTTCTTTCCACAAATATGCATGTATATACATATATATATATATACACAAATGAGCTCAGCATACCATTTAAAAATCTTAAACTTTCAAAAGTTAATAAAATATGCGTTATTGAAAATGAAAACCACTTGGAGCAAAAGACCCAGAAATCACGCATAATCATTAGCAGTTCGCAATTGACCTTGTCCTTCTCAGTCCTTGTGAATTGAACACAACTGTTCAATGTAGGGGACTGAGATCCTACAACTTCTATCATACTTTTTCACACATAATGAATATTTATCAACTCCAACTTCCAAAGTCCTGTTTATTTTGATAACTAGGAATACACTACATCAACTCGACTGGGAAAAAAATGTTTTATGAAACACAAAAATAACCACGGCCCTCTGAATAAAGATGTTGGCAGAGTTACAGTAAAATGAAGCATTTCCTCAATGATCAATTTAAAATGAGACATAAGGCAACCTAACACAATGAGTACAATACTTCTAAGAGAATGATCAGAACTCTTCTATGAAACACTAGCAAGAACCTCCATTTCCATAGAATTATTTAACAGTATACTCATATAGTGTCTCCAAAAGAGGTGTTCTTGTGTGTCAGGAGTGATTAAAATGGAAATAGGAGCACATCTATGGAGCTCCTTCCTTGAACATTCTGCTCCTCACACCAACTAAAGAACACATCCTGAAGTAGTGCTCGGCGGTGACTTAACTACACCATGTCCAGCATGCTTCTTTTTAAGTCCAACAAAAGGACCCTTACAATTTGCCTAACTCCCTAGCTCTACTTTTCATCATACCTTGTCATTTCAACATACCTGAGAAAGCTTAGAGGTGGCGCAATGAAGAACAAACACTGTCTACAATAAACACAGGCACTTAATAAAAACTGCACATACAGAATGATGATTGTAATCCCAGATTCTCTTCTAGACAGGGAGATGCGAGCAAGGAGGCTGCCTGCTCTCTGCTCCACCCCCCCCATCATCCCGCTGAGAAAGCAGAGATACTATCTAGCTCATCTGAGGGTTAGGTTGGTAAAGGTCACTTATGGAGACAGTCCTCCTATTAACCAGCAGAAGGTCATTTATGAAGGAATTGTTTACTACCTCTACTTTACCATACTTTAGGCAATTAGAACTTGTTTGTCCTTTACATAAATATAAATATGAGCTAAAGTAAACATACAGAACAATGGTCAGACCACTTCAATTTGTCTAATGACTCGTGGGCCTAGAGCCTTTCTGTCTGCATCCTTCTCCCCCAAGATCTCAAGTTTAACAGTTCTAGCATCTTTTTTTTTCTTTTTTGTGCCGGGGATTGAACTCAGGCCCTTGTGCTTGCAAGGCAAACACTCTAACCACTGAGCTAAATCACCAGCCCCAAGTTTAACAGTTCCATTCTCAAAAGATAGTAATGTTTATCTTAAGAGAAAAAAAAAAAGCCTAACAAAAGGTTTAACTTCTGCTTTTTCTAAATATCTGGAAAAAGCAGATGCCTCAGATAAGGACTTATGTTCACCCACTACACACACAGTAGCATTGCGTAAGTGGCACACGTGCAGAAAAGACAATGTCCTTAGAGTATCTTCCACATAAGAGTCTTCTTCTCACTACACGCTCTCACCCGCTGGGCAGCTCTCAGCATGTGCAACGCTTAGAGGCGATTCTAACAATCTCCACAAGTTGTTTTCAGAAGCCAGTTCCTCCAGTGGATTTAACACGAAACATACCAAACAGCTTACTAACTGTATGTGTCAAATTCTGGCAACATCTTTAAAACACTAGGTATTAGCAACGTTTCCCCCCCATTCTGTAGGTTTTCTTTTCACTCCATTGTTTGTTTCTTTTGCAATGCAGAAGATTTTTAATTTGATATGATCCCGTTTGTTGATTCTCGGTACTATTCCTGTGCAACCAGGGTTCTGTTCAGAAAGTCCTTGCCTCTGCCTCTGGCTTTAAATATTTATCTATTTAATCTTCCAGCAGGTTAAGTGTTTCTGTTTTAATATTTAGTTCTTTGATCCCTCTTGATTTTGGAGACAAGGGTCTAGGTTCAATCTTCTGTATGTGGATAGTCAGTTTTTCTAAAACCATTTATTAAAGAGGCTATCTTTCCTCCACTTTATGTTTTTGGCCACTTTGTCAAAGATCAAATGGTTGAAAGTGATTGGAATCGTCTCTGCATCCTCTGTTCTGTTCCACTGATCCTCATGTCTGCTTTAGTGCCAGTAACTTCTTATCACAGTAACTTCGTAATATTACTCCAACTGTGGCATTATGATGCCTACCGCCTTACTCTTGTTACCCAGGATTGCTTTTGCTATTCTGGGTTTCTTCTGGTTCCGTATAAATTTTAGGATTGTTTTCTCCAGTTCTATGAAGAATGCTGTTGGTATTTTGATTGGGATTGTATTAAATCTGTATATCAGTTTTGGAAGCATGGCCATTTTGACTATGGTGGTCCTGCCCATCCAGGGACAGGAGATATCTTTTCATTTTCTGATGTCCTCTTTGCTTTCCTGTTTCAGAGTGCTGTAGTTTTCATTGTAGAGGTCTTTCACTTCTTTAATTAGGCTAATTCCTAAATATTTCATTTTTCTTGGTGCTATTGTGAATTAGATATTTTTTCCTAATTTCTTTGTCAGTGGGCTCATTATTAGTGCATAGGAATGCTATTGACTTTTGTATGTTGATTTTGTGTCCTATTACATTACTGAATTTGGTTATTAATTCTAAGAGTCTTTTGGTGGATTTTTTGGGTCTTCTATGTAGATCATCATTTCATCTGCAAATAATGCTAAACTGATTTCTTCCTTTCCTATACATATTCATTTTATTTTTTTCTTGTCTAATTGCTCTTGCTAACCTTTTGAGTACAGAGGATCATATCTATAATATATCAAGAACTCAAGAAATTGGACTCCCCCAAAATAATAGACCCAATCAAAAAATGAGCAAATGAAATGAATAGAAATTTCACAGAAGTACAGATGGCCAAGAAATACATGAAGAAATGCTCAATGTACTTGACCATTAGAGAAATACAAATTAAAACAATACTGAAATTTCATCTTACCCCAGAAAAATGGACATTATCAAAACATCAAATAATAAATCCTAGTGAGGCCGTGGAGAAAAAAGAACTCTTACATTGTTGGCTGAAATATAAACTAGTACAACCACTATGGAAATCAGTATGGAGATTCCTCAAAAAACTGAAACAAAAATTCCATTTGACTCAATTATTCTCTTTCTAGGGATCTTCCCCAAAGAGTTAAAGACATTATATCATAATGATGCACGCCTACCCATGTTTACAGCAGCACAATTTATAATACCTACATCTTGGAAGTAGCCTATATGTTCATCAACAGATGAACAGATAAAGAAAATGTGGTATTTACACACAGTGGTGTACTCCTCTGCCATGAAGATAAACTTGAGTCATCTGTAGGAGAATGGATGCCCCTGAAGACCATAATGTTAAATGAAATAAACCAGGCAAATGAGCTTAAATACCACATGGTTTCTCTTATATGAGAAACTCGAAGTATAAATGAAGAGAAAAATAAGAGACAATAGGAAGCAGGGAGATAGATCTTTCTCATATGGGCAAGGACTCAAGAGACTGAGAGAGGGAGGAGAGAGGAGAGGAAAAGAAGATGAAAACAGGAATTGAGGAGTGTTATGTACATGCTCCAACTCTATACAAGGAATGTAAATGTGATGTATTGCAGGCGGTACTAATAAACATAAAAAAGGCAGATGCTATAAAATTAGGACTTGCCAATAAAGACAGACCTAAAAGATCAAAAACGTCAGGCCCGATCAGCCTGTCCTTGCCTTATCTGCCATTACAGAATAGCCACTGAGCAAGAGAACAGTGAGATATAATCTGCATGACGCTGGCCATTACTGTGACATGGGAACGACCAGTGAGAGTTTATTTTCCAGTTAGGTCTTATTTTCAGGGAAGCACAGTACATGCACAGCAAAGCAGGGTGGAAAGCAGGTCTGTGAGAGGTGGACTAACCTCACCCTACTATAAGCACATTGGTGTAAAGCCCCCATGCATGCTCTTGATTCACGCCAGAGCACGAATGCAGTGTATCCTGCCCAAAGAGGCAGTATGGCCATTCTGTTTTCAAAAGATGGCATTTCATATGAATCTGAAAAAAAAAGATACTTAGAAAATGTGTTACTTTACTATGTGTATCTTTAACGTACACCAGGCACTTGAAAACATGAAGAAAGATGAGTTATCTAAGAAAAGTACTTGGAAGCTAAATTTATCCACCTTAGCGAAGAACAGAATGAGTGAATAGAACAATGGTTATGAAATAAAAATGTCTCCTATATGTGACCGGTTTGTCACAAAACTCTCCTTTTGAACTTGACCTGAACTCAGCTGCGGTACTAATTTGGGGGCTCTCACAGACCTCCTAGAGCTCATTCATTCATTAGTCTTCTAGAGACTCTGGGGTCCAGATTGAGAATCCCTCTACTTAGGATTCTTATGTGTCTCTTACTGATCCCACAATTGCTTCACTAAGTTAGAGAGAAGGGCTTTCGCCGGCTCTTTTAATGCTTTCTGAGTGGGGCTCTGGCCTGGGAGAAAGGCATTTCCAGTCATTGAACTGTCATTTTGCCCTGGGTCTCCTCCCGGGGGAGAAAAGTGTATGACTCCCAAGGTTCCTGGCAACTTTGAAAGAACTCTCAGCCACCACCAGCTTTACTTTGGCAAGTCATTCCATTCCTTTTCTTTCCCTCTTTCCTTTCCCATGGAACCTACTCCTTCCATCTGTCTTTCAAACTTGCCCTTAGACATAGCAATTCAAGCTCAATTTTCCCCTTGAATGCACTCTCTCTGTTAGGGAGGTTTTTTTTACCAAGAATGTGGTGCCTGATCTCCATCCTGCCAATGGAATAAACAAAGACCTCCATGCTGGGTAAAAATTTTACAGACCTATTCATACATGCCTTTCCTCCTTCATTGTACTTGGCTAAAATCAACAACATATGTGTAAAAAATGTAAGAGATTAAAAAATCCTTCCAAAGCAATGGAGAGATAACTGGCATCATTTGATAAAATTATTTTTATTTTGCAACTACTTTATTTGTGTGTATTAATTCGGATGCACAAATGCCAAGCAGGCCCTCCGTCTACAGATATGAAAAGTATAGTGAATGTATCTATTCATGCTATTAAACACCAACTGTTAAATAACCTGATGTTTGCAAAGTTAAATAAATAACTTATATGTGCTGAGAGCTTCCACAGACCTAACAGAATAAATATTAAGAGGCTGGGGATTTAGCTCAGTGCAAGGCAAGCACTCTAAGTGCTTGGTCACAAAATCAGGTGACCAAGAACAGACCCCTCTGAGTTTGAACAGGCCCTGAGTTTGATCCCCAGCACCCCCCCCAAAAAAACCCCAAACAACAACAACAACAACAACAAAAAAAAACCCCACACCCTCCAAAACATTAAATATTTCTTTTTTCCAGAGCAGAAAATTTTGGTTTTGACTTTTTCTTTAAGGGCAATAGAGTGCATAGTTGCCTTTTCCTAGGCTTTCTACTGCCATAAAAAATCCGAAGGAAGAAAAGCGTGCACAGAATGGGCACCTAATCATTTTGGACACGAGCGTGAGTTCACTGTCTTGAATGGCAGGTCCATGCACTAAGTGTAAGAGGTGTAAGACGGGCCATTGGTCTAACATGCGCAGTTCCTGCTCGTTGAATCGCAGCCGAATCAAAGTCAGTGCATCACTGGGAACTAAACCTCTGTGTTCCTCCGCTTTGGCTTCTTCGATTTTCTGCTTTCTGTTCCCCTTCCTTCCCTGACCTGCAGAGGGTTAGAGACAGTTCTGTATCCAGATGGAGGAGAAACATGACTCCTGGTCAGCCTTCATTAGGTTTTGAATTTTAAATGTCCCCCAGAAACTTGTGTGTTGAAGGCTTGGTCACCAGCCTGTGGTGCTATTGGGAGGTGGTGGAACCAAGATGCAGGGCTTAGTGGGAGGTTGTGTCATTGTAAACATGTCCTCGAAGGGGAATTTGAGACTCTGGCCCCTTCTTCTCTCTGTTTGCTTCCTGGCTGACATGTGTTGAGCAATATCCTCTGCCACATGCTTCTGCCGTAATGTTGACTTGCCTTAGGCCCAAAATCGGCTCACCAAGAATGGATCCCTCTGAAATCAGGAGCCAGAAGAAATCTTTCCTCCCCCCAAATTGTTTATCTCAGGTACTTTGTCACAGTGATTGATGGTAATACAACTCCAAAGACGGGAGAAGTTCCTAAAGCCTCAAATTTCCTTTTGTTGATGCAATGAAAATTTCCCTAACGCCCTGCTCTTGACAAGAGTTATATGTACAGTTGTGAGTTTATTGGATAGTTTTGCTCTTTGTCGTACTCTGGGTTGAGACTCTTTCCCTGCTGGGCTCACACACGGTATCTCAGTCTTCTGTTTCTCTCTGAACATCTAACCTTTATGTGAAGGTTCCAGAACTCCAGGTTCTGGAAGCTACCTCTGATTTGAGGGTGAGTGGCTTGTGGATTTTGAGAGAAGGTCAGTGGCACAGAACCGCCCCCAGGGGAACTGAAAGCAGAGGTGGAGGAATGTGTTACTGGTGAGTGCTCATACTGGGCCCCAGGGAGGTGGGGGCAGCTGATTGTTCTCAGATGGCAGGAACACTGGAGGGTGCAGCTACCTGGGAGGCATCGTCTGTGGCTTATGGCCACCTGGCATGGGAGATTGAGAAGGTCTCTTGCATTCTTTTGATGCCAGTGAGTCTCAACCTTGACCATATACTGGAATCATCGATGGTGCTTAAAATGTGCAGATCACATCCCAGATCCAAATTCTTCTGGGGTAGGTCTCTATATTAATGTATTTTTTAACCTGGAAATTATTTAAACAGGTAATTCCAATACATCAGGAAGGTTGAGAACTACTGCTCTACCCAAATTTGGTCTAAGCCCCTCCTATGTGCCAAGCAAGTGTAGGAACTGTGTTAGATGATCTTATGGGGAGGAGTGTTTGTGTCCCCTACCCGCAAATTCATATGTTGCAAGCAGACCCCCAATCTGATTGTATTTAGAAGTGGGAACTCTAGGTCATGAGAGTAGAGTCCTCATGATGGCATTAGTGTCCTTCTAAGAAGAGACACAAGAAAAATTATCTCTCACTCCTCTCTGCCGTATGAAGACACCAAGGAGGTGACCTTTGGGCAAACCAGGAAAAGGTTCCTTATCAGGCAGTGGATAGGCAAGCACCTGGATCATTGGCGTCCCAGCCTTCAGAACTGAGAGAAGTAAATGGTTGTTGTTTAAGCCACCTCATCTACCGTAATTTGGGCATCGACATTTGAGTCGATTAAGACAGGTGTTCAGAGTTAAAAAACGAAGAAATGGTCCCAGTACTTGAGGGAAACACCACCTGGCGGACTACACACCCGGAGATGAAAGAGAGATGGGCATGCGTGGTTGCTGGCTCTCCCCTGCTGCTGAGGGCCATTTGATTGCCTTCTCTATCAACGGCCCGTGTGTGTGGGTGAGCTCAAACTGTTAGAAACAAACCACCAGGACTTCAGACCGGCAACATGACATTCACTGAACATTCTCGTAGAGAATCCAAGTAGGTTTTACACGTTCCATGACACTGTTCTCTTGTAAATCATAATAAAACCAGTCAATATTTTGAAATATTTCTGAGGCGGCTGGTGGAGGCAGGAGGCTCACAAGTTTGAGGCTAGCCTGGGCAACGTAGCTGTCTCGAAATAAAATAATAAAGAAAAGAGAGGTGAGAGTGTAGCTCAATGGTAGAGTGTGAGCCTTGTATGTGAAAGGCCCTGGGCTCCCCCCCGCCCGATTGCATGTTAGCAGTAGCGAGCACGGGGCAATGCTTTATGACTTTACAGGAATGTCCTCATACAGCAGTGGTTCTCCCAAGGGATAACCCCCCCGATCCCAGGGGACAATTGACAGTGTCTGGAGACATTTATGGTTGTCCCACCTGGGAAGAGTGTTGCTGGTATCTAGTGGCTAGAAGCCAACAATCCTGATAAACATTCTACAGAGAAGCATCTGGCAACAATTATCTGATCTAAATGTCAATAGTGCTAAAGTTGAAAAATACCGTCACATAAGATTTCATTTAAATTTTTGCAATTCTTAAATGACTCTATGAGCTAGATACTATAAATTCTTTTCAGCTAGAGATCTTGGGCCAGTGGCAGTGAGCTACTCATTCAAAATTGTAAATCACAAAACTAGGCATCTCCTGCTGGCCCTATTTAACCACAGGACAGTTTTGTGTAGCACCGCTGTGGTTGGGGTGACAAAGTGGTTTATGATGCATCTCTGCTTAGATAGGTATCTCCATTAAGTAGAAGGTTGTGTGGAGTCACCACAGCTGAATGAAATAATTTTCTTGACCTCATTTGATTCCTTGGTTTTGGAACAGGCTATTGGACTTAAGGAATGAAAAGTTTGGCCCCTGTGCATTTTATTTGGCTCTTTCCATTTTTGTTTTAATTATGCTCAAGAATTTTTCAGATGGAGTAGAAAGAGTCAACAGAGACTACGAATCTTTGGCCTTGTCCTTGAACATCCCCCAGCAGGTGCCAGACAACTTGGGAGTGCAATTCCTCATGAACACTGTGGCCGATTGGAAGGCAAAGTTCCCCTTCCCTGGACCTAGTGTGGGCAGGCCAGGCCTGTGTTAGATCCCTGGAGCCTGATTAATGGAAGCAGCTACAGGAAACCAAGCCCAACCAGTGCATGCCACTTCAGGCTTGGTGCTGGCCAGTTTTACATAGCATAGCAAGCCCTCTTCCCTGATGACGACTTGGTTCTAGTTGGGAATTCAGAGCCAGGGATCCATTAATACCCCAAAAATTCTCATTGTTTTTTCAATCAGAGTTTTCCTATCTGTATATAAGGCAAATTGTAAGAAAAAATCAGTAGGAGGTTGTACAGATTTGGTGAGAGAGAGGGAGAGAAATAGAGAGAGACAGAGAGAGGAAAGGAAAAGAAGGAGGAGGAAGTGGAGGAGGAAGAGAAAGGAGAGAAGACGGGAGGAGAGGAGAGAGGGAGAATATGAATGACAGAGTAAATGAGAGAGCCACTATTATAAAGAATTGGCTCAGGTGATTATGCAGGTCGAGAAACCCCCAGATCTTCGGCCAGCCGGCTGGAGACCCAGGAAAGCCAACAGTGTATGTTTCAATCTAAGTCTGAGTCCCAGGTAGGAGAAGACCAATGTTCCATACTGAAGACAGATCAAGAAAAGCAAATCTGTCTTGTTCATTCTTTTGTTGTATCCAGGACTTTAACTGATTAGATGAGGCCCAATCACATTAAGGGGAGCAATCTGCTTTACTATACCAACTCGAACATTAAATTCACTTGGATGTACCTAGGATAACATTTAACCAAGTAAGTGGGTATCCACTGCCAAGGCAACCTAACACCCAAAATTAACCATCACACTCTTCTTCCTAGATATATTCTGAAATACTTAAGAAGCACCTTGGGCTTACAGGCTTAGGAAATATCATTAGGGAATACAATGGTAGTGTGACTTTTATTTTTTCGTAAGGTGAATATTTATGTAGTAGTGAACTTTTTTTATTTGCACTATTGAACAGGTATCCCGTTTCTCAAGGAAGCCTCTTTCTCCTCCCTGGATGCAAGTGATGCTGCGATCATTCCTTGTTCCCGGTGGGCAGCTCTGTGAGCATCAGGCCACCAAGGGAAACTCATAACTTCTGCTGGAAACTGGCAACTGCTCTCACCACCATGCTTGGAGATTTGCACAAGGCAAAGGTGGGTCCTGCTTTGCTGCTGTCATAGCAACAGTAGTAATTATGAGTTCTCTGTGGCTCTTGTTTATGTTGCGTAATTAGGGTATGAAACATGCAAAATTTGCCTTTGAGATAAAGACTTCCTAGAAAACTTAGTATTTCTGAAATTGTTTAAGCTCATTCCACATGAGAAAATTGTGGGTTCTTCAAGTAAGCACAGTAGATTATAGGAAAACTGAATGAAGCACTCAGGCAGATGAGACCGAATCATAGAAGAAACCCCTGACAAGTGGAAGAGATGCCAAGTAATTTCCAAACAGCTAATGGCCAAAGAGGAGAGGGCCCCATTGAAGCAGGCACTCCAGAGAGTGACACCGAGGCTTGAACCGCAAGGCCCAATATTCCAAATGCTAGTGAGGACAGGTCGAAATTTAGAGGTAAAAGTATTTCTAATTTGTATTCGAATTTGAAAAATTAGTTTTTTTAAAATTTGCATGGATGCGTTTATTAAAATGGCCTCTATTTCAGATACTTTAGAAGAAGAATGATGCCTACTCTGAGTTCTAAATTCTTATTAAATGTCTTTTTGAATTAGAATAAAAGTAATTTGCATGATGCTATGATGAGAATAGTACAGCACTATGAAGTTGTGGAATAAGGAATGTTCCTCGTAGGTTAGGATTACAAAACGAGTTATAAAATTGTTCAGCACAGTAACTGTGACTTACTTTGGCCAAAGCAATTGTCGTGGGTTTCCACCTTCTTCTCTCTTCCTCCTGCCTTAAAATCAGCAATATTTTGGATAAAGGCTGCCATTTGTTTGGGTCCCAGGCACGGTGCTGAGCCTTAGCTGACCAGCAAAGGATGCAAATGTGAACTGGAAATAAACTTCTTATTGTTGTAGGTCTCTCAAATTTGCAGGCTGTTTCATACTTACTGTAGCATGATCTGATTGTAACATCAACTGCTCTTTTCCCTAAAATGCACCCCCAGTACTGGGAGAGGCCTCTGCAACTTGAGAAATAAGATTCATTTAAAGGGTGTGGTTGCTTCTGCTTTCTCAGTGAGAATGCATTAAAGTAGGAAATGCTCTTAGTAAGAATTTCTTACTATCTGTGAAAAATTATGAATGCACTGGCTTTGGACTCCAATAGATCTGTCTTCAAATCCTGGTGTTACTACTTGTTTGCTGTACCCCCTTAAGGGGGTTATTCAATTTTGTTTGAAAATCAGGTTTCCTTTCCATGAACCTGGGATAAGAACACTTATATTACACGGTTGCGTGAAGATTAAATTTTTTATAAAGCACTTAGCACAGTAGTACCCATACTATGGATTTTTAAGACATAAGAGACTGATGCACAGGAGTTCTTACTGACATATATACACACACAGGCATTTCAATAACTAGGTACACAGTCTGAATGCTGAATTTGGAGAGAAATGTGCTCATTTACGCCACTGACTCCTTGGCAGAACTGATACATGGTTTTCTCTAATTGCAGTATGGCTAGGTAGCAATTAAAATGTTTGGCAATTATCTAACATTTGAGAAGCTGAGTT
The DNA here is from genome assembly GCA_004026905.1 of Hystrix cristata. Lineage (NCBI taxonomy): Eukaryota > Metazoa > Chordata > Mammalia > Rodentia > Hystricidae > Hystrix > Hystrix cristata. Next base: position 49,546 of record PVJO010000732.1, on the reverse strand, counting down.
GATTTCAAACAGTTTTTAGAAATAGAGTGTGTTCATAGACTATAAAATTTCAAGAGACATGTTCAAACCAAGCCAGCAAATCATTTCAGTCAACTTTTCAAAACATGTCTGCTAACCCTTCAGCTGTGGACTGAGTTAACAACAGCCAAGATCAAAAATTACATCCCATGCAGTTCCTTAAAATCACGACTAGGTAAAAGTTTGGTGATAAAGCCATGCGAACGATGACTTCTATGAGAAGGTGAACAACAGCATATGTAACATGCTCAAGTTACACCGTTGAGTGTGACAGGATGGGGTGGAGTGTAAAAAGTGCAGGCGCACCAATGAATAGGAGGCACTCAGCCCTGATTTCTGGAAGACAAATGCCATCTTGCTGTCATGCGATAAGCTTTATCCCTGCTCCAAAATAATGGCAAGAGCAGCATCAGCTACCACCTATTCCATTGGCAGGGTGCTCTTTTCTTCAAACAAGTGCCTGATACTGTGAGTGAAAGCGAGAAGGAAAGGCCAGGGCCCCTGTCCTAGCCAACAGGACACAGGCGGATTCAGGGTGACCAGTTTAGGTGGGGTATAAGGGTGGGGAGGCCAGACTTTTGTGAGAATGTGACGTTTGAACTGAGACCTGGTGGAGAACTGAAGAAAGGGTGATGGAGATGTAGCTAATGCCACCGGAAGGGGGAAGTAGGGAAGAGCTTTGAGCCCTGAGCTGCAGGATGAAGGCCAACGAAGCTGGAACAGGGAGAGGAGAGGGCTGCAGGAAACAAGAAGGCTGAAGCTTCAGGGCGAGTAAGGCAGAATCTAAGTAACTGTGTCCCTGCTCACCATGTGCAACGGGGAGTCATTCAAGGGCTTTAAGGTAAGGAAAGGCATAAGACGACTAAGCTTTTCAAAGGTTTGCTATGGCCCATCAAAAAGTTAAACATGGAATCGCTATATGATCAAGAAGCTCTTCTACTGGATACAGATCCACAAGATTCAAAGGAAGGACTCAGACAGAGATTTATATACTTAAGATCACAGCAGCATTAGTCACAATAGCTGAAAGGCAGAAGCCACCCAAATATCCTTTGACAGAAGAAGAGATAAAATGTGGTGTGTGTGTACAATGGAATATTAATCAGCGTTAAAAAGAAAAGGACATTCTGACACGTGATCCAACACGGATGAACCTGAGGGCATCATGCTAAGTGAAATAAATGTGACAGGAAATATTCTGCAATGTCACTTCTCTAAGGTACCTAGACTATTGTAATTCACAGAGACAGAGAGTCTCTAGAGCTTGCCAGTAGCTGAGGGCAGGGGGAATGAGGGGTTGTTGTTTAATGGGTAGCGTTTCAGTTTTGTAATATGAAAAGTTATTGGAGGTGAATTGTGGCGATTGTTGCATAACAATGTGAATATACTTGATACCACTCAACTATTCATTTAAAGATGTTGAAAATGCCAAATGTTTTGTATAATTTACTACAATAACAGCATATGTAACATATTTAAGTTATGCCAGCTGAATGTGACAGGATGCGGTGGAGTGTAAAAAGTGCAGGAGCACCAATGAATAGGAGACACTCAACCCTTTTTTTTTTTTTTTTTTAGTTTAATTCCTGGATTGATGCTGTGAATTGCTTAGAGCAAGTAGCTTTATTGCTAATATCAAGAACCCTTAGGAAATAACTACTTCCTCAAAGATGTCTTCCAGGTGTAGCTGGTTTTTGGGTTTTGAATCTATTGCAAGATCGTACCTCTCTAATTTATTGGAACTGAGAAGTTGCTCTCTATTTGGCTAGCCCCTGGTTCTTTGGCCCTGGCCTATAGTGTTGTTTATGACCCTCAAGCAATCTCAGTCTTGGCATACAAGGAAGAACAACTGATTAGAACAATTCTGTCACCTTTGCTAAGGTAGTACAATCAATAATAACAATAGCATCAAACACAGCCTAGAGAATGACAAACCGTGGTAACTATTAATCTGCCACCTTTAACTGTATGAACTAGATTTGTGGTTACATAACCATATCTAAAATAAACCAGAAACTTGTATACAGTAAGTATGCCCTCAATATGGCAATTTTACTCAATTTACAGGGGAGAAAATTCAAAAGGGATTAGAAGGAAAAAAAATAGTGAAATAGAAGAAGAGGAAGAGATGGAAAACAAGGCAGGAGGACAGAGGAAGATTATGCAAACTTTGGGGAACTAGTAAAGAACACAGGAAGAAAAGCGAGAAGGAAGAAATAAAAACAAGAACAGAACAAAACATTAACAACAAAAAACTAGAAACAAATTTCACATTCATATAAAAACAAGAAAAATGAAAGAGGAGAAAAGAAAAAAACCCAGCAACAACAAAAGAAAAAAAAAATGTCCACTTGCAGGCATGTCTCTGCTGTCCCTGGCAGACAGAGCAGGCAGGCCCAGATCTGTGTGGATTAATCCCAGCTGTAGATGTACGGTGGGGTAGTGGGTAATCCCAGCTGGGTTTAACAGCAAGACTTCATCACCAATTCCCCTAAAGTTCAGACTGGTCTCTAGCTGTAGGTTGGAACCTGATTCATTCAGCTAGAGATACACCGTGTATCTCCTGCTGGCTTGGACTTGAACTCAGCTCTGCCTCGCCCTGGCACAGAGCAGTGCTGAAAGTTTCTCTGAGATCTGAGCTTAGTAGGCCCCTCTCCAAGATGGTAACTGGCCAATCGCCCTCTCCTGGGGGAGGTCTGAACCCAAATAACTCACCAGCCACTGCAGCCTGCTGTGTCCACTGCTCTGTTCCACTCGTGTGTTTTTCCATGGAGGCCTCTGGGGTTGCCAGTAGTCACTGTGCATCTGCAGGCTTAAGCCGCCTCTCCCACACTGCAAGCTGGGGCTCTGGGGAAAGCGCCACTGCCACCTCCTTCTTCTGTGCTGAGGTCTCTCTTTTTGCTCTCTCTGTGGGCTTCAATTCTTGCTTCAGATCCTTGCTGGGTCCTGGGAACCCACCTCCCTCCTCTTCTCTTCCTCACATTGCTATATTCTAGCATCTGGACAACAAATCTCAGAGAAGCTCTTTCTCTGCTGTTCACTGCTCTGCCATCTTCCCTTTTTTTTTTCCAGCCCTCATTTTTTGAAGGCAAATGCCATCATGCTTTCATAGGATGAGCTTAAGCTCTGTGTGTTATGGCTGCCATGTACAGAGTTGGAGTGGAAAAAGGAAACCCGTGTGGGAGACAAGCTCCCAGTCTCTTGCTTTAGCCTTGGTGAGAAACCAGGATTGAGTGGATGGAGCAGTGGAGTGAGTAGAAATGAACAAGTTCTCCATCCATTGTCAAGGTGGCTCCACTGGGCTTGGGAATGGCCTAGAAGAGTGGTGAGAGAGATAGAGTCAAGCATCAAAGGTGACTGCTCCCTGTCCTGGCATGCACAGTGAGAGAATAGCATTAGCACTGATTGCAGCAGCAAATGCTGGAGGAGGAAAACAAATCTGGAGGCGGGGGAAGGCAGGCAGGTGGGGAGTTCAAACAATCAGGCTGGTGACAGCTTTGGGATGATAATGAAAGATCCATAGGCAGGTGTCAAGTAGGGGGTTGTGGATACAGATCTGGAGCTCAGAAGGACATACCAGGGAGGAGATGGGAGATGACAGAATGGAGGTGTTGTTGAAACCACAGACACACATGAGATTGCTCAAGCAGAGGGTGTAGACCAGCAAGAAAAACATGCAGTCCAAGAAATGAGACAGGCCTATACCAGATCTGGCGGGTCAACCTTCAATTCTGGCAAATTAGCTTGTTTTTTTCTTTAGCCAGAGATGTGGGCACTCCAATGACATTTGTTGGTGCCTAGATATAAAAATTGCATGGAAACCAAGTTCACGGGAGGTGAGTGGGGTTCTGGAGCCCAGAAGTGCCAGCCAGTCACATGGATACCTGGATCGGATCTCCCAGCTGCAGAATATAGATGATCAGTGGTTTTGGTGACAGGAAACAGGGTCAGGGTTTGAGTCCATGGGGATGTTACTAAATCAACCCTATTTAAACTTCTCTGCACAGGGAGGCCGAACATGAGAAAAAAGGGAAGAAGGACTGACCATGATGGCTAGCAGACGGAACGCAGAGTAGCTAGGTCTCAGACCACTTTGAAATGAGAAGGCGTTTCCTACCACAGTCTCTTTGTGTTTATGTAGTTGTTTCCTTTTTTTCTTCAGGTGGTCCGACTGAGGCCTTGATGGCAGCAGGAAAAAGAGTGATCTAACCCCCAAACAGCACCCATTCTTGTCCTGAGAGAGGTGCAAAAGCATTCTGAAATTAGAGTTGCTTATTACTGATATAAATGTCAGCTACCGTATCATGCACATATAGATGAAGATATCCTTCCTTTCTCTCTCGCTCTCTCTTCTCAGCAGGAGACTTGTTTTGAGCTCCCTAAGAGCAAAAGCTGCTAACATCAGTGTATGCATCAGGGAGAATTTGCACCCATACACCTGGACAAGGGTGTGGTCGTAATGATCTATGCCAGCCCCTGAGATGAGGAGCTGGTGTCTATTGGGGATGCCAGAGAAGCCAGATGGCAAGGAGCTCCGCTGCAGCTACCCATCAGGTGGAGAGGCTGTGGAGTGGAGGGCAGGCTGGGAAGTCTGAGGAATTCAGGCTCAGAAGCCTGCTGTCAGTGCAGCCTGTAGGGCAAAGGGAAATCCCTGAGACCTTAGTCTGACAGAGTGGGGTAGGAAGAAGACTGGCCAAGGTGGAGGGACTGACAGGCTACATAGGTCTCTGGAGCCAGGCAAAGCGCACTGGGAACTTGGGAAGGGAGTGGCGGGTATAGGAGCCAGTGCCAGACACTGAGCTATGGCATCCTGAGATCTCCTGGGCAAGAGACAGGCTGAGAAGCCCCCTGTCCTGACTCTGGCTCCAGATATTCTGTGGCGGAGGCTCAGCTCTGCTTCCTGCCAAGCACTGGATCCAAGGCCAGGGGTGTAGCAGGACCCAAGTAGGTGAGAATACTGGACTGATCAGGATGCACAAAGGATGTGTGTGTGCAAGTCTAATTGTGTGTACATATATCCTTATTCACCATATGTTCACATACATGCACACAATTATGCAGGTATGTATGTGTATGAGTGTGGGCGTATCCATTTGTGTATGTGCATGTGTATGTCTCTTTACATATGTGTTCAGCATATATACATGTGCATGTGTGGATGTGGGCATGTTCATGCATGTGCATGAATATGTATCATATGTTCAAATTCTTGTACTCATGTGTACAGGTGTACATGCACGCACGCATGTGAGTGTGTGTGCATGCACATGGATTGTGTTGCTTCCAGTAATATCCCTGAGTCTGGCCTCTCTGCTGGGTGCCGCAGGCACAACCGGAGGCAGGGAGCTGAGTCAGGCCATCTGTTGTATTTCTCTAGCGTTATTACAAAGTGCTTCTGTGATTCTGCAGAGAGCCCTCTGGGGACAAAGTACTCACTGGGGCCACCCTCAGCTGTTCAGATGCCAGTCTCCTGAGTCAGCCTCAAGGTGTTTGCTGTTTCTACCCATCCCGGTTCTAGATAGATGTCAGGCTCTAGGCTGCTGCATAGAAGTAAGTTCAGTGGTGAAGTTTATTCATTTGGGTTCTCAGTAAGTACGCACCCTGCCTTCAACAAAACCGAGGCTATATGAGCATAATGGAATTGGCTGCCGGACAAGACTCGCGTCTACTTTGTGATCTCCCTGTATCGCCAGGGTTTCATGGTTAGAGGGGAGAGGAGCAACTGCAGGAGGAAGCCCCCTCTTCCTCACTAGTTTTTTCTTCCTGATTATGCAAGATTAGCAGGGCCTGCCAGACACAGAGGAAGGTCTAAGGAAAGGAAAGTGTGGCATGCCAATGTCTGGTTTGATTAAAAAGACATTGGCAGAAACGCCATCCTAGGAGCGAGAACAAAGATTGTCCTTTTCCATTTCCTTGCCTCAGTTCCCCTGTCTCTGGTTCTATGCATTTGCTCCTGTTGGGAGTGTGAAGGTGAGTTTGGAGATGATGCCTTCATTCGGGGGAAGCTGGGCTTGGCCAAATCCAATGTGATGCTTCTGAAATGGAACCTTGCTAGAGGGCCGGCTCTGAGGGACTAAGAATGCTTGTAAGTACTGGAGAGGAGAAAGGAAAAGTGGAAGAGAGTTGGGCAGAGATGCAAAGTGCCTCTCGAGTAAGGTGGGCAACTCCACCACAAGTCACTGAGTGCTTTATAAGGGTTTGGGAGAAGAGCCTGTGTCAAAACGATGTCACTTGCTAACTCAACACCCACTCTTTCCTTCTTTTACTATAACAGGAAGGGGAAATGTACCAAGCTAAAACCTCTATTTCAGGCTACTTTGCTGGAAGTGTGGTCGAGGAAGTCACTGGAGAGGCTTCTGGGAAGTCTTTCCTAATGGGGCTGAAAAAAATGACCATTTGTGCTTCTGTCTTCTACATTTTCCCATGGGCAATATGAAAGGATGATTGGAGCTCTGGCAGTCATGGCGTGACCATGAGGTGGCTTTGAGGAAACAAACACCTCATAACTAAAGATGGAGGAGTAGAGAGATATAAGAGACCTGGTTCTTGATTTATAGTAATTTGTGTGAAAGAAACTCATTCCCTAGTGCGATTAACCCATTCTTAATCCAGGGTTCTTCTTACAGCAGACAAAGCCATCCTTAGCTAGTTCAGGAGACCAGCCTGCTGTCTCTTCTGCCTGCCAGACATGTTTTCTTAGTTGGCTTAGGTCTTTAGAGCAAGAGAAACTTGAGGTACAGAAAAATCCAGGCGGAAGGCTGTATTGTGGTAAGAGCCAAACTGTCAAAAATAAACATAGGACTGTGTTTAACAAATGCACTTCTTCAATGTGCACAAATACTTGAGTCGTTTTTTAAAAATCTCAGAGTTGGGGGTCTGAAACTAGTTTATCTCCCGCTTCTTCTTTTTCTCTTATTTATCACCATATGATCCTATGAAATTGGCAGAAGACCGAGAAATTTGTCCCAAATCATTCAGCATTAGCTGCCTGAAGTTGTGGCTTTCCCTACGCTAACGCCGTGAAGGCGGAGCAGGCAGAGACCGGTTGCTCTCAGAGCCTGGGGGCAGCACGAAGACTAGGAGAGCGTAGACTAGAATAAGCCCTGTAATACTCTTAAAGTTAACTGATAACAGCTGTGTCATAAGTCAGACATTTTCTTTTATTCTAAAGAGCCAGTAGCTCTTTAAAAGAAAATTATCTAATTTATCTCTTTGCCACTTCCCCAATAATTAGGCAAATGATGTCATTTTCATTCATAATGATGAAAAGAGTTCAGATGGATATAGTGGGTGACTCTGAGATTGAGTAACAAAGAGAGGACAAAAACTTCAGCGCCCCGATCGTCTTTTCCAAGTGTAGTTTCCTCAAATTATGACAGAAATGAATTGTGGAGGGGGAAGTATTGGACCAAAAACAGTTAAAAAAATGATTGGAATTACTATTTTAAAAAGAGATTTGAAGGTCTATGATGCTTTATAGTGTGAAATACTGCGAACTGATTATTTTATCACTTGGTTGACTGGATAATTTGCCCCAGGAAGAGTTGGAGAATTTCTGAGAAATAAACCCACCATTCCCTCCAGAGTATTTAAACATCTGAAAATCTCTTTAACTCTCTACCAGTCTTTCTGCCTGACTATCTATCTATCTATCTGTCTATCTATCTATCTATCTATCTATCTATCTATCTGATTTAATCTACCTGTTTTTCCATCATCCATCCATCTCTCCCTCTATCCTTGTGTCTACCTACAGTCACATACACATAATGATGTTCCAGGCAATGGTGGACTGCGTATAGATGATGGTGGGCCATAATACAGAGCTGAAAAATTCTTACAGCTTAGTAACATAACAAGTAGCAAAATGCACCACTCACATGTTTGTGTGCAGCTAGTGTAAACAAACCTATTGTAATTCCAATCATATAATGGTGTAGCACATACACATCTGTACAGTACATAATACTTGGTAATCAATGACTATTACTACTACACTATACTTTTTATCTTTAAAGTGTAGTCTTTCTGCTTACATCTAAAAGAAAAATTCCTATAAAACAGTCTGCTGTGTTCCCCTGGCAGCTGTCTCCTACCTGTTGTGTCTATCATGTCTCTTGACTTCATCAAGAGGCCACACTGAATGGCAGACATATGCCATCCAGGTTTGTGTAACACACTGTGATGTTTGTGCAATGGCAAAATGGCCTGGTAACAGATTCCTCAGAATATATCCCTATCATCAAGAGAAAAATTATCTATGTCTGTCTGTCTATCTATCTATCTAGCATCTATCTACCAATCCATCTCTTCTTGCTCCCCTGTCATTTTTGATTGTTTCAGGTACTGTACTTTGAGTAGCTGTACTTCTTAATAATCACACAAGTATTGTTATCACCATTCCAACCAATTAAATAACAAGGCAAAAAATACTTAAGAATTTGCCTAAAGCCGAAGAATTAAATGCAGAATGACATTTGGAAGTATCTATATGGTTCCACAGACCCTACACACTGAACCACTTTGCTAGGCTGGCTTGAAATGGCTTATTTGTCCCCTGACAAACAAACGGAGAGTTCATCCCAGCTAATGCACATTGATTGCACAAACACAAGGTAGACTTTATAGAAACATTCATTTGATGGCCTTTGATAGAAAAGACTTTGTGTAAAACCTATTACGATTTACTCTGGCCTCTAAAATTTGCTTTAAAAGCTCAAGAAAACGTAAAGATGTTAAAAGTTATTGGATTAATTGGAAAAAAGATCATTAGTGGCAAAGCTTGATTAAATGTGGATCTTCATGGTCATGGAACTTCGTTAGATTACAGCTTCTTCTAGCAATTCAAATCTATGAACCTCACAAACCACGTCTTTGCCAGAGCTTATAACCCCACAGATGGAAGCCGGGCAAGCCTTCTAGCTTGTCTTCTTGAGGTACCTGTGTTTTAAATACATTCTACTGCCTGGGTTAACTTGTACCTTTGTCCCTTCAAAAGGTATAGTATTTTGGTGTTGACCTTCAAATAACCTTAAAATTTCATATATTTAGTTACTTAATTTTGCAGAGATATAATTTTGAATTACATACTTTAATATGCAATTTTTGTTCTGAGCCAACGATGTTTGGAATGAGACATTTAGCTAAGTGAAGGTAATGATTAGCAAACCTCTAGAACTCTTCAGATGACAAATTATTATTACCTTTTTTTGCAGAAAATTGGGTAGCAATTTGGTATGAGAGAAAATAGTAATAACATTTGGAAATATAGCCACCATGTAAAATGAATATATTTGTAGGAGCTGTGACTCTGTGGCCCTAGGGCCATGGAGGAGCAGGAAGCTGTAGAACCATTATTTGATTACTTGGGGCTCTAGAAAGGTCTAGGAAGAATTTTTACCAGTGTGTAAGGTCCATTACACTCTGATGTGGGAAAGCAATAATTTGGGATGCTTATAAACATAATGAGACATTCTCATAAAAGTGAAGTTAAATGTTACCACATACTTTATTACTGTTGTAATTTCTCATCATTTTTTTGTTCCTTGGAACAAGGAAACATAAAGATGCTATATTATATATTTTTGCTGCTTCTGTTGTTCTAGCTCATAGAGATGGCAGGAATCTTTGGCCAGATGTGGCCCACTGAAATAGTTTCCTCTATGGCCTTTTTGCCACCCACATCAGAGCAAAAATGCCCATTTGCGCCTCCGGGCAATTTTCAGTGGGGTCTCAGGCACCTCGCTGGAGACGCAAATGATACAGTCAGCTGGAAAGAGGCACTTTTTGAGATAGAGATTCCATCTAGAGGAAAATTAGGGCGAGTCCAACCGTATCTGTATACAAGTGAGCAAGGACCAAATTACTTTAAAAACATGCAGCCATTTCTCTCAGTGTTAGCTCATTCTGTCTTAATGTCTCACCATTTGGAAGAAGCGTCCCTTGATACAAGGGGCTTCTCTGCGTGGAATGACAAAGCAATGTGGATTTGGTTTTGTTCCAGGTGGCCAGAGAGGGCACTCTACCCTCCATGGTTCCTCCTGCAAGGAAAGGGAGTGTCGGGAGAACTGCTGGCCACTATTAATCTTTAGCACCATCTTCTGTGTCTCTTTCAACCTGCCCCTAACTCATTTCCAATTTGGTGACTTTAGTAGTTCTAATTAAATAAGAAAAAAAAAGTGAGGGCAAGAATGACTAGGCTGCCTTTGTCTCCCCCCGACCCCCCTTTAAGCTTTTTGTGTTCTCTTTGAAAGTAAACTTACGGGTTTTTTCCCCCAAAATGAATGACAGAGAGAGAGAAAAGAAAAAGCCACTCAGGCTTGAAAAGTAGTAGCTTGCAGCTGACTTCCTGCCTCTGCCAGGCAAAAAGGAGCCTGGCGTATCCTTAGTTCACCCTTGCTCGGGCCAAGCTGTATGCAAATAAGTGGTTTCAGTGTCTGCCCCGTGAGACGCTCAAATAAAAAAAAAAAATTGAAAAAAAAGAAAGGAAAAAAACACCTCACTGTCATTACAAACAAACAAACAACAAAAAAAACCCCAAGACAAATTAACTCCAGTAGATTGCAGCAAAGTGGGGGCTTTGGTAGCAACATATCCTGTTTTGCCATTTAAGTTGTTACCCTTCTCAAATAATCTCCTTAATGAACTGTACTCAGTTGCAAAACAAATCAGGGGTGACAAAGAATTCAAAACACTCACAGGATAATTTTCCTAACCTTTGGCCACGTGGAATGCTATTTTTAAGGCTAATTTACTTTGGCGGAAAAACAATCAAAAATCTTAAACTATGTTTGCTGAAACTATTTTTCAGTCATGTTTGAGGTCAATTAAATTGGCTTTTAATCTTGCAAGAACTATAGAAATGCCAGCATTCACCTTTGCTATTGTTCGGTGGGATCCCTGTCAGGCAGGTTCCCCTGAACAAGGAAAAGTATCTCTGTTATTTGCTTCCCTACTTGTAAGTTCGTATTTGATTTGGTGAGTCACTTTCCAAACAGCACCTGATGACTTTGTTACCACCCAATTCCATGGCTGGATGAGAAATGTAAAAACTATCCAGAAAAATCTTAGTTTAGCAGTGAACAAAGAGTATATTAAATAGACTGAATTTAACAGAATTAGAATCAGAAAATAAACTTATTTATCTTTCTTCTTTGCTGTGAAAGAAGACATCTTGGACAGATTTCTTTCTCCATCACTTGTCTCCTACTTTCATCCCTTAGCTCGCTCGGTAACGTTGCAGGTGGTCCCCAGGTGAGATCCATAAAGCAATCAACTGGGGTAGAGAAAGAAGTAATTAACACATATATTTGCTTATTCTCATTTTCATTTAATTTCTCTCTCGTGCATGTTCTAAAATTTACAAGGTTCAGAAAGGCGTTTTCAATTTGTACATACATGTAAATATATTTGTGAGTGAGCACAGCTTTTCACTTTTTATATTTAGGGGGCAAAATTAAAAAAAAAAGTTTGATTAGTAGGCCTGAATGAGAGGAGGCCACATTCAGAAGGAGCAGGTAGGCGGTGGTGTGGACACCCAGGAGAAGATTCCTTAACAAAGGAGTGAGCCGTGCTCTACAGAGAAGCAGAAGGGCTGTAAAGATATAACTGAAAAGAGAGATGGATCCTGGGGTCATCGCTAGGGTGTGGGTCGGGGATGGGAGGTGCTGAGGTGTGGAGGGCGGCATGGGCGATAAGGGAAAGTATTGCTTTTATGCCTGGTCTGCTCTAGGACCCAGGCACAAGTGACCACAAGTGAGAGGTTTAAAACACCTCTCCTGCTCCAGGTTGATGTTTGTGTCGCTGGCCCTTCTTTACTCACCTGGAAAACCCTAACCGTCTAGTGCTTCTATTCCAGCTGGGCAGTGCCTCCCAGCTCTCGTGGCCAGCTTGCTTAGAGAAGACTGGGCTTTTATACTCCCGCCTCTTCTTCCAGGGATGGTGTCAAAATATGAATAGGCAGAGCCTCATACTTCAGGGCACCATCTTTTCCATTTTCTACACAAGTCTGCTTAGACAGTGAGACTACTTGTAAGGTTTTTTTTTTTTTTTTCACAGCCTCATGCAAATTAAGGGATGTGGCTGGGCATCTGTCTCAGTCTTCAAACAGTTCATGAGTGCTGCGGAGCCCAGTTTCACGCTGGCCAATTAGAAGGGTGGTCCAGCTGGAGCACACAGAGGATCTTTTCATGATGGCGTGGCTGAATTCCATACCTTTCTAAGAGTCTTGCTCTAACTTGACTCCAAGTTCTGATACCCACAGAGGGCATAATAAAAAGCAGGTTTGGGGGAGAGATGATGAGTTCATACGCAAAAAATTGAACTTGGTATGCAGCATATGGGTGTAGAGATGGTAATATCCACTACAGGACAAAAATCAGAGCAGGACTCTTTCAGATTAGAGACCAGGACAACTGAAACTACAGGTGAAAAATGTACACGAGACTAGGCATCCTTGGAGAAGCAGCTGGTTTGGACTGCAGCCAGGAACTGTACAGGAGGAGTCAAGATCCCATCTTGTCAAACCAGCAAGAAAGCCATTAAAGATAACAGGGATATAACAAAATGGCACAAGGGCACAGGGCAATGTAAACACCCCCCACCTCCCCCTTCACACATTGACTTAAATGATTGAAACACAATGACATATATAAATCCTACTATATAGGTGTATTATATGTATTTATTATGTGCCCTTTATTTTTAGGACAGAGCTGAGTTCTATAAACTTTCATTTTGGGCCTTAGGTGCAATTAAAAAGGGACGCTGGTTTTATAGAGTGTCACCTGAAAGCTAAATACCAACGGAAAACCCGGCTCTGTCTCCCTGGAGAGAGGAAAGGAAAATTTTGGCAAAAAGTGTTGGAAACAACTGGCTGCTTTTATTGCCTTCATTTTGATGAGTTAATCTGTATTTATACACATATTGAATTACACTTAAATACATGGAAAATTTAAAATGCTAAAAGAAGGGGAAAATGCTACATAGCACATATTTTAAGTGTTTTTTTCTTTCTCTTAAACTCAAATCACTTGAAAGCTAGAAAGAGATACTTTTGGAAGATCCAATGCTAAAACTGACAGTTGTTCCTGGTAGTCATTATGGGAGTTAAGCATTATAATAGCACCCAGCACTGATTCTATACACAAGTCAGTCCTCAACAGGGTGGTAACATGAATGAACGCTCCAGAAACATAGGGATTGCCAACGGGATCTTATCACCTGTCCGCCAGGGGCCGGCTCTGGGACCTCAGTTAAATCATGACCCTTTCTGTGACCAACTCATCATCTGTTAAAAACAGGACATGGCAAAATCTCTCTTGACATAAAGTTTGGGGAGTTACTATGACAGTGTGAGAAGAATCAGAATTTTGCAGTAATCAGTGTGAGCTTGAGCAAGTCGTTTATATTCTAAGCTTTGGTTTCCCAATCAGCAAAATGGAGCTAAGAAAGAACAGCCTATTTTAGAGTAGTTTATAAGCGTATGCTCAATTCACTCATTCATTCTAGATGACGAAGTCTAAGCTGTGCTTTAAGGATATGTATCAGGCGAATAAAAGGAAACAATAACCAGGTGCGAAATTATGTATATGTATATTTTGCAAAATTATTCTGCGGTATCAGTGTATTATTATTATTGCCACTGTTGTTATTGGTGTTATTGATGTCCTTGCCTTCCCTAATAGTGTCATTGGGAAAGCATGATGATTAAACCTGGAAAAGGCCACAAAAACAATAGCAACAACTGCAAGATATTCAGAGCGATCCAGCTGCGGGGTAGGGAATGTTAGAAGAATTCACAACAAAAACAGATAACATTTTCTGAACATTTACTGGATGTAATGGAATACTGGACAGACCTTCTGACTGTGTTCACAATAAAGTTCAACCTGAACTTCATTTGCCATTAAGGCTAAGCCATGCAGCTGGAGTTTGGATTCAGGAAAAATACTGATCCTAAAGAAAGGAGAGGTAAAAGGAAAATTGGAATTTTTCTGTGCTCAGAGATAGTATAAGAGGGAAGAGAGGAAGAAGATAGAGTGAGCAGGTCACTGACCCTTTCATAATATATATATTTAACGTACTAACATTTATATCTATTTCTGTTATCTAATTTTGTGTTCTGTAATTGTCCTGAATTTTTAATTTTATTTCTACCTTTTTTTGGCAGGGGACTTTTTCTCATTCTATCCCCACCCCCAGGAGTTAGAAGGTCATATATTTGTATGGTTTTGGTTTTTTTTACTTTTTTTTGTATGCTTTTAGTATATACCAGAACTTATAACACTCACATTGAATATATACAAGTTTGACAGGTAGTCAGTATATTTGCCCTCTGGTATACTAGATTATATTTCCTTTTATAGTTCTGCTTGGCATTTGTGGGATATACTGAATCTGTGGATTCATGTCCTTCATCACAGTAGAAAAATTCAGTAACACTATCCCCTTAAATGCCCCTGTTCCACTTCCTCGTTTGTTCCTACTTTTTCTTTTCTTTTGGAACTGTAATTAGATTAATGCTTTACCTTCCTTATCTGCCATAGCCCTTGTTGTTTTTTCATATTTTCATCTTCCTTGATTTTCTGAACTATTTTGCACACTTTCTTCATATAAAATTTCCAGTCTTTATCTTTTCGGCTATGTTTAAGTTGCCATTAAACTTGTTTATTCACTTTGATGTATATACACATATATTCACACAGTTCAATTTGCTGGCACTAAACTAAGAACTGAGTGAACTGAGTTTGTAAACAGAAGGGCAAAGATTTTGTAATTGTGTAGATTTGGGTTCTGATTTCTGGTCTGACTTTCTAGTGTGACTTTCACAGAGTGATTTTATTTCTCTGAGTCTTAGAGTTTTTATCTATAGAATGAATTATTAATACTTCCTCATAGAATTGTGGGGATAAGATAAGATGCTATTTGTAAGGAAGTTGGTATATACTAACCTTTTAAAAATTGATCTAAGGTTTTTCTAGTGAGTTTAGGATCACAGAATATTAGAGTTAGAACTCATCCAGACCTGGTGTCAGGCAAGAGTTGCATCTAAACCAACCTAGAAGCCTGACTTGCAAGTCAAGTTTTTGAAGACATTCTGCATCCTGGTCTAAAATGTAACTGCTCTTGCTTGAGTTCATTTTACTGCTGGTGAACTGAGAAGCTCTTATGAGAAGTAAAAAGAGATATTTCTAATGGAAAATTTTAGGAAGGATATAACAAGGACCATGAAATTGATGTTCCAGAGGAAATCAGGCTTAACTGCCTCTGGGGTACAAACAGACCAACGTCCTTCCTCAGGACCAAGTCTGAATGTGCATACAAGGGGAATGTTATTATTTTCACCACCTCTACAGACTTTTGGATTTTCCCATAGAACACGTTTTTCTAGCCACTTTCAGGAGACTAACATCTAAGAGCAATAGGCCAGTTGCAATAACATTCAGGCTGGACTGTAAACTCAGATAGGATTTATCTCCCTTAAAGGGCTAGATCAATTGTAACTGACACACCCATACAACAGAGTCAGAGACTGCACATCTCACACTACACAACGGGAGGAACAGGAGAATGGAAGAAATGTATAGAGCACATGAAGGCCACTTTAGGAAATTAGTATTTGGGATGATCAAAGGTAGAATAGACAAGTTAGAAATGCATGAAAAGAACATGCAGAATATTAAAACATGGTTAATATTTTCCTGAGTTTAAAATGATAAGTTTTAGCTCCTCTAATTAATGGATTACTTTATTTCTCTCCTCTTTATGACATTTTTTACTTGTATTATAATTATTTATGTATTAGTCTCTTTCATTAGGTTTTAACCACCTCATGGGCAAGATACATGTAACCATAGTGTTAACTCAAATTCAAGTGGGCATTTGTGCTACCGATTACCACCGAGTACAACATGTCTGCAAAGATGTATACCTGTTTCGATTCATGGCTACGTAACTTCTGGTGAGTGCTCTTGAGTCATGAAATGAGCGGAGGGCTCAAAATCTGCTGGAAATTTCTTGAAAAATTCTTCTGTGGAAAAGAGAATAGAAGTGACTAAGGTCTATCTTGGAGGACTTGACTAATGCAATTCCAATTATTTCAGTTGAACAGTCCTATTAATTGCATGGAAAGAAGGCCTAGTAATATACAGTCCAGCTCCACCAGAGGATTTTTGAGAACTGTGTTCTATATTCTCCAGAACCATGTTCCAGGAGACAATGGGAGTCAATGGCTGATTCCAGGAGAGCTCAGAGCCTTGGTGGATTTTCTGCTTGCTGTTTCAGGTCATTCTGAGATACAGTGGACTTGAATTTCCCATTTCAAACCATCTTCTCACATTGTGCTCAAAGAGACACTATTAGACGAATATGCAGTAGTCAGTTAAAAATAATTTATTCATGTTTCAAATTGGCTGGGGAGAAAACTGCAGAAAAATTTTCTGGTAGTTCAATCTTAATTATGGCTGAAATAAACCAGAAATCCCAATGCTATTCACAAAAGCATCTTTTAAAAAAATTTCATGACTATCCATTATAGTTGCAAAATGTCCATTATGTCTGTTTCTACTTTACTAATTTCCTTGTCACTATTTACTTCAGACCTTTGTTATATCTTTCTGGATTCTTGCAGAAAATATCTGGTGTCAATCATTCCTTCTTTTATGTTATAGTGTGTGTCCCAATGTCCCCCCAAAGCCTCATGCAGTCATAGATGGGTTTTTTCAAAGGTGGCTGGATCTAGAGTGTGTGATGCTGGGATTAATGGCATGTGATTACTAAATCAATCCACTGCCTGGTTTGGCACTGCCCTGATCCTGGCAGCCTGGATAAGATATAAGAGATGGAAAGAGGGTTGCCTACCCCCTTTGTTTGCACCTGTTTCTTGTCTTGCTGCCTTCTGCCTGTGTGCCGTGCCCCCCTGCCTTGGATCCAGCCGACTGCAGAATGAAACCTCTACAAACTGTGATCTAAACAAACCTTTCCCCCTTTTACTTTGGGTAGTGGGTATTTCGTCTCAGCAACGAGAGGAAATTAACTAAGACACTTTATTTCACGTGCTGCATGTAACTATGGCTTGCAGCAGATCACATAGTGTTATGGTTTGTGTCTAGATGTCCCCCCAAAGCCTCATGTGGTAAGAGATAGCTGGATCTAGAGTGTGGGCTGCCCTGGGGGCAGGTAGCCTAGATAATAGAGGCTAATTAGCTGCTTGTTTGCATTGCTGATTTGCATACATTCCTTGCATTTTCCTGACTTTATTTTGCGGCCGGCCGCCGGTCTGCACGCCAGCCCTGCCTCGGACCCAGCGGACTATAGACTGAAACCTCTGCAGACTGTGAGCTAATAAACCTTTCTTCCCCTAACTTTGGGTGTCGAGTATTCTGTCCCAACAACGAGAGAAAAGTAACTAAAACACGTAGTATGGTTGTGCCCTATTGCATACCCTAAACTAACACTAACGTAATCGTAACTCTAAGTATTAGTGTGCCCTGATCCTAACACAGAAGCCAAAGTATTTTGGTGCCCTAACCCTAAACTGAACACTCAAACTAACCCTAAAACTGACCCTAATACTGAATCCAAAGTATTGGTGTGCCCTAACCATACTCTCAAACAACCAATCCGCCCCTACCCCTAACTTTAAGTTTTCAGTTACCCTCAACCTAACACTAAAGCCAGAGTATTTTGGTGCTCTAACGAGGACCTTAACCCTGAAGCCAAATTGTGTTGTGCCTTGCACCTAAGCCTAACACTAACTCTAAGATTTGGAGTGCCCTAAATTGACACTAAAGCCAAAGCATTTTGGTGACCTAAACTTCACCATAATCCTCATGGTAACAGTAATCCTAACCTTAACCCTGAAGAAAATTTTGTTGTGCGCTGCCCCTAAGACTAACACTAACTCTAAATTTGGTGTGCTGTAAATTAGACACTAAAGCCAATGCATTTTGGCAACATAAACTTCACCCTAAACCTCACTCTAATGCCGATCCTAACCCTAACCCTGAAGAAAAAGTGTTGTGTGGCAACCCACTTGTTTCCCCTCCTGTCTCTCAGGAGCTCTTTTTCTCTCTCCCAATAAATTTCCTACTCTTAAAACAAAAACAAACAAAAAAAGTGTTGTGCCCTATCCTGTACCCTAAACTAACACTAACATAACTGTAACTCTAAATTTTGGTGTACCTTGACCCTAACGCTGAAGCTGAAGTCTTTTGGAGCCATAACCCTAACTCTAACACTCACATGAACCCCCAAACTGACCCTAATCCTGAATCTAAAGTATTGGTGTGCTCTAAAGCTACCCCACAGAACATCAACTCCCCCCAACCCTGATTCTACAAATTTGGGTGGCCTTACTCTAACTCTAAAGAGAATGTTTTGGTGACCTAAGCAGAAGCCTAAACCTCACATGAACCCTAAGCCTAACCCTAACCCTGAAGCCGAATTCTGTTTTGTCGAGCCTCTAAGCCTAAGCCGTTTATGCTCGGCCCCAGGATCAGTTCCAAATCTCTTAGCATGATATGTAAGGCCTGAATAATCTGGGACCAGCATGCCTCTCTGACTTTCCTCCTGGAGGAAAGTCATTAGGAACTAATGACCTATGTTCCAGTCACGGTTGATATTTTACCGATTCCTAAATATATCATGTGCATTTTTGTTTCTGTGACTTTGTTTGGCCAGTTTCCTCATATTGTTGTTATTATTTTTTGGGGGGTTGCTGGGGATTGAACTCAGGGCCTTGCGCCTGCTAGGCAAGCACTCTACCACTGAGCTAAATCCCCAGCACCTCCTCATTATTATTTTCATTCTTCTTGGCCTGGTAGAAAGTCACTGGTCCTCTGAGGCTCAGCCAGGTGGAATGGAATGTGTGCAGCTCCCTTATCTAGCATGGCTGACGTCAGCAATTGGCTGGTTAATCAAAAGAGTCAGTTAAAGAAGAAAATAAAAGATCAAAAGGAACATACTGGAACATTCTCAATCAAAATATGTCAAGAATATCCATTTATTACTCCTTGACTTAAGACTTTTTGAACATGTTTACCCTGATTAGAATTTTCTATCGACTTTCTTCATAAAATGATAGTCATATTATTTGCTTTGTTTTTAAGATCCTTATAAAAAGGTGAAAGTTAATAGGTGTTTGCAAAGCAATCTGAATGAACAGGCAGAATTTTTATGATTTTATCTTCATCTTCTTTATTGTTTCTTTTTTCCTAATTAAATAGCATTAAAATCAATTTTACACAAAATGTTAATATACTTAGTGTCATGAATAGTACATTGAAGCACGGTTACAATGGTGCCTCAGTTTACTAAGGCTGCTGTAGCAACATACCACAGAGCAGGCAGAGCATGTGGCCTAAACTGTAGCTGTTTGTTTCCTCACGTCACACACTGAGGTGAGGGACATTCAGTTTCCGTGAGACTTTCTTCCTGGCTTGCAGATGATCCCTTCTCTTTATGATCTCAATGGTGGGTACAGCTCTCAGGGAGAGTCTCCTCCTAGAGAGCCACTAATCCTATGGGATCAAGGCACTGCTCTTATGACCCCATTTAAGCACAGTTACTTCCTTCCATGCCCTGGCTCCAAATACAGCCACACGGGGATTTATGACTAATAACTGAATTTTAGGAGGATACAAGCATTCAGTCTATAACGGATGGTGAATTTTACATCATATGTAGTTTACCACAGTGAAAAAGAAACTTACGAATTGTTTCTGAAGTAAAAAAATTGATTTGTTTGATTGAGTCTTCTCAAAGCATATCACTTAATTTTTATGGGAGCACCTCTCTTTTGTGTTAGCATTTCCTCGCCTCATGTAATGTTTAGTGAAAATGGCCTGAACAGGTTTGAGAAGGAGAGTAGTTTACTCTGATAGACGTATGGGTAGATTTACAGGACCACACGAGTGAGGCTTTACTGGGACCTGTGCTGCAGCTGAGGCGGGAGAGGGAACGAATGCTTCTGTAGAACAGCAGTAGGCTGTACGTGCACAGTTCTGTGCATTTGGCGGACCTGTTTGAGAACTTTTGCAGTAATGACAGAGAGATGGTCATCAGGAGTGGCCACAGGGCAGTCACCTGGGATAAGTGTAAGTTTCCAGCCTGCTGTGGCCCAAAGGGAATATGTGCTAACTAGAGCTGTTTTCAGCTGTCATGGTGACATTTGGAGAAACACTTGTTGATTGACAGCTCCTGTCTTGGGACTATGGCGGGGCTGAAATTGTGACTGTGGCTGTTTCTGAGAAGTCTTTAGGAGAGAGCTGGCTGTGTTGATCACAAACTCTTGGGGTTTATTAATTTTTGGAATATTACTGCTAGGCCCTGTCCCTCCTAATCTCTGTCCTATCAAGTATAGTCTCCCCGCTGTTTTTCAGAGAGGTGGCAGCAGTGGGAGCCATGTGGGGAAAGCCGCTCAGCATGGCCTGGACAGAGGGCAGCCACCAAAGAAACCCAGTGGTGCAGGGAGGACACAGGCCTCTCCTCCTCTCCTCTGAGGAGACAAAAGGAGGTGAGAGGGAAGGGTGTGACAGCTGCCCTTTGAATCATACTCCCCTTCTTTTTTTTCCCTGTTTCATTTTTAGGCCACAGTGGGAGCCTAGAGAAAGCCACCCCTTCAGTGACTAGAAGAAACTTCTCCCGCGGATCCTCTGTTCTTCTGTGACTATCGCAGTCACATCTCTGCCATTGACACATTCACTTATGAAGCTATTACTACTCTTGTATGGGGGAAGAAAACCTTTTTCTCTACCCTAGGTTTGAAGGTTGGGGCCCTTGAATCAAATTGATGGAAGACACATTAAGAAGAGAGAAAAAGTTTTAATTCTTTATGTAGCAGGGGAATTCACAAAAGAAATTATTATGCAAGAGGCAGGCAGACAGTCAAAGCTTAATATACCATCTTAGGATAAGCAAAGGAAAAGAGGTCTTGGGCTTCTGGGCAAGGGGCAGTTTATGAAAGGGGAGAGAAGGAGATGTGCAGTAAATAAGGGTGGTCTTCTGTGCAGACAAGAGTCTGAGGTACAGTTCTCTCAGAGAATAGCTCCCTTCCTGATACAGGAACATCTTTGCAAGTGAAATTTCCATCATAAATACAAGTTTTCTTTACTAAAGTGACAATTTATATGCTTTCATTTCAGGCAGTAAGGGAGAGGTGAGAAGCATTTCCTGTATCTGCTGGGTTTTGAGTATTTTTAGCTCAAAATAATGCACATGCTTAAGTAGAATATTTTGGGATGGATTTCTGGGCCGCATCACCTCCACTGCAGGCCCTTGGCATATGGTGTAAGGTGTTGACACACAGCTGACTCAATTCATCACCTCTTGACTGCATCGTGTGCTTCTGATATGTACAGCAGAGTGAAGGGTTGCCCCAGCTCTGCAGCAATGCCACCAAGAAAGACTGTTCTCCTAAAGAAAAGTTAAATTAAAACAAGAGAAAACTCTGTTACTTCCTTACCCACCTAAAACTGACACTTTCCTACTCATGTGTGACTAAATGCAAATACCTTAGGAGAGATAATACACTGATTTAAATCCACATTGAAGTATAAATGATACGTTTCAGATTCCAGTTTTCATCAATAACTACGAATGGGAGAATGAAGTGTTAAGATGCTCAGAGATAAAAAAAACAAACAAAGCTTGTTAAAAGTGGAACTTTGACCACTGCGTTTCTTTTATGTGGAGGCGTGGTACCAGAGGTCTTGCATAATTAGGGGTCCTGTAAGGGAGAAGACATGGGTGCAGAATTGAAAAGCTAGGGTCTTCGGGTACCAGCATCTTTTCTATAACTGTGCTAATAAGCGGCTCTCTTGAACTAAAGCTGTCTGGACTAATAGGTGTGTGGCGTAAGGAATATGTGCCCTCTGAAACAATCCTGCTCCTCATATCCAGATTTTTGCAGGTGGTTTGAAAAATACCCCTTGCTCCAAATTTTGCCATTTTTTTGAGCCTCAGTTTTACAGAAGCCCCTGTATCTACAATATGTTTATCTGGTGCCTCTGTATTTTATGCAATATATAATATCTACATTAGTACTGGAAGAAAGAAGCTTGAGATATGTAGCGCAACTCTTCCTTTTGTTGAGGAGCCTGAAGCCGGAGATTAAATGATTTGCCCTAGGTATTCCAGCTGGTTCACTGTAGCTGTGGAGGGACTCCAGTTACTGCCTGCTTGCTCACACCTCCTTCTGTGATAGCTGCTTCCCCTGCAGCCCTGACTATCTAGGTGGTCATCTTACGAAACGTGTGACCTGGGATTCTCTGTGATAGTCTCTTGAGCTGGAGTAGTCACCTGATCCATGCCCAGAATTCTATTGGTTTATCCACAACCTTTAACCCTTCAGTTCGGCCAATCAGATTCTCTCCTTAGGCACTTGACCCCAGAAATGAGAGCCAAAGCTGCTAAAGTCATAATATGCAAGGCATTCGAACAGCTAAGGGAAAGTCAGACCAGCTGGAGCTGTGAGGGAGCATAGACTGCAAATGGAGATAAGGGAGAGAATGGAGTACATTCAGAGATGAAAGATTCTTGTAGGAGAAATCAGTGGCCCACGCAAGAGACAGAGGAATTGGCTTGTAATTCAGTGAGTCCTGGGGCAGTTCCAGTTCTAGCTGAAGAGCATTTGTACCCAGCCACCTGCAATTCTTAAATTAAAGATCCTTTTGACATCTCTTTATTTCTACCAGCAGATACTGATTAGAACGTGACAGAACTAGCTCCCAGTTTACATTCTTCCAACAATGCTTTGTGATGTCCTGCACCTGCCACGGTTTTTTTAAACCCTGTTGAGGGCCAAGAACATTTAACTCTACTTGGAATGTGTTCATCCCCTTGGACTGAGATTTGCATATACTCAGAGTTCCATGCAAATTGGTGGTCTTATCAGTCAGTCTAAAATTATGAGTAGTGTCCTTTCCGAAGTTGTCTTTCTAGAATGTAAACTTTTCTCCTTGCCAGGAGTACCAGCACTTGAAAATATTTTCAAGTGAGTAACTATGCTCCAGAGGAAATTGTTAGCTTAGTGTAGAGGCCTCTGGTCAAAGAAATAGCACTCTCTTCTGCCAGTGCTCGTCTGTCCTCATCTGTGGATGATGTCACTTTTACCCTGCGCTGAATTACAAATTCATGGTCTTTCTTAGTGCAGTCTTTGGCTCACAGGCTGTTTCGTCTTACAAACAGCCACAATATCCACTTCTGAAAGTTTCAGGGGAAATTCATGTAGGTTGCAATGTTTATAATTTTATAGGAAGCAAATGGCTTTGGGCAAAGAGACTCTCCCAGGAGACACACGATTCACGTCCTCCTTAGCTTGTAGACTGCTATACAACCAATCACTCCACAATATAATGGCTTAAGACAACCACGTGTTACCTATCCAAGTCTGTGGACTGGCTGTGTTCAGCTGGAATGTTATTCTGCTCTGCGAAGGGTCACCTGGGCTACAGCATCCAAGTGGCTTGCTTCCATGGCTGCCTGGTGACTGTCGGCTGCAGTGGGGGACTAGAATGGCTTAATTCTCCTCCTGTGGGATCTCCATGGCCTTCTCAAAGGGTAGTGGCTGGGTCCCATGAGGGAGTGCTCTAAAAGGTGAACACGTGAGGCCTCATATCTCTGAAAGACCAACCTTGGGGGTTATATAGCATCATGTTGCCATATTGAGTGATCAAAACAGGTCATTGGCCAGCCCAGATGCAAGGATATGGGAAATAGCCTCAATCTCTATTTGAAGAAGTGGTAAAAATGTGTGGTAATTTTTCATCACCCACACTTCCTGTTTAACAGTTTCCTGATGGAGGCATCTTTCTTCCAAAGCATTCTAGAACTATGTACCTTAAATGTCAATGTGCAAAGGCATTACCTGGTGACTTTGTTAAGACGTAGATTCTGATTCAGTAGGTCTGGGGTGAGGCTTCAGATTCTGGCTCTCTAACAAGCATTGGGGTCACCTGGAGAGCATGTTGAAACACAAATTTCCCTTCCCCTAGCCACTGTGGCTCTCTACTTCAGTAGGTCTGGGTGGGGCCTCAAATTTGCATTTGTAGTAAATTCCCAGGCAGTGCTCATCTGTGGGTCCAAGGATCGTACTTGCATAACTGCTGCTCTAGAAAAATGTTCTCATCAAATATGAAAATGTCTGGAGAGAAGTAGCTGGGAGCTATGGGTTGGATAAGTGTCCCCTGGAGCCGTGTGCTAAAGGCTTGGTCACCAGCCTGTGGTGCTATTGAGAGGTAGTCGAAGTGCAGGAAGTAGGGCTTAGTGGGAGGAAGTTAGGTCTCTGGGGCCTGTCATTGAAAGGGATATCGGGAGCCCAGCCCTTTCCTTCTTTTTTTGTTTTTGTTTTTTTTTTGTGGTGCCGGTGTTATGGTTTGTGTCTAGATGTCCCCCCAAAACCTCACGTGGTAAGAGATAGCTGGATCTAGAGTGTGTGATTACTAAATTAATCTGTTGATCGATTTGGTGTGGTTCTGCTGGGATCAAGGATGTGAGATTGAGATTGGGGGTGGGAGTGCAGGCCGCCCTGGGGGCAGGTAGCCTAGATAAAAGATACAGGAAGAAGCTAACTAGCTGCTTGTTTGCATTGCTTATTTGCATACATTCCTTGCATTTTCCTCACTTTGCTTTGCTGCCGGTCAGCTGGTCAGGTGGCTGCCGGGCCTGCCCTGCCTCTGCCATGCCGCCCTGCCTCGGACCCAGCGGACTATAGACTGAAACCTCTGCAGACTGTGAGCTAATAAACCTTTCTTCCCCTAACTTTGGGTGTTGAGTGTTCTGTCCCAGCAACGAGAGAAAAGTAACTAAAACAGCTGGGGATCGAACTCAGGGCCTTGTGCTTGCAAGGCAAGCACTCTAATCACTGAGCTAAATCCAGCCCTTTCCTTCTTGTCTTTACTTACTGGCCTCCTTGAGGTGAACGGCTTGCTCTGCCATGTGCTCTCCACTCTGATGTGCTGCTCACCACAGGCCCAAAAGCAATAGGGCCAACTAACTTAGACTGGAAACTCCAAAGCTGAGAGCCACAATAAACCTTTCCTCTTTTAAAATTGATTATCTCAAGTATTTTGTACTACTAATGGAAAGCTGACTAACAGATGGGTAGAAACTGAGGCTCCAAAATGATGCAACTTTGATTTACAACGATCATACTTACAAGGCCCTACAAACAGATGTGATAAAAATCATTGACAAATTAAATGCAGAAAATATAACTGTCCAGCTCAAAGAAAAAAACAAGTGAGTAAATACTAAGCATGTCCCCCGAGCTATTTAAAAAGTGGTTTGAATACATCTGACATTGAATTTAAATTCTAAACAATTAGCCTTAAGATCTTCACTAATCTCACTCCTCCTCTACTCCGCTTCTTCACATCAACTCAGGACATATTTATTGATCTCCTATTTTGTGCAGATCGTTGTATTGGGAGTGTGGGTATGGAGTGAAAACCAGCCCAACATTCTTTCTCTACAGAACTTTATACTTTGATAGAAAGATAAGTGAAACTCCTGAGTCCCAATCAGTTCATTAAGTATTTATTGTTGCAAGATATGCTGGGTAGCTTTGCACAGCGGCAGTATCGTAGCCAGTGAGGTTTATCATTGCTAATTGAAGATATGCAGGGTAATGTGGGGATAAAAACAAAATGCACAGGATTTGGGGGGTCAGAGGCAAATAGAATCAGGGAACAGAAGTTACAGAAGTTTTTATTAAATAAGAAGGGTCGTTTTAGTAGGGGTCTAGTGGATATATAAGAGTCCATGAGGAGAAATTGGAGGATGAGAGAAGGAAATGACAACCGGCACAGAAAGCCTGAGCAAGAAGGTAAGAGGCTGGGATGAGGGGTAATGAGGGGTGCCGGAGTGCCACATGTTGGTAACCTGTGGGACAGACGTGTGGATCTGCAGGGCTTTGAACGCCGACAAGTTAAGGCGTTTTTCTTCCTTCCGAAAAGAACTAGAGAAGGCGACTGAGCACCAGTCGGCGTGATTTTGTGGGGCTGTAGGATTCCGGAAACTCTGTCGGGTAGATCGTGAGAGGCTCCAAGAGGGAGACTCCTGAAGAGTGTCTGCAGCGACCCAGGCACAGGGACGATGGGGCGCTCAAATGCGGCAGGAGCCCGGTTCCGATGCGGCTGCGGGCACAGCTGTTGGTGTGGGGGAGTGAAGGGCGCGACGCCGCCGATAATGATTGCGCAGTATTTCTAGGTTCTGCAGATTATTTCAGAATGGCTGAGGGAGGAGGCTGCACTGCGTTGCACGTCTCACAAGTGTGTCAGCTGCAGCCCAGCAAAGCCTCAGCATGGGGCAGACTGGAACCAACACCCAGCTCTGTAGTCTGGTGAAGGTGGCCAGGGCAGGGCAGGGATGCACAGCGCGCCCCATCAAACTTCATCTCTGAGCCGGACCCAGTACCAGTACCACAGTCTGGTGGGGATTTTAAAACCATCCTCAAGATCTATGCTTAAGGTAGACAGAAACGGATCTTTCCGATCTGCTGTTCTTTCCGCCCTTTTAAGTACAATTTTCTGTAGGAAAGACTTAGTGATGAAAGAGCTTGATGCCTACTGACTTAACCTGTAACTGCCCCAGACAGCTGATACTTTCTCCACCTCTAGGGTCTCTTTTGTTTCGGAGACACCCATCTGCCCTTTCTCTCTCTGGGATCCCGGAGACGTTGTTCCTGGAACTCTGGTCTTACTCACCTGGCAAGCCTGCAAGGCCAGGCGGGGCGGTGGCAGCGCCACCTGGTGGCTGCTAGGCACTCGGAGGGACAAACCCTCCCCAGGGATGAGGCTGCCGCGGCCGGGAGGAGCAGAACCCTTTAAAACATAGGCTCTTCCATTTAGAGAATTTTATATCTTTTTAAAAAGTACACTTTAATTTTTAGGACAGTTTTAGGTTCGGAGCAAAACTGAGAAGGAAGTACGGAGTTCCCAAATCCCCGTTTTCTCTGTTCATGCATATCCTCTCCCATTATCAACATCCTGCATCACTGTGGTGTGTTTGTTACCACTTACGAACCGGCACTGATACATTGTTATCACCCAGAGTCCATGACTTACATTAGCATTCATTCTCAGTGTTGGACATTCTATGGCTGTAGACGAATGCATAAGGCCCTGTATCCATCATTGTGGGGTCATACAGAACAATTTCACTGCCCTAGAAATCCTCCGTGCTCCACCTGTTCATTCCTGCCTCTGCTTGACCCCTGGCAACCACTGATCTCTTTACTGTCTTCAATATTTTTCTTTTCCCAAGATGTCGTATGTTTGGAATCACACAGTATGTAGCCCTTTCAGATTGGGTACTTTGACTTATTAATATGCATTTATGTTTCCTTCATGTCTTTGCTTAGCTTGATAGCTCATTTCTTTGTAGTACTGACTTATATTCTGTTGTCTGGATTTCCCACAGTTTTATTTATCCACTCACTTACTGAAGAACATCTTGGTTGCTTCTGTATTTTACCAATTCTGTAGAAACCTGCTATAAACATCCAGGAGCAGGTTTTTGTGTGGACATAAGTTTTCAACTCATCTGAGTAAATACCAAGGAGCACGAATGCTGGATCGTATGGTAAGAGTATGTTTAGCTTTGTAAAACACAACATGAAACTCAGTCTTCCACCGTGGCCGCACCATTTTGCATTCCTTCCCGCGGGTGAGTTTGTGGTCCTGTTGCTCCACATTCTCGCTGGCATTGGTGTTGTCAGTATCCTGGATTTTGGCTCCTTTAGTAAATATGGAGTAGACTTTGTGCTAATTTTCTAAAACCATAATTTAAAGCCATAAAAATACAGAATTTCCTCCACTCACCTTTCACATTGCTGAAGAAAAAGAAGGGCATGAATGGAGCTTTTCGAGGATGAAGTTACCCAGCTGGGGAAATACTGATGCTTTTTGGCAAGCTTAGAGAAATAGAATTTCTCCTTAAAACCTGAACTGAATACAGATTCCCTTCTCTGTTCTTGCAGTTTGCAGAAACACAGAAGCTGTAATTTTTTTTCTGTACAATTTGCTTTTGTATCCCTCTGTATGGTCAAAATCTACCGTGGGAGCGCCTAGCATGGGAAGAACTCCAGAGAGATGATCCCGGAGCCTTTGTCATGCTGGTCTTTTCTGCCTGGGGAACTTGGTCACGCTTTCATGCTGCGGGCCATGACTGCTGTACCCTCTACACCCTCCTCCCCTCCCCTGGCGGTCTGCCTGCCACAGACCTGTCTGTTCTTTAGACCCCAAGTAGCCTTCCGTGCCAGTGCATCGGCTATGTTGGTTTCCTTCTCTCTTCCTCTTTTGCTGCCTGGTAAAAGCTTAGTCAGATTGAAGCGTGCAAGCAATGTGTTGTCTCGTACAGAAAGCCTTACTCCAACCCCCGAAAGCAGAAAAATACGTTCTCAGCTAGATCTCTCATTGCACACAGTGGTGTTGGTATTTGTAAATTAATTAATTAGTTAATTAATAATTAAAAATAAAGCAAAAAATGCCCCTGACTCTAAAACCAGGGCTGGGGTTGCAGCTTGATTGTGTTAACATTTGCCGAACAGGCACAGCGCCCTGGGTTGAAACCTTACTACCTGCAACAACATCAGTGACAAAAACCACCCAACTCACCAACCAACCAAATAAACAAACCCAAAAACCAAGTCAAATTCTAGCAAGACCCCAATTTGTAGCATCTTTCCACCATGACAGTCTGAGGCTGCTATTGTGACATTCCTAAACTCAAAGTTTGGAAAAGACGTTTAATATTAGTTGTGAAGAGTTGGTAGAGGTGCTAGAAATCGCTGGGAATTATAGATATGGCCTCATCAAGGCTCAGGTTCCATATAGACCGTGGAAACTTTCAGGGGAGGGAGACAGGGAGTCTCGTCTTACTCATCTCTGGTGACTAGTACCTAATCCTGTGTTTGGTGTATAGTGAACATTCAGTATCTTGGTTAAGCATTCTATTTGGTTAGCTGACACAATAGCGAAACTCTGTCTGGTATCTATTATATGAATGGCTGGGTGGTTTCTATGTCTCTCCATGGATCAACTCGAGGTCTGACTCTTTGGAGGTGGACAACTGTGACTTTCCTGTAGCAATCACCACACAGAGAGGGTATCCTACAGACAGCCACATTACCCAGGTCGGTGCAGGACAAGAATATATACATAACTCTCTTTATTCTGGGAACAGAGATTGGGATCAGAGGATTTCCGTATCAAGACCCTTCCAACTCCTTCACTAGTTTGCTTCTCTGGGTCTGAGATTAACATTCATCTAAAATGCAGCTACAACAGAGATTGTGATCTGTGCATTCCCGTCGGCACAGGGAAAAGGTTATACAAAAGCTGCAAAAACCAGGTGCCTAAAAACATCCAGGGCCGAGTTAAGCTGTGGCTCTTTGCGCAGTCCGTGACGATAGTGCCAGAAGCACAGCGAGAGGGATGCTTTTCAGTTTGGAGGCCCCTGCAAGCAGTTGGTACACAAGACGCCGGGTCTACGAGCGTGGGAAGGAAGGAAACCAGACGCGCTGCAGAGTGTGACGAACAGCTGCAGCTCTCTGCGTCCCGCCCCTGCCTCGGCTTCCTTTGGTTCCTGTTTGGCTTCGGACTGAGGTTTTGGGCTCTGACTAAGGTTTTGTGATCTTTAGCAGCTAAGTAGACTTCAAAGCAGAAGATGTTCCTCACTGTGCAGATGGATTTGCGTCAAGTGGTTGACAAATTGGTATCAAGTGGTTGCTTTTTTGCTTCCACAGTGCTTAGATGGGACAGGATTTGGTCAAAATTGATTGCTTGGAACAAGAGACTGGTTTGGAAAAATTGTTCAAAGAGGGTGAAGCTGGATATTCTAAGAAGTGAGGTGAGAAATAAGAAACCAGAATCTAGTCCTTGTAATCACTTTTCTTGCAACATGAACTTGATAGTCATTGAAATGGTCTTTGCCTCCATTTCCTTTTTTGACCCTGCGCTCCTTTTCTTCCATTTCTATCAATATACTTCTCTTGCTTCAGCATCTCCTAATTTCAGGAGTCCAGTTGTCTGAAGATGTTCCCATCAAAGTTCCTTTCTATAGAACATTTCTGTGGATGTTGAATTAGTCATGTACATGTCAGTATGAATTTAGATGATATGCTACGTCCTCGTGTGACACTAAAAATATCCCAGAGGAGGAACTTTTCCAGGTGCAACAAGACAAAACTCAGCTATAAAACTCAACAAAATAAAACTCATGCCCTTTTACCTTGTCCCTATATAGAGGCATAAAAAGGAGATATTTTGAGTTAACTGCATATGGTACAACTCTTTATTCCTTTTACGTATGAGAAGAATATGTTATTCTCCCACTTCTATTGTCCCTAGCTCAAAAATACTATCATCTCCTCTCTTGAAAAATTGAGAGTGTGAAGACCAGGAAGCTGAAATTTTAGCTCAGAAGTTTCTGCAACCAAGATACTTGTTAGAACCAAGTTTCTAAAAATGTGCCATGTTATGTAATTCAGGGGAGGGCGTGGAAAAGTACCAGCTGGTGAGGAGCTGGAGGCTTTCTTGCCTCTGACTCACCCGGGCAAAAGTACTTGAATTAAGATGCACCTCAGAAAAGACAAACAAAAGCCATTCATTCTCCAGGGCCTTGTGTTTGTTGTCAGGAGTTGAGATGTAACCACGGGACGGAGCCTGCCTGGGTACAGTTGTGAGAGTTATGAAGTTTGTTCTTGTGCCCTCGAGGCCAGCTTCCGGGGCCTCCCTAGTCCCTTTCAGACCCCTCAGCCATCTCTGTATCTCTGACTCTACACTGCTGCCAGGACGAGGCCTCTGAGAGTTCCAGCTGGCTTCCCAGGTCAATATTCGACGTCCGTGTCCTGTGGCCTCGGGCCTTGCCCTGGGTTGCAAAGTATTATTAACTAAAAAGATAGACAGATCCTTGCTATTGTGTCAGCTAACCAAATAGGGCTCTTAAAAAAAAAATAACATCATGTCTTTTTAAATTAAGTTTTTATTTTTATTGGTAGATGTTTGCAGTACAAAATGGTTCCATTCCTCATGGGGAGTTTGTACACGTGCATAAAACATCTTAATTCTTTTTTCACCTCTTCCCCCCCCTTCTCCATCTATTGGTCCCTTTCCCCTTTGCAAAAGATCTACCTCCCTATTTCTTATTATCTATCCTTTATTTTTCTCTTTATTTGTATTTTGGGTTTCTCATACAAGAGAAACCACTTAGGCTCGTGTGTCTGATTTATTTCACTTAACTTTATGGTCTCAAGGTGCATCCATTTTTCTACAAATGACTAACATAATGTTTTAAAACTGTGGATGGCTATGCGCAGTGACAAAACTGGCTATTGTGTCCAGAACGTGGGCTGGACCTGGGAAAGGATACTTTGGGCCAGTGGTATCTTTGCGTGGCAGGTCCCCTCTGCCTTCGGAGCCCTTCTCTATAAAGAGACCGATGTGGTAGAGCCTATTGGGTGTTGGGGCAGCTGTTCCAGTAGTAGAGAGAAAGTCAGTCTGCTATTTTTGATCTAGTGTCCTTGAAGGAGCTGGTTTGTCACACTGTTTCTCCTTCACGGGAGGAGATAAGGAACAGGTGGGAGGTGGAGGGCACTCGGGGCGGGGCACAGCCAACAGCGCCTTAAAATCCCAAGTGTGACACATGGGTTTATGGGTGGGGTGCATGGCATGCATAAGGATACTGCACAGGAACTCTGCATGCATCATGGGATGCAGGGAGGGCAGTGCATCTTGCATTTAGGATCTAGGATGGGGAAACAACTTCTTCCACCAAGAGAAAATGAGTCTGCCTCTTGTTCCCAGCGCTGACGCTGTAGCGGTGAGAAGCAGCCTGGCGGGGCTCCTGGACTGGAGAGGGGCGTAGAGCCAGGCTTCACCACCTCAGCTACTGCCTACTGCTTCCTTTCTCCATGCAGGAAGGGAGTAAATATTTATGGGTAGCCTGGCCCCACGCTAGACTCTCAGCAGGAGGAGGACAGGGCAATCTTTCCATTCAGGGAGCTTCCCAACTGTAGGGGGAGCTGGCAAAACTTCTGAGATACAGGTTTGTCTGAGACCAGAAAGCCAAGAAAGAGAACCCAGAAAAAACAAAGGAAAGAGCAGGTAGAACTCTTGCCTACAATTTTGTTAGAGAACGCAGATGTACAAACTCTCCGCAATTGTGGAAGGCATCTTCTTTGTCCTAGGAGCCACACCCAGAGCCTCTGAGCTGCTCAGACCATCTGAGGACCAAAGGGGCCCTGGGGCAGCTCTTGCCCTCCAGCAGACCCGGTGTCCCGGATGGGGCCGAGTATGGAAGAGTGATCCTGGAAGAGCCTGGCTGTGCGTGGAGGCTGAATAATCACAGCTGGTTATTTGTTCCTGTGGTTGTCACCTTTTCACTGCACAGATCAAATCAGAATTTCTAGGGTCCAGGTGTCTGTATTTCAAAGCTCTTCAGGAGATCCCAGTCCAAATGGGGAATGATAAACAATTACTGTTAATCTCTTATTCTTTATAGGTAGCAGAACAGCAGGTCAGCTGTCTGGTGGGGTTGACCTTTTACATACTCAGAGATATTATTGAGTCACTCACCAACCTTTTTCTCCTCTACTTTTATTCTCCATTTTGGGTCTCCTTTTCCATGGTTGATACTGGTGTGCCATCATCTTTCGACCCTAAACTCTATATTTCTTTCAAGTTGTAGGAAAAAGAAGAAGAAAGAGTCTTTCAGAAACTGTCTATGATGGATTCTGGTGGAGATTTTTCTTCACCTGAATTATACGAATTTTCCTCTAATACACTCAGGTACTGACTGGTTTTCTATAGAGTCACACACACTGTTTTTTATGATGGCATTCATCTATCAAAAAGAGTATGGAAAATGATATTTCAAGTGCCCTTTAATGAATGGGTTACCTGAGTTCCTCGTGTGTATTTCAGAAGGTATATTGTCCATAGGATTACACGAGAACCGTGGCTAATTTTTGCTAAATGGTAACTGTGGCTACCTGAAAGGTGCCAATTTATGTCCAGGGAACACCTCATAGTTCTGCAAAATCGGATTTCAGAGGCTGGAAAGGAACAAAGAGGTCATATGGCCTAGTATCGTTGTTTTACATATAGGCAAACAGGATGTAAGTCACACAGAAGGGAAGTGGTAGTGGCAAGATTCCAACTTGGTTCTTTTCATTTCTAGCCCAGTGATAGTTCCACTATAATAAGTATCACTTGGATTTCAGTTGTTATTGATTATGCCTTAATTCACTTTCTATGAACTGCTGTTTTGGGATCTGGTCAATCCATGCATGATTTCAGGCCCAAAAGACACCCATAATCCTTGGCCTTTAACCACTGTGCCTCACTTCACCTGCATGAATAATTACAGGTGCTGATTGAAGGATTTAGGAAATATTCCTCATCCTCAAATCCCACCTATTATGAATAAAATGTAAGGAAGTGCTTAAAATATGAATATAGCTAAGCAATCATCATCCATCTTAAAAGACTCAATCCCACAAATGTGCTATAGTTAAGAAAAATAAAAGCATACATATGTTACTTTTGATATAGTTACACACACACACTCCCTTTGTATATCTGTATATGGTTGAAAATTTAATATTAGAATGAGATCCCATGACTCCTAATGGTTTATAACACAAATTTTAGGTCTCACGTCATTTATAGAGACTAGTGAATCTTCTTTCTATCTGAAGAGCTGTAGAGAACAGTAGCAAAGCCATTCTATACTTACCTGTTAGAAAATCTAAGCTCTATCCAAGTTTAGTGTTCTTCTAGTTTGGGGGAGCCATGAGTATAAAATATATTTTGGATTTAGTAAACCTGGCATAATCTTACATTGAAGTGAACAACACGGTAGCCAACACCAAAGTGCCAAGCTACATTTCCCAAATGGGCTTGCAAAAGCCTATGATGAATCTGCGCCTCTGAGATTTAGCATTCTGACTTTTACTGGCAACTCCTGCCTCAAAGAGGTGGGGTGGGCTTCGTGTCCGTGAGCTCTGGATCGTGCACATCAAATCCCTCCCACATGGCTCAGGAGACTGCTCATCCACGTAGCCCAGTTTTGTTTCTTTCTTGTCTTTTTTGATCTTTGACTTTTCTTTTTGGTTGTTCTGTTTTTCTTACAGGGAGCTAATGGGCAGCAAAAGTAGAATTGCAAGTGTTTTAAGATGGACTCTGAGTATCCACACTTTGTAAAACTTTAAAAACTTTTTTGATTGACACATTGTACTTGTACATATTTCTGAGCACAATTGGTGATTCATGTATATAGTGGGTAGTGAGCAATGCAGGCTAATTAGCATATCCAAAACCTTAAATGTTGCTCATTTCTTTATAATGAGTACATTCAAATTCCTTTCTTGTAACCATTTTGAGACATATAATATATTATTGCTAATCCTGTTCACCCTGCTGTGCCATATAACGCCTGGATTTATTCTTCATGTCTAACTGTAACGTTGTACCGACCGATGGATTTTTCCCTTGTCCCCTTCTCACTATCCCCCCCAGTCTCTGGTAACCACTATTCTATCTCAACTTCCATGAGATCAACTTTCAAAGATTCCATTTATGATTGAAATCCTGCAGTGTTTATCTTCCTGTTCCTGGCTTATTTCACTTAACACAATGTCCTCCAGGTCCATCCATGTTGTCACAAATGCAGAATTTCATGGTTTTTTTTTAAACTAAAAATGGAACTGAAATACAAACTGACAACCTTACAATTGCCTTCATACCCAAAGGAAATGATATCAACATGCCAGAAGACACCTGCACTCCCACATTTAGTACTGCACTATTCCCAACAGCCAGGATATGGAAGCAACCTATTGTCCATCAACAGATGAACAGATGAGGAAAATATAGTGTGTATACTTTTGAGGTTGCTTGAGTAAGCATCAGAGACCTCCTGTAGGTTTCCAGTAGATGGGACTCAGCCTGATTTACACAGAGATAACATGATACCTGGAAGGGAGCCTGCCCATGGGACTAAGGCGCATGGGAGCGGGGTGTGGAGTCAGTCCAGGTGGTCAGAATTTCCACCTCTAATCGCACAGCTACACAAGTCACTGGAGCTACAAAAAGCTCTGCAGGCCATTATATGACAACCAGGTCTTTGATGGCCTTGTGAGAATGCCCGTCCTCTCAGCAGGAAGAGGCATGGTGAGCACTATACCTTTCAATTTTGAATTTAAAGAACTCTGAGTTTTTGAGAGGTGGAGTAATAACCTTTGACAGCACAGAGATTTCTTTTCCTTTGTTATGGTAAGACAGAATTGCGGGATACTAGCCCTGCAGGGATTTGACCTACCTGATCTACCCAACATTACACACAGACTGTTGGTCCCTTTGCAGGGAAAAGAAGTCAATTATCCCAACTTCTAGTCTAAATTTTCCCACAATACACATGGCCTCTCTTATATTCCAATTCTTATGTAACTTAATGCAATGAAGCACCTTCAATTTTACATCTCATTGCCCAGGCTGTGTACTTTGAAGTATTCTAAGGAAAAAAGTGTTGCATTATAAAGTTTTGCTGAACATCCCCTGTGCTGATGAGTTTTTTGTTACTGTACCTGAGATACTTAATTTATAAAGAGAAAAGTTTTATTTTGTTTCACACTTTTGGAGGTTTCAGTCCATAGTCAGTTGGTCCTTTGCTTTTGGGCCTGTGGTGAGGAAGCTTATCATGGCGGTGGGGGGGTGTGATGCAGGAAGCGATCACCTTGTGGGCAGAAGTGAAAGAGAGATGAGGAAGAGACCAGAGTCCCATAGTCCCTTCAAGGGCATGCCCTCGTTGACCCAAGACCACCTTGGTCCTTCCTCCTAAGGGTTCTACCACCTCCCAATAGTGCTATCGGCTGGGGAGAAAGACCTTAACCCGTGGGCCTGCAGAAGACATTAGCATCCCCCACCAGAATGTGAGGCATGGATAACAGGACTAGGAAATTACCTGCCTTTGACATAATCTAGCACTATGACCACAGTGATTACATTTTCCTAATGATATTATTGGGGCACATAGTCTGTGAATGGGTTGTCTCTGAATGGAATGTAATTTTTGGATGTAGAAATGTTGGACTAAAGGATGATTTTAGGGTTTATAGGACATGACCATTGATCTGAATATGTCAATTTCACTGAATTAAGAAATACTCAGCAGATTAGTAGAATGTGGTGCTCTGTGTGTCTGGGTGGGTCATGGAAGTGTGGCCTTGGGTACAATACTTGAGTCCTTGCCCACTCCTCTCTGACACAGTTGCCCTCTTTTGCACTCTGGCTACCATGAACTAAGCAGCTTTGTTCTGCCACGCATTTCTGCCATGATGTTCAATTTCCCTCGTTGAAATTGTGAATATGAGGTACTGTGTCAGTGGGAAGGTTGACTATCACATGGAGGGGGTGCTATAACTTGAAGCTGGAATGTGTGAACTGGTAAGAAGCTTCAACTTGAGCTGATTTTGCAAGTGACTATAGCTGGCAGTAGGAAGTAAGGAGGTAGGATGGGGGTGAGAATAACTCTGTAAATTTTGAATTATGCTATTATTTATATTTTACTCCGAGGCCAGGAGTAAACACATTTATTACTACAAGGACAATTCTATTCCTTGCATTGAAAATACAATGTTGCTTGAGTTAACCTTTTTACAAAAAACTGTATGCACGTACAAGTCAGATCACTTTACCAAAATGAAACATTTTGAGCCAAACATATGTGTGTGCCTCTCCACTGAACCTTGGATGCTCTTCCTGCCACCCAGGTCCTCAGCAGCTCTGCTTCCTAATCTCTAGTGTCAACTCAGTGGTCTCCTAGTGGCCGTGTGGCTGTTCACACCACTCTCAGACTCAGATGAAGCATCATACTGTGAGGTGTGCGCTCTGGGCTCCTATCTACCGCCTGGAGGACCTGGAGACTCAGCCTGCGGGTTCCAGTGAGTCAGTATATCTCGGGCTGAAAACAGCTGGGGTGCAGGTCTGGGCTGCCAGGCTCGCTGCCCTGAGTCATGAGGCAGGAGATGGAGTGCACTGTACATTTCCATCCCCTTCTTCCCCATCTCTCTCCTGCCCCACTCACACCCTGCTCCAGGTGCAGTAATGTCATTTGACCTGCTCTAAAATGTCCCACACGACTGAACTGTGTGTCTTCTGAAACTGTGGACAACTGGGCACATACGTATCTTTGCTTTTCCTCGTTCCCTCTTCTCTTTCTTTCCCCTTCAGCTCTGGCTGCCCCACGACTGTACACCCTCCCGTAGCATCAGCCCCTGAAATGTGCCTCCGGCTTTGTTTTCTCAGGAGCATGGGTTACTGAGGGTTACTTGTGAAATTACCCCAAGTTTCTAAGTGGA
Source organism: Hystrix cristata (assembly GCA_004026905.1). NCBI lineage: Eukaryota > Metazoa > Chordata > Mammalia > Rodentia > Hystricidae > Hystrix > Hystrix cristata. The sequence goes on along the minus strand of PVJO010000732.1, from coordinate 12,168 downwards.
GATACCAAACCTGACTTCTCCTTTGAGCTGAATCGGCCTGTGGACATAGAAGTAGCTCCAGGACAGAAACATCCTGGTTTCCTCTGTGGAAACACCACGCTTTCATGGAGATGGTCACAGTCATGGAGCATCCATTGTCCCTGAGCTATTATTCTCCTAAGTACCACTGCTGTCTGATCTCACCGCACTCAGAAGCATTGTCATTATTCTCTCCTGATGAATGTGAGCCAGAAAGTGCGCAGGTTATGCGACTCGCTTTAGCCGTGTCACCAGTATGTGGCTGATCCAGCGCTCGGGTCCGGGTGATCTGTCTCTAGGGCTACATCCCTCCCGTCCTTTTCCATTTCCTCCTTGATTCCAGTTCCAGTTCTGCCTCAGGATGACTGAGATTTGGATAAAAGATTCATCTCCATCCTTGCAGTGAGATATAGAAATAGGTCATAGACGAGGGACGCACCTGGCAAGTACTGAGGCTGTCTCAGGAGTGACAGCTGTGGCTACTACTATTCTATCCTGTCACAGTGAGTTGTCTCACTCAAGTCTCTAAGCTTTATGGATCCCAGACTAGCTGGGTAGCCTCACTAGTTCGGTTAACATTTAAAGGGTGATGACACACCCTTTTAAAGGGCTCCTTGTCGCAATGTTGAATGGATGGATGCCTCTAATTCTCCTTGTGTGTGCCTGGCGGCCTCTCACAGGGCCATAGCCGTTTGTGGTCCATTTTTCCTCTTTTGGGGTCTGACATAACATAAATTGAGTGAGCTTTCTGTGGGGAGGCCACCTCAAGTTAGTGACAAGTATAATTGATGTCATAGCAAAGGGAGGGTGATTTATGCCACCAAAGCTAACAGATGATTCCACGGGGTTGGAGACAGAACCAGGTCGCTGTTGAAGACACATGGAGGCTTTGATTGGATGGGGGATGGGGCACCTCACACCTCCAGTACGTTCCTCTGCCTCCCAACACTTGCTCTTATAGATGGGAAACAATCGAAATGTTACTCTCATAAAGATCTAGCCAGGTGTGGTGGTGCAGGTCTGCAATCCCGGCACTCTGGGAGGATGAGGCAGGAGGACTGCAAACTCAGCATTGGCAACATAGCCACTTAATGAGACCCTGTCCCCTGCCACCCCCCCACCAAAAAAAAAGATGGGTTGGGGGTATAGATCAGTGTGAAAGCCCTGGCTTCTATCCAGGTTTCCGGCCACAGCTCACAGTTCAGCTCCAAGGTCTTAGCCACCCTTCATGTGTTTGTTCTGTGTTTATTAAGGCCTGTTGCGCTCCAGGCACTCAGCATGAGGAACAAAACTGCAGCTAGTGGCCAAGTGGCGCAGGTGGATGTTAAGCGGTGGCTCTCTGAAATCAGAGACTCCCCTTCAATCTCTGAACCTCGTAACTCATGAAGAAGGCTCTCTGAGTCTTGGTATCCAAGAGCTCAAATGAACAGGAATTCGCCTGGCTGGCTGGGAGTGTTTCCTTCATCTGGGTCCACTCCACAGAACCACCCAAAGCGGAAGTCACTCTGGGGCCTCTTCACTTCCTGTCCTTTGCTGGTGGTGGCTGCTTGTTTGGGGGAGTGGCTGGAATATTTATCGACTGGAACTTCTTCCCCACAGTGTTTCCACTGAGCAGGTTGCTGGCCTGTGCTGAATGTGGGTGCTCTCTGGCTTCAGTCCTGGTCGCTTCTCTGCCATCAGCTTGGTGCTACCTGGTGTTTGCCGTGTGAGGCTGAATGCTGAGCCCTGCAGCCACTGTCCCCATGAGGGCTGCAGTGAGTTTCTCAGCCAGAGGCGTTTCTTCAGCCTTCTCTGTCAGCCTCATCTGCTCTGGTGCTTTCCAGGCCTCCATAGTGGGAAGTACATACCACCACAAGGCTCATTCCTTACCCAGCACCAAAAGCTTCTGCTGCCAGGCACTGGCTAGAGGCTGGGATTCCACAGATGCAGTGGTGGGATTGCCCACTTCATGAAGGAGAAGGAAGATGTGGAAAGGACCCTGTGTGGCATAGACACAGACACAGACACACACACATACGCACAGAAGCACATGCATACACATAGAAGCACCCACATATACACAGAAGCACACAGATATACATGGAAGTACACACATACACAGAGACAAACATACATATACACACTTATGCATATAGACGAACAAATCTCACTCACACACACTTACACATTCGCCTACATATTCCTGCACACACACATGCATCCACATGCACATAAACACACTGTTAGTCCACTTTCTGTTGCTGTGACTAAATACCTGAGATAAACCACTTATGAGGAGAAAAGTCTTATTTTGGATTACAGTTTCAGAGGTTTCAGTCCATGGTAATTGCTCTGGACCTGCAGCAAGGCTGCATACCACAGGGGCAGTGCACAGTGGGGCAAAGCTACTAATCTCATGGTAGATGGGAAGCAGAAGAGAGAGAGAGGAAGGGGTCAGGGTCCCAGTGTCCCCTCCAAGGGCATGTCCAGGTGACCTAGCTTCCTCCTACTTGAGTCCAGCCCTCAATGGTTCCACCACCACCAGTGGTGCCCCAGGCTGGTGACTAAACCTATAATACACGACAAAATCCAGATTTAAACTATAACACGCACCCAGACAGAAAAAAGGATTAAAGGGTTGGAGATTTAGGAATTTATGAGCTTCAATACAGAGTGAAATTTTTGAGACTGTAAAAACTAGGAAAGATTAAATGGGACTTTAAGGATAAAACATCATATAAGGAAAATATTAAAGGAAAATTGCTCAAGTTTCAACTTGGAGCAGAAAAAGAAATTTAGGATAGACAAAAGAACAGCACCTGGCTGGTGTGTGAAGAAATCTTTTTAAGTTTTAATTTTTGTCAATGGTATAAATGTCAAATTTAAAGAGTCACCTAGTTATACAAGGTTCATGGTAAAAAAATAAAAGGGAAAACCAGCATTTCCCCTACTCTCCTTGAGGAAGTAATCATTCATATTGCTTTCATCATTTACTGCTCCTTTTTATTTTTCAATCTGCCACCCCTCTATTTGACCTCCCTTCATGGAGTGGAGGGTTCTGTTCTCTCCTACCACCTTCCCACCAGGCAATCACAGCTTTCTCATCCTTTAGCCACCCATGTTTTGATCAGATTAATGTTTCATGTTTACTTTAGTAATTATGTAAAAGCTATTCAGAGCTGAGTCATATAATCTATTGTATTAGTTATTGATTTCTGTGTAACAAATATGCCCATCATTTAGCAGCCTAAAATAATAAATGTCTTCATCTCCCCATGTCTATGTTCAAGAGTCTGGGCGGGGCTTAGCTGGGATCTGTGGCTCAGGGTCTCTGGAAAGGCTGCCATGAGGGCTGATGGCCCAGGGTAGGTCCTTAGGACCAGTGAGGAGGATCCATTTCCAGCCTCCCCCAGGCCTCAGGTCCCTTGCTGGCTGTTGGCCAGAGATATCAACTCTCTGCCAGCTGGCCTTTCCCTAGGATAGCCCACGGTGTGGCAGCTGGCTTCCCTCCAAGTGCAGGTAGTAGAGAATAAATGAAAGATTGTCCTTTTGTCATTTAATCTCAGAAGTGACATTCCATCACTTTCTGATGGAAAGACATTTGAAGTTGTATACTAATTGTTGGGAGAATTGGTATATTTATGCTATTGTCTTTTCCTCACATAATAGGCTTCCATTTACTTAGAATCTGTTTTAGGTGCTTCAATCAGATTTTATAGTTTTCTTTTTATGAAGCCTTTGCTGTTAATTTGTTGAACATTTTTTCTTAGTATAAGTTCTACCAAACTTTTCCTGTAAAGGGCAGCATAATAAATATTTCCCACTTTGTGGGCATATGATCTACTTAGCTCTGCCATTGTCACAGAAAAGCAGTTGTGGACTGGACAATACTTTATTGGATGGACTGGTTGTGTTCCAATAAAACTTTATTTACAAAAAAAATGGACAGTGGGCTGGACTGGTGTACTTGGGCTGCAGTTTGCTGATTCCTGATTTAGAACATCCTTCATAGAAAAAGTCTATTAACCTGAAAGTGCAGGAGGAAATACAGGTCTTGAATCAACTGTCTGAGGGACATTTCACTGACTCTGAGGACTGAAATTTGTTTTAGAAAATGCCTTTATCTACCAGTTTCCCCATAGCATATTTGACTTGTAGCATGCCTCAGCTCTTACTGTATTTACTCGTGCTCAGGTCCATCCTTCTAGATTGTAAAATCTTTTAGGGTAGGGCCTATGCTTTACCTATACTTGGGACTTCCTTGACACGCTGTCTGTATGGGGTGGACAATCAATACACATTAGTTAAATGGATTAACAAAGATTCAGGAAGAAATGATTTCTTAGAGTACGTGAGACCAGGAAGCTGCTACTACTATTTATGAAGAGTTACTAAATCCTGTTTGCTTCTCTGTGACGGTACCTTTCTGCCTTTTCCTTATTTTTGGTGAGAAATGGGGTGCAGCATGAGCCTGCATGATTTTGGGTTTGATACGCTCCGGGCCTTCACTGCCTGCAGCATGGACCGCTGGTCTCCACAGTCGGCTGCACTGCAGTTCAAGGGGCGAGCAGCACACTGTAGATGGCGTCGAGTCCTCGACCTAGATCAGCCACTTCGCTAATCTGCCAGTCTCCCCTGCAAAAGAGGGAAAATCATAACTCCCAATACCAAAAACTGCAGGAAAGACCAAAAACAACTAGCTTCAGCGAGCAGCACCGTTTCTCCTCCTGACTATGAGCCCAACTTGGAACTCCGAGTCTGTCTTACATGCCAGGGAGTCTGCCTGATCAGATGCGCATCATACATGTGTGCGCCAAACTGTCAGAACTGCAGTGCACAGTCAGCAATCTGCTGAATTAAAGGAGCTTAGTCTGGCAACTGATTGGGAAAAGAGCAAGTTAGGGATGCAAACCCGGGAGGAGAAATTAAATCCGTGTTGCTACCAAGAAGCCGGGAAATTTATGATCTGGATTCTCAAAATCCTATTCCAATTATGTTAGAATGGGAATGTTTGAGAGGCATAATTTGAGAAATTTTTTTTCCAGACACGTTTATTCTACTCCTTTTTGTGAATAGTTCATGTAGGTCCCCGGGCCAGGACGGCCTGGGACTCGGTGCTATTCACATCACTGAGAACCTGTCCCCTGGCGCCTGCCATTGAGTGTATTTTTCAGAAGTCATTCTTTTGCTTTTTCTGTTCCCACTTTTTTTAGCCATTATGACAGAAGTCTGCAGTGTTTCCTCGATGTTCTCTATCAGTAAGTTGCAGGTAGACATAATGGAATTGTCAAGCCCTAAGACCTCCTGCCTCAAAGGGCAAAAGAAATTAGTAGCTAACTGAAAGGGCCCAATAGCAAATAGCTACTGTTGATAACATCTCTGTCGTGGTAATACTAAATGCTAATGTTATTATATGCCAAATGGTTAATACATTTGAAAAATCACCTCTAAGTACTAGAGTCCAACAATTAATTCCCTTTATCAGCAGCCAGATTTTAACATCTTGACTAAAAATAAGTTCTTTTTCCCTCAAGAGTTGACATATTTCTAAAAATAAGTTTTACTGAGATGTAATTCTTGTATGCATTAGTTACTTTTCTAGAGTCAATGGTTTGCAAGAGAGCAGATTTAATACAGGACAAGTACAAGTTACAACATTCACACACACAAGCCAAATGCAGGAAGAGTGCAACACACCTATCTGTGCCCTGGAGACCTGAAAGATCCCATCAAGGGCTTGGAGCCCACAGCACTGTCCCATGTACATCCGTGTCTGCACTAAATGGCTGAATAAATCTATACTGCAGCCAGCATACGATGCTCGCAGCAGAGATGAAGGCCAGAGCTCCCCTGAAGTGAACAGCAGCCATCTTTGATGACAGCAAGGCCCCGAGCTCCTTCTGCAATGAGAACAGTCGAGTTCCCTTTGGGAGAACCAGCCATAACAGTTTCTCCTGGGAAGCAGCCAGCCCCCATCTTCTGCTCCTGTTCTCCTTTATGCTGTGTCAGCAATAGTCTTCAGGTGGATCCTCTATGCCGAGAACCTCACCAACTCAGTCCAGCTGGGCGTTCCTTCTTAGGCTGACCACAATAATAACCACCACATCGTGTCATAAAAATAACCGTTTAAAAGTACATAATTTAGTGTTTTTATATATTTAGAGGTTCACATATTTAGAGTTGCACAGCTACTGCTCTAATCTACTTTTATAACATTTTATCTGCCTCAAAAGAGTCTCTGTGTCCATTAGCACCTGTTTCCCACTCTGCCCCCAGCCCGAGCAACCTCTAAGAATCATCTTATCTCAATAGATTTGTTTATACTAGGCCTTTCATATAAATGGAATCCTGTAATATGTGGTCTTTTGTGACTTTCTTCTTCCACTGAGCTTAATATTTTCGAGGCTCATTTATATTATATCATGTATACTACATCATTCTTTTTTATTGCTGAGTAGTATTCTGGTGCAAGGATATACCACATTTGCATATATATATTTTTTGGTTATTACAAGTAAATTGCAATGCAACTCTGTGCATGAATTTTTGTGTAGTATATGTTTTTATTTCTACTGGGTAGATAAATATAAGAAAAATTGTGGAAAGTGTATGTTTAATGTTTAACTGCTAAATTATTTTTCAGTCACTGTATCAATTTATATTTCTATCAGCAATGAATGATGGTTCTAATTTTTCCATGTCCTTGTCAACATATAATTATCATTTTTATTATAGCTTCCAATCTGCTGATTATTTCTTTAATTTTTTGATGGTACTCTTTGAAGCATAAACTTTTAAAACTTTGATGAAGTCCAATTTATCATTTTTTTTTCTTTTATCATCTGTTGTTTTTTTGGTTTTGTGTCCAAGAAATCCTTAGCCTAAGGCAAGTTTACAAAGATTCGCTTTTATATTTTCTTCCAAGAGTTTTATGGTGTTATTTCTTACATTTAGGTCTACGATCTATTTTGAGTTAAGTTTTGTGCATGGTGTGAAGTACAAATTAAGTATTTTGAATGTGGATATCCAGTGGTTCAGAGTTAGCTGTTCAAAAGACTCTTCCATCCCCACTGAATTCTCCTGGCACTTTTGCTGAAAATCAGTGACAATAAATGTAAGGGCTTATTTCTGAGCTCTTTTTTATTCTATTAATCTATACATCTAATCTTATGCCAATAACACATTGTCTTGATTGCTGTAATAAAATATGAAAATAGGAAGTATAAGTCCTCCAGTTCTTTAAATGATGATTTTTTTAAAAAAAATAAGAGATAGTTTGTCATATAAGTCGACTGTATTTGAAGATATATTTAGATTTTCAAAATGTTCAGAAGTTAGCCAGTATTCTTTGGTGAATGTTAAAAAGCTTTACATGCCAAGCTGTTCAACAATAGGAAAATTGTATAACATGTTTTTGTATAGATTTGTAGTGGGCATGAGTCAGCCTTTGGCTGGTTGTTGAAACCTTACAGAGCTTTATTGCAGGAGCATGATTTGCTCAGTTGACATTCACCCACAATTTCCTCCCAGGCATGGCCCAGGCTACATGCCTGGAAAAGAATGATAAATGAGACCTGACCTTTGCTTTCAGGATGCTCAGTCCTGTGAGCTGAATTTCTGGAGATTTAGAGTTCAATTTCTGGAGATTGTCAACTTAAATTCTTTCACATGATAGACATGAAAAAGAAGCCTAGAGAGAGACAGAGATTTGGGCAAAAGCTGTAGCAACTATGCAGGTAAAGAACTGCCAGCACATTGCCTTGCACACAGCAGACCTTCCCTAAATATTTGCCGGGACTTGCTTATTAGATGCTATGCATTTAAGCGTGGCTGCATAAGCTTGGATATGCAGAATATGCTCAATCCCTTTCTGCAGATGGAATTTTAAATTTCAAGCTTCTTTTGTACTCCCTGCCTCCCCTTGGGCTACTGATGGGCTTTTGGCAGTGCCGGCCTCCCAGCAGCCCATGCCCTTGGGTCACATAGCCCATAGCCTGCACTGGCCCTTTCCTTTCTCCCCCCTCCTCTTTTTTATATACTGGAAGTCTTGAGACAGGTTGAATACACACCCAGAAGTTTTGCCACAATCATGCGACAAGGAAGGGCAAGATATGGGAGAAAGAGCAGAGTGGGGAGGGCAGGAGTGGGGGAGGAACAGAGGAAGTTTGACATCATGTGGTTTAAATGGCTCAGACATGCTTCAGTTCATTAGTTCAAGCAATTTAGACTTTCGGGAAGCCTGGCCCTTCCCCTCAAAGTCATTTGTTTAGTCCTGTCTGGTGGGCTTGGCCACTTCCCCAAACTCACGAACAAATAATTTTCTAGGTGGAAAAGGGATGTGGCCATTTCTGCCGGGTAGGCGAGCAACTCCAGGAGCCCAGCAGCTGGCGTGAATTAAACTGTCACTGGAATCAAGTCATCAGTTGTGACAAATGTCTGGCATCGGCGGGAGGGTACTGAGTTTAGTCCCAGGGACCACTGCCAGGTTTCTGTTCTCTGCCACCTACGGAGGAAATGAATTTGAATAGGTAGCAAGGTTAGATGAACATCATAATGCAAAGTGAAAGCAACGTCAAGGTTGAAAGCAGGAACTGGGGCCAGAGAGCCTGGATTAGATTTGGGGCTCTGTCACCAACCAGATGGAGCTGTTGGCAGCTTACACAGTTATTTAGCTAAGTTTCCCCATTCAACACCCAAATCTTCCAAATTACTGTCTGTCTTTCTCTTCTTGCACTCTCAAAGCACAGAAACTTTTGCTGTATAGCTGTTATTTGATGTCTTCCAAGATTAGAAGCCTTGGGTCACATAGCAGGTGGTCATTAAATATTTTCTGGGGATGGTTAGTAAGAGTACCAACCTTCCTAACCATGGGATTGCTGGGAAGGTGAAATGGCTCGGTGCCCAGCTCTGGGCAGCATGCCCCGAATCACATTGCGGCAGTGTGAATGCTGTATCAGTAGGGTAACTGTGTGTCCTACCTCCTATTGGCGTAGGATGATGCTGCTTTTCAAGTTTCCTGGAGTAATTACCGACAGTTTCTTTCTCCAGCAAAAATTAAAAACAAGGCTTACTTTAGCTAGTAAATACTATAGTTCTCCTAGATGTACGTTTTTTACTCACTCATTTAAGAAGCTCATTAAAAATTATCTCCTATTTGCCAATTGCCATCTCAGACTGTGAGCAGTGGCCGTAGTTCCTGCTCTTCCAGCAGACTGTGGACTCTGTCCCTGGAGACCATAACTAAGTAGACAGCCTCGTGACTTGAATACATGGTTTGTTATAATAACTGGATTTGCATCCATCTGGCCCTTTGCTGCTGCTGGAGGATCTTTTCACTGATCAGTTTACATGCTCCATACAGTCAGCCGCTGAGCAGCTTTGTCACTGACGCCCCTGCACTGATGAAGGTCTGGGACTCCACGAGGGCAAGTGTCTTGGTGAAAGCTGTGTGGCCAGAGAGCTCCGCGGAGCCACCGTCTGCTGATGACCCAGGAGTCTCCCCCACCCCTGACTTCCACACCAGGCTGGCGTTGCTTTGTGATAAGTGGATTCTTCTCATTATTTCCCTCAAATACACAGATGACATTCTGATTAAAGGCAGAATACACATGTTGAATTAAGGGGAAGGCTGAAGAATCTAATTCTCATTTCTAATCTTGCCTGGTCAGTGAAATAGTTCATCATGATCACGTCAATTTCTGCTTTTCTCATGTTGCTCTGTCTCCCCCTAGTGACTCCAGTTCCAAATTACTATTACATGTACTACAGGTCAGGTACTATATATGAAAGTGTATGAACGTGTGTGTGTGTGTGTGTATGTGTGTGAAACAGCTAGCAATTACTGAAAAAAAAACCCCACAGCATATACAAAGAAGCTCAGCCTTATCTGCCTCCTCCCTCCTCCCTTCCCTTCCTCCCTCACCCTTCATATGTGTGAAACACTGTGTAAGCACCAAGGACACACAGATAAAGTCCAGGCCCTGCATTTCTCACTCAGGATGCCTTGGCAGAAACAAAGGGGGTGTAAGAGTCAAAGGGGAGAAGGCAATAGCTGCTCTTGCTGTTTCTAGTCTTCCCTGTATAAATAAGGTGAAGCACTGTGTGTTCCAGAGACTCCTGTGAGGCAAAGTCTCGTTAATTCAGCACCTCACGCTATGTCTTATAACCTGATCACATTAGCCCTTCTTTTCTTCCCTTCTTTCCATTTGTCTCTTTCTGTCTCCTTCTACTCTTTCACTCTCCACCCTGCTCCAGTGCTCCTTAGGTTTTACCTACTCTGCCAGTCGGTACCTCAGCAGCCAGGCACAGCGTGGTATGCTGCTCGGTCCTGTTGGTTGCTCTCGTGCCTGAAGGAGAGAAGCGTTGTTCCCCTCAGTGCTAGAACATTCAGTTTCCAGCAAACACTGCAAAACGCTCAGAGGCGGGGTGGGGCAGGAGTCAGGCTTCTCAGTGACCCTGTGTTCCAACAAGCACTCAGCAGTTTGCTACCAGCATCTTAGTCAAAATAAGGCAAGACCATCTTACAACCCAAGAGTGGAGGAAGAGGGCTCCTAATGTCCTCTTCATGTAAGAGCTGAGGTGGAATTATTTGGTCCTCCAGTATCTATGGAGCCCAGCTCAGCATCCAGGAGGACCTCATCACCACTCTGCTGCCCTGTGGACATGCCCAGCACCCCTGGATCATGAGCTCTTGGTTTACTCCCACGTTACTCCTGAACTTCGTGGGTCTCAGACGAGACCTTCGCTAACCGCAGGGACAATGCTTCTTTCCATGCCAGAGGCTGGAAGGGTCCATAGAAAGGTGTTATATGGATGTTTCACTTATCAGGTGAGACCTTGTTGAAGGGAGTGAATAATGGGGATGTGACTTTAGGGACTAGTTCAGACAATTTTAATTGATGTGCCTCTTATTCTTGCACTTATGCACGATGTGTTGCAATCAAGTGATTACCTCTCCTATCAAAGCAGAAAAAGCTAAAGGCTTGGATGATGCCATTGATGTTTGTGTTATCAAGGCCTGGGGCATGGTTGGTACTTAATAATTTCTTACTTTAGGAAAGAAGAAATGAATGTGTCTTAATTACTTTTCTCATTGCTGAAACAAAATACCAGACATCCAAAGTTAAAGGAGGAAATGTTTATTTCAGTTCACAGTTTGTAGAGGTTTCAACCCATAGTTGATTGGCTCCAAAGCAGCGTATCACGGCAGAGAGGCATCAAAGAAGAGAAATAGGCCATGGCAAATCAGGCAGGAGACAGCAAAGCAGTAATCAGCAACAGCAGCAGCGAAGCCTGCCTTTATATACCATCCAGGCTATACCACACCGAGGGTGGGCCTTCCCATTATCCATACCCAAAACTATGCTAACCCAATTAGTGAACTAATCCAGCAACACACACCCGTAATCCCAGTATCACATGAATCCACATTCACACACCTTAAATCCAGCCACCTCCAAAAAGCTCCACCTATAAGCTCATGAGACTCTGGGGGGACATCTAGATACAAGCCATAACAGAATAAATAATGGTTAGCCTTAGCAATATTTTGTTCTCAAAATCAGACACATAAAGATTTAATTTCTCTTAAGTACAGTTGCTAGGTCCACTGATATGGGAACTCTGAGAACTTCAGAGCAGGATTTTGTGATTTTGTAGTCTCTATGGTATAAAATGGAAAGATAACCCAATCCAAAAATGGGCAACTGAAATGAATAAACATTTCTCAAATGAAGAAATAAAAATGGCAAATAAATATATGAAAAAGTGTTCAACATCACTAGTCATTCGTGAGATGCAAATCAAAACAACATTAAGATATCATCTCACTCCAGAAAGAATCGCATCTATGAAAAAATCAACCAACAACAAATGCTGGAGGGGCTGTGGGGAGAAAGGAACCCTCCTCCATTGTTGGTGGGAATGCAGACTGGTCCAGCCACTGTGGAAATCAATATGGAGATTCCTCAAATAACTAGAACTAGAGGTTCCATTTGATCCAGCTATTCCCCTACTGGGGATCTTTCCAGAAGAGTTAAAATCATCATACCACAGAGATATATGCACAACCATGTTTATAGCAGCGCAGTTTGTAATAGCTAGGTCTTGGAAACAACCCAAATGCCCAACGACCAATGAATGGCTAAAGAAGATGTGGCTTTTCTACACAAT
>PVJO010000731.1:0-211803 GCA_004026905.1 Hystrix cristata | reverse complement strand
GGTCAGTTGTGACTTCCCCCCTTTCATTTTTTATTGCATGAATTTGGGTCTTTTCTTTCCTTGTTTTGATCAGGTTGGCTAGGGGTTTGTCTATTTTGTTTAGTCTCTCAAAGAACCAACTCTTTGATTCGTTGATTCTTTGTATTGTTTTCTTGGCCTCAATTGCATTGATTTCTGCTCTGATCTTAATGATTTCCTCTCTTGTATGAGCTTTAGGTTTGTTTTGTTCTTCTTTTTCTAGTTGTTTGAGCTTCAACATTAAGTTGTTTATTTGAGCTCGCTCTGTCTTCTTGATGTGGAAGCTCAATGAGATAAACTTCCCCCGTAGCACTGCTTTCATTGTATCTCATAAGTTCCGGTATGTTGTATTGTCATTATCATTTATCTGTATAAATTGCTTAATTTCTTCTTTAATTTCTTCTATGACCCAGCTGTTATTCAGAAGGATATTACTTAGTTTCCATGTGTTTATGTGGTTTTTTTGGTTTTTGTTACCATTGAATTCTAGTTTCAATACACTATGGTCCGAAAGTATGCACGGGATGATTTCAATTCCCTTACATTTACTTAAGTATCCTTTATGGGCTAGTATGTGGTGTATTTTGGAAAACGGCCCGTGTGCGGCTGAGAAGAATGTGTATTCTGCTGCTGTAGGGTGAAACACTCTGTAGACATCTGCTAAGTCCATTTGTTCACAGAGATGATTCAGTTCTGATATTTCTTTCAATAAAAAAGAAACCATACTGAATATCCTAACCCTCCATTTTGGCTCTTCTACTTCTAACAGTGTGACTTGTTGGTAATGTCTTAGTCTTAATTTCCTCATCTCTAAAATGAGATGCGTGGGATTTGTTGTGAAAACAGGAGTTGATACAATAGCACAAAGTTGGCAGTTGCCAAATAATCGAAAGATATTACATGTGTCATAAATAATCTATTTTATCGGTTAAGTTTTTATCTTTTTATGATCTTAAATTTTGTGTTTTATTCCTCTTGAAATGCTTTTCTTTTTTCTTAAACTGATCTATCTCAGTGATTCAAGTTCTGTTGCGGTGATAATGTCTTAGACATTGCCGTGGCTTGAATAATGTTCTGACATCTTCTCCAAAGGTTTGGGTGCTGGATGCTCGGTCCTCAGGTGACAGGCAGTGAAACTTTTAAGGGGTGGGGCCTTCTGGGAAGTAATTAGGTCACTGGGGACCTCACCCTTGGAAGACACTAACGCACTTCTCAGGGAACCCCAGTTAATTCTCACAAGGGTAGAGTCTTAACAAGTAAAGCCATTCCACGTTTGTGGCCTCAGCGTGCAGCCATTTTTTTTCTCACTTCTCCATCCTATTGTGACACAGCCAAGCAGCCCTCAGTGGCAGTTGACTAGATAGGACTGCCTGATCTTGGGCTTTCAGTCTCCAGCCCCATGAGCCAAATTAACCTCTTTGAACTAATACTAATTAAGTTAAATACAAATTGACTTCATCTGCTTCTTTTGCGCTCCTTTGTATGTGACCACTAGAAAATTATGTATGTGGCTTGCATTACATTTTAACTGACTGGTACTGCACAGATATTCTTATAGCTATCAAACAAAAGTACCAAAGAATATCAAAATAATAGGTAAAACAAGTATAGTAATTAGGAGACATTTTAGCAATTTCTCAAAAGAAAATCTAATTATGATTCAGAAAGAGAAAAGAATTAGTCAAGGATGCGTCTTCCTCTCCACCTGGAGATTGGAGAGTATTTGTAGAACAGGACATAAGCAGTGGCCAGAATCCTGGCAGTAATAAAATGGTGGCCTAACTGAAGGGTTTTATTACTATTACTATTTTTTTTTTTTTTGGTTCTGGGGATAGAACTCAGGGCCTTGCACTTGCAGGCAAGCACTCTACCACTGAGCTAAATCCATAACCCCTTCAGAGGAATTATTGAGAATTGATACCATAAAATATGAATTAAAAGCAGTCAAAGATTCTTGTCTAAGTTCGTACCATGTGCAAAACTCTTCATTCACCCTCAACAAGTGCTCTTCGCACGTCTACGATCCGTCTAGCATCGCTATAATCCAGATGCTGGAGAAATGGCAGCAAACCAGGCAGGCAAATCCTTGCTCTTGTTGCATTCCAGTGGGGAGAGACAGGTGATAGGCCATTTACAAATAAATGAGCAAGAGAAAAGCACAACGTGGGATCTTGGTAGCCACCAGAAGAAAACAGAATGGTGAAAGTCAAGAGAGATGGAAAGTAAAGGAAATTGCCTCCAGCTAATTTAGAGGGATGGTCGAGGACGGCCTCATGAAGGAAATGACATGGGAGCTGAAAACTGAGAACACGAATCACCAACCACACCTAAATCTACGGGTGGAGCATTCGACAGGTGAACTGACAGAAACAGAAGGACTACTGGGGTTGGTAAATGGGGGATGAAAACAGAAGGGAGGGTTTACCTGACCTTAGAAACCAATATGTAGATTCTTCATTTACTCTGTGCATCATGGAAAACCATTCAGGAGTTTCGATGAGGGGTGTGATATGAGCTGGTTTCCTCCTGCTGGGTGGGGAGTGGACTGCAGGGTAGAACATCTGGGAACCGGAAGTCATGCCTCTCTCTTCTGCATTCTTGTACCACTTTGCCTGAACGTCTCCTAACTAGCACGTATTTCCACTTCTACCTTGCATTGTGATGACTTAGTTCAATTCTTAGCTCCAGCTCTCTGGGAAGAATTGAGCCTGATCCATCTTTGCCTCTCCTATAGTTTCAACACAATGCCCTGAGCACAATAAATCTTCATGAATATTTATTAAGAAAATGAATCATGGAATAGATGATAATTCAGACTCTGGTTGAATACCTTCGGTGACAAAAAGAGAATAGATTTATAAAGCAAGCCATTCCATTGTTGGAAGCATCTAGATGGCTAAAAATGTTTTAAAAATTGATCCAACATGACTGTTTTTAAAATTTTCAATTATTCATCCTTATTCTTCCATTTTGTACGAAGGAACGGAAACTAAAGAAATTTGACTTCCCATAAAGATATACTTTACATACTAACAGATACACCTTTCATTTTATCATTCCATTTTTTCAATTACTTGTTTGTAGACACATTTTAAAAATTTACTCTCCACACAACTTTCTTTAATGTGCACTTCAGCTTATTATAACCCCTTTAAAATATGATGCTTAAAATTGAATTTGAGGTATCACACAGATCTCAAGAGTCAGAACACATTGAGGCTGTTACTAAGTTGAGATAGTTGTACATGGATGCATGATGAAATGTTAATATTTTTAATAGCTTCATCAAAATATTTGCTTTTATTGGAAGGTTTAACGGCATTATTAAGATATCTCAACTAGCTGTAAGTAAATGAGCAAGTACTTATACTGCATTGCCCTAGGCTTGTCTGAAATTGGCAGGATAGCACCAAAAAACATTTTAGAGAGCCCTTTGATAGTATTATTTGAGTTGAGATTAATAAATAGGAGTGTTAAAATAGTAACGGCCATTATCTTTCTACACCACAGATACACATTTACCAGGGATATTAATTCCCTTAATCCTCCATTTCTCAACTAGGCTTTTTGAATCACTAAATATATATAGAGCCACCAGGAGGTAGAATAAAGTACAGAATAAATATAGTAGCACCTGGAGCTTGCTAACCTGTAAAGTTTGAAGGCCTAGTCTTTCACATAATGGACTTTACCTCTGATGTCTCACTTCTAACACAGAACTGCAGGTTTGCGGGGTGGGGGGGCCCTAAACACTCACCATTTCAGTAATTCATCTGAATGACTCACAGAACACACTGAAAGTTATATGCACAATTATTATTTATTAGAGGGAATGGGTATATGTTAAAATCAACCAAAGGAAAATACACAGAAGGAAGAGTCTGTGAGGAGTCAGATGTGAAGCTTCTCTTGTCCTTTCCTGTGGAGTCTGGGTGAGTCACCTCCTGGCACTGTTATGTGGTAAAGTGCAGGAAGAGCTGCCAGCAAGAGAGGTTCATCTGGGTTTCATTGTTTAGAGTTTCTATTGAGGCTTCGTTATATAGTAGGATTGGTTGGCTGATTGCCCACACAATTTAACTCAGAGTCCAGGTTGACTGATAATTTGCTCCCAAAGCTCCCTCACTAAATCACACGACTGATCCTTCGGGGCAGGGCGGCCCTCACTGTAAGCAAAGACCCCACTGATGTGATGAGACATAGACTACTTTCCAGCCCACACAGTGAGGCCAGACCTCCCTTTGGGAAAAGCAAATCCTTTACTGCACCAGTAGGCAGCATTTAATTTTTTTTTTATTTTTACCAAGAACATGTATTGGTACATTGTATACATAATGATCATAATCAACATGGTTATTTTGTACCTGTACATGATACATCTTGGCTTTCCCCCTCTTCCCCCCTTCCCCTCCCCTCCCTTCCATTCACCCACCCCTCCCTATTTGCAACAAGTGTAGTTACACTTTTCCATTTTTTCCCCTTTCATCTTACTTTTCTTTTAACCTTCTTCTTTATCCGCCTTTTCCCCATCTAGTTCTCCTCTCTTTTGAATACTATCTCTTTTTTTTTTTAAACATAATATCTATTCTACCCCTTTGTCCTTATTTACACTTATGGTTTTTCGTATCAGAGAAACAATTTGATGTGTACTGATAAGTGTCTGATTTATTTCACTTAATAGTATGTTCTCAAGGAACATCCATTTACATACAAATGACTCTAGTTTATCCTTTTTTATGGTTGTGTAGTACTCCATTGTGTAGAAAAGCCACATCTTCTTTAGCCATTCATCAGTTGTTGGGCATTTAGGTCGTTTCCAAGACTTAACTATTACAAATTGTGCTGCTATGAACATGGTTGTGCATATATCCCTGGCAGCATTTTAATTTTATATGTAATTTGAAGTATTTGTATATGATGATTTAATTGTATTCTTATGAAGGAAAATACACAATTATAATAACTTTTGAAGATGAGACACAAGCTATCAAAGACATTACAACATAGGTTCTCGGGTCATCTCTGGTGGGTATACTGTGGAGCTTTGTGAAGGGCTGTCTTACTCTAAAGCGAGGGCTGGCAGACTTGCTGTAGGAGAAGTCTACATGGTATCTACTTTTATAAATACTGTTTTATTGGAAGATGGTTATACTTGTTCCTTTGTGTGTTGTCCATGGCCGCTTTTGAAATGATGGCAGAGTTGAGGAGTTCTGACAAGATGAAATGTTCCCCACATCCAAAGTGCTTGCTCTTAGGTGCTTACAGAAAATGTTTGTGAGCCCCTAATATAATAAATTATCCAAGATAGACCAGGTTGGGAGAAAAGGAATTTTTGTAGGAGAAAATTATATGAAATAAAGAGACCTTTTTATAATCTCTCTTGTAGGCAAGTTCTGCTTGCACTTAGAGTTAGTCTTGGTCCTAAAATCATAAAGTAGAAAGTGATTGTAAAGACCACCTCCCAATTTATTTAGGCTTCTTTTTTCAAACTTTATGAAATGAATCATTTTTTGTTTAAATATGTCTATTGATTACTTCAGCAATTACCTTAAAAAAGCAAGAAAATAAGTTTCATCTGTGTTTTATTTGTCTGAATGAAGCATGCTGATAAAATATGCTGTATGGCTTACTTATACTGAAATGTCTGATAAAAAATACTTTATTCCTAGCTTCATGAAATTATCATCTTTTTTGTTTTTCAGTCCTCCAATAGCTTCTGTTCTTTTATACAAAATGCAATTTTTAGTTTCTGTTTATGTAAGTCATTTTGAACCTTTTTGGGAACAAAGTATGACATGTTTTCAATAGGTCATGAGGCTCAAGGGATCCTGAGCTTTTACCTTTTTCTCAACAGGAATAAGAACATGTATCAATAACCTTTTAACCCAGAAACATCTAGGTGGTTTTCCTTCCTGTTCTGGGAGGAATATGTCCTCACTGCTGATTCAGAATAAGAATTATTAGCAGATTTGTCTCGATTCTATCTTGAGAGATAATAAATTCATCATCTTTTTTGTTGCACCTTTTGATTGGGGTGTTTTCACTGGGAATTATGGTCTCATTGACTAGATTTTGAATGCATAATGCATCTCCCAAGTTGAAATCTTTAGCCACATTTAAAAACACCTAGATACCTACACAAAATAAGTAAAATCTTGACAGCAAAGTCGATATTCTCAGGTACTTCAGTTCTTTGGTGTAGTCTCACCTATAAATATAATGTTATGGAAAAAATATGTCAAAAATGGATAATAGTTTAAGTAGAGACACTGTGTTGAGCCACTTGTGTGCAGATATAACTGAAAGTATGATTTTTCTGAAACAAGTTATTTTCTCATCGAATTCATGGACCACAACCTGTCATTGAATAACCAGAGAAATAAAATTAAAAGCATGTAAGTAGGAGAGAGTGGCTGTGGCAGACAAATAATGGGATAAATTGGTAAAATACAGAACAATAACTAGGATGAATAAGTCAAATATAAAAAGAACCTATTAAGGGCATCAGAGAACTGCCCAAGCAACAAGAGCTTCAAAGAGTTAACATTTTGGAGAAGGGAAGATCATGGAGTAGTAGACTACTGATCGGTAGCTACTTTGTCCCTAGATGCATGTGATAATTTTTGCCATAGTCAAGAAGATGAATACATTGGTTATGTACCAAAAAGAAAATTGATGTCAGAAAGACCAGCAGCACTTTCGATGACCTCAGGAGAACAGAGTGACAAAACTGGAGTTTAAAGGGGCACCCTGAAGTAATTGACCATGTACTAAAACTACGCAATGAAAGAAGCTAAAAACACCAGCAAAGAACTCTGGAAGTGAAACAGAATTTTTCTTAGTCTCTAAGTGTTAAAGAGACAATGATTAGAGCTTTGGATTTCCCAGGGAGAGGGGTCACAGCAAATATACAGTGTGCTTGGATGAAAGCCCTGGAGAACTATGTGCTAAGAACAAAGTTTGATTGAGCCTTCCAAAGCTGAAAGCAAGCCCTCTATCAGTTTATTTAATGAAAATTTGAATATGATGAGCTAGAACTGAGAGTGTGTACATTAATGTTGATAAGTCAACGTGACTGGATTAAGAAATGGTTAGAAGATTAGTAAAGGCTGGGGATTTAGCTCAGTGGCTAGAGCACCTGCCTTGCAAACACAGGGCCCTGAGTTCAATCCCCAGCACCAAAAAAAAAAAAAAAAAGAAAAGAAAAGAAAAAAAGGATTAGTAAAGCACAGTTCTGGGTGTGCTTGTGGATATTTCCAGAGATGATTGGCATGTAGGCTAGGAAACTTGGGTGGGGGAGAAGACCACCCTGGTTGAGGGTGGCACCACAAACAGGCTTGTAACCTGCATAGAATAAAAGGGAAAGAAGAAAGGAATTGTCATGGGTTTTTCAAGTACTCCAGTCTGCTCGAATGGGTGTGTCTTTCGCTGTTGTCACCTTTGGCTATCAGTCTCCAGTTTATTTGGCCTTCCACTGTGGACTCATACCAGCAACGCTCCGGTGAGCTGCTGGGTCTACAATCTTGGACTGATGTTCCATCTTCGATCCTTCTTATTCTGCAGCTTCCACTTTCTTGGGCTGAGCACTTACTGGATCTTCTAGCTCACCAGTGTGTAGACAAGCATTCTGTGCTTTCTTGCCTCTGAACCTGTAAGCCTGTCTAATAAATGCCTTTGCACAATTATACACATTTCTATTGGTTCTGCTCCTCCAGAGAACTCTAAGTAATACAGATTTTGGTGCCAGGAATAGGGTCAGGAAGGCTTCTACCTAGATTTCAAAGACAGGCCTGGAAGACAAGATGCCCCTGAGGAGGCCGTGTGTGTGAAGCTGTAGCAGTGCAGCCGAAGGTGCAGAGGGAATTCAGGCAGCCAGAGATGTCGGGAACATGGAATGTCTGCTGAGAAAAGCTGCGGGTGGTGAGCAGAGCCCACCCGAGAGAGGCCATGTGGACGGCAGTCAGACACATGGACATGGAAGGTTTGAAGAGCACAGGAAAGAATGAATAAATGCATGAATAGAATTCAATATTCATTGTATGAAAGTATTAATGTCTTCAGGATTTAAAATATATACAAGTGCTGGGGATTTAGCTCAGCGGTTAGAGTGCCTGTCTTGCAAGCACAAGGCCCCAAGTTCGATCCCCAGCACCAAAAAAAAAAAAAAAAAAAAAAAAAATACAAGTAAGGAATAACACAAAATATGGGAGGAGTAATTACTAATTTTCTTTTGTGATCCCAGGGATTAGACCCAGGCCCTTCTTACTGAGCTATATCTCCAGTCCTTCTTTTTGAATTTTTTTCTTTTTTAATTTTGGTACAGGATCTTGCTACATTGCCCAGGCTGGCCTTGAACTTATAATCTTCCTGCCTCATCCTTCTAGAGTGTTGGGAGTACAGGAAATTAAAATATTTTAAAATACTACCATTATCAGACTAAAAGATGAAAAAACTTTGTAATAGCGTGAAAGTGTCAAATGTTACATGATGTATTTTGTAGTGTAATCACCCCTACCCCAAGAGTAAGACCAAACTAACTTAATATGAGGAAATGTAATAATTAAAATACTTGATTAATCTAAAAGTGTCTAGAAAAAAGATTAAGTGGTATACAAAAGAGTTAGATCACATAGGAACGAATAAGATGATAGACATGAATACAACCAGGTGGAAATCTTACTACATGTAAATGGATTCAGTCCTCCAAGTAAAAGACTAAGATTATCCAACCAGTTTAGGAAAACAAAAAGAAACTTAACTGTAAGCTTCTTTTAATAGAAAAACCAAAAATGTAAAGACATGAAATTAAAATAAAACAAAGGAAACAGATACACTTGCTTATAATCTCAGCACTCTGGGAGGCTGAGACAGGAGGACCACAGTTTGAAGCCTAGCATGGGTAACTTAGCCAAACCCTGTTCCCAAAAAGGGGTGACAGCGCCGGGGATGCAGCCCAGAGCAAAGGCCCTGGGTTCAACCCCTAGTACCCCAAACAAAATGATACAAAACAAAACTCCCACGCATAAAAAGAAAGGTGGCTGTAACAACATATGACAAAGTAAACATTAATAAAAATGCATTTATAGAGATGAAGAGGAACATATACTAGTGAAAAGTAAATAATCAGAAAGCTATAAAGCCCTAAATCTTTATGTGATCAATATCTTGGCACACATTTATAGAATGAAAGGGAGAGATATAAAATTTCAGTCATATTGAGCCTAAAAGAATTCTCTAAATACTCACAAAACTAGCAAAAACAAAGTTATAGACGATATTAAAAGCTAGTGACCAAAATTGACCTCTTTGATTATATAGAAAACTGTATCTAATAGGAATAGACTAAAAATACTTTTCAAGTAAAAATATAACATTTACAAGTGTTGACCAGATGATGAATCATAAGGCAAACTTTAACAAACTTCAAAAGATTGGAATAATTAGGAATATGTAATTTAAACTCAGTGGAAACCTAGATGTCAATGTTGCAAGTAAATTAAAAATCCCTAACTGCTTGAAACTTAAGCAATATACTAATAAATAAAGCATAAAATAAAAAGGGAAATGGTAGAAATTATAAAACATTTTAAATAAATGTTAACGAAGATGCAACATTTCACAAGAAATTGTAATTGCACCAAAGAACACTGTTAATCTCACAGTCTTGTCGAGGAAAAAAAAAGATCCACAAAAATGTGCTGAGTGATTCAATTTATATGGAGCTAAAAGTTCACATGTGACCCAAGCCCAGCTCATCTCTGAGAATTTGGAATGATTCCTCCCTGGAATGGCTGCTGGTGTGCTAATAATGTCCTGTTGTTTCCTGGTTTAGATGTTGAGTGGTTTGCTTTGTGAAAATTAAAACTTACATTTGGAATTTGTAATGATTTACTTAAATTAAAAGTAAAAGTTTGCTTCAGAGAAGCAAGTCAGCTTGAAAACTGTTAGTGTAATGTTTCATGTTTATTTTATTTTTAAATGATGATAATTAAATATGTTTATGGGGAACAGTGTAATGTTTCAATGCACAGATACATTGTGGAATGATTAAGTCACTTTTTTTTATCAATTTTTTTTTTTTTTTTTTTGATGCTGGGGATTGAACTCAAAACTTTTTGCACTGAGCTACATTCACAGATCCTCCTGCCTCAGCCTCCCAAGTGCTGGGATAATGGGCCTGTGCCACCACTCTGGAACCTAGTTCTTGAAGTGGGGTCTTGTTAAGTCACTAAGTTGCATAAGCTGGGCTTGAACTTGTGATACTCCTTCTTCAGCCTGTAGGAATGCAGATATTTAAGCCTCCGTGGCAGGCTCAGTTTCATTTAAGTGTCGTCATTGTTTTTGGTCAAATTTGACAGGCAGAAGGTAAAAGGTGCCACAGGCAGTAAGTATTTACTTCATTCTTTGCCTAAAGATAATAAAATGGTTAAATTTTATCCAAGAAAGTAGTTATTCTGTCTTACTAAATATCTGTATGTTATGCATTCAGCCTCTAAAATGTACCTGCATTGTCAAATGGGAAAACAGATAAAAATTTTCATGTTGCATTACCACAACTTTAATTGAGAAACAAATGCTGAAGAACTCTTCTTGTCATACAACACTTGAAAAATATTATTTTGAAATGTAACCCAGGAAGGTTAAACAATGAATGGGAGAAAAAAGTGTTATTTCATCCAATTCAAGAATTAGTGGCTACAAAAAATTAACTTTCTAGTAGAATATTTTGTTATATTTCCAGCAAAAATTTTTAGAATTAATATTTACTTAATATTAACAGTATTCTCTCAAACGTATTTACTTTTAAAAATTTAATTTATATGAATTTATAATTTAACAGGCAATTATTTTAGCAAATAATTACTGTATATTCTTATGGTGTACAATGCAATGTTTTGATGTATACACGATACATATCTATAACTATATCATATGTATAGTAGAAAGTTTAAATCCGGTTAATTA
The DNA here is from genome assembly GCA_004026905.1 of Hystrix cristata. Classification (NCBI taxonomy): domain Eukaryota; kingdom Metazoa; phylum Chordata; class Mammalia; order Rodentia; family Hystricidae; genus Hystrix; species Hystrix cristata. Next base: position 200,823 of record PVJO010000731.1, on the reverse strand, counting down.
ATGTATCCATCAGTTCAAAGTACAATAGAGTGCTGAAACTAATTCCTTACATCTGATTGAAAACGTGTGCCCTTTAACCAACATCACCCCTCTCCTCATCCCCTCTCACCCACCACCCTATTTTATTTCCTATTTTAGGAAATAACTGTCCTATTTTATTTCTTTGAGATCAATTTTGCTTTTTCAGATTACTCTTGTAAGTGAGATCATGCAGTATTTCCTGTCATGTTCTTAAACAAGGTTGTTTGGGTAGGATATTCATGTCCATAATTACTTAGTGATGCTAAATAGTGACCTGGATCGCTTAATGTAGTTGCAATCACTTTATTATACTTTGTCTAATAAAATTGTTATTTTAGTTGACATCCTCTATCTCATATTAATTACATGCATTCATTATACTTCATGTTTAGTAATTCATTAATTCACATGGTGTTTATATGCCCTGCAGTATTTGATGCTGGAGCTATAATGAGGAACAGGATAGACACAGCCCTGTCCCTCGGAAGAGTTGCAGCCCACTCGGGCAGAGACACAGGCAATTGATAGTGTATATGGAGAACTAGGAACTTTGGCTCACCAGGCATTTGTTATACCTTGTCCTCAGCCTTGTATCCTGTCTTGTAGGCTAGAACTGCTGTGCTCTCTTAATAAAATATTTCTGTGTTCGAAATTCATAAAGGCCTTTTTTATGAACAGAGTACCGGGATTTCTGGAAGGACCCTTTGAATTCAGTGAACGTGGGCCACTGGCGATTAAGCATACTTTGTACATAGCTAAATATTACTTTTATAAATCATGTTTTATGTTTTATCACAGCTTTATGCATGTGTAGTTTAAAGGCGAGTAGGTTTATGTAGTTTGTTGTAAAGAATACTCCCCTCTCTGCCTTTCTTTTCCTCTGCTCCACCATTCTGCTGCTTTTAGGCAGCAATTTTCGGTTATTCTGGTTGTTTATTTTGCTTTTAATTATCATAATGCTAAACACTATTACCGTACCATTTTTTAAATTGTAGGTATCTACTGATTTTTTTCTTACTTTGGAAAGTGAGGATTGGAGAAAATTTTCCCTGTTGTTTCCTGTCATATGCTTTCTTCATAATTTTTGGTTATATTAAATATTCAGTTAATATTTCCATGATGATATAAGTGTAAAACACCAAGGGTAGTCTACTCCCTGGTTAATTCTTTCTAGTAATACAGATCATTTCCCTCATCTAAATAGGCAGCTCTGTCTCCCTCTGATCTTTGGATCTTTTGTGGAGCCGTCCCTGTGGAGTCTCATGTCCTCTTGCCCCAGTGAGCTGGCCGCTTTCTAGGTCTCTTGAACAGTTGTCAACCTGGCGTTTCTCTTCCCAAACACCCCTGGAATTCCTTTTACTTCCAACAAGTGTTGGGTTTCCAACTTCCTCCACCCTCCCTTTCCGTGATAGTAGAGCACCTCCACCATTCGCTCCCTGGAGAAACTGTGTGCTGGAGCAGAGTTTCTGAGATCAAGCTGAAGTGACAGATTGGTTGGGTAGAATTCCAGTTGAAAACTACTTTATACTCAGCATTTCCAAAGCGTTTCTCCATTGTCTTTTAGCGTGCATGTTATTGTGGAATCTGGCACCGTGTTGATTGCCATTTCCCTAAGTTCTTCTCCTTCTCCAGCTTTTCCTGCTTTTCCTTCTCTGGAGCACCTGCGACTCCATCCCCCTGAGGGGGGTTAGAACGATGCAGGCGCCAGTGGGGCTGGGCTTCTTACATGGGTCTCAGTCATTCATCGAGGTTCGAGCCCTCTTCTTCTCCTTACCACTGTTGGCCCCTTTGTGAGGTTCTGTGTGCTGCCCGTTCCTTAGCTGCTTTAGGCTTCTGTGTTACAAAAAGGCATTTCTCCTTTGCAGCACTCTGTCTTGAGTTTCACTCCTCACCCAAACTAACCCCTTCTTGCTGCCAGACACATCTGGAGTCAGTTGATTATTTTCCACCCTCTGTCAGTTGCACTCTATTGCACTCTGTCTTCCTAGATGTCTGTAAACCATGTAGAATATTTCTTTTCATCTTACAGGAATATTGGGAAAATAGGCAATATCTTTTGCACAGCAGAGTTACTGTAGTCAATAATAATGTATTTTATACTTCAAAATAGCTAATAGTAAATTTCAGATGTAGCACCACAAAAACATCAAGTGAGAGGATAGATATGTTAATTCACTCGATTTAATTATTCTGCATTGTATACATATATCAAAACATCACATTGTGCTCAATAAATGTAAAACAATTATGATTTGTCAATTAAAATGATATATACATATAATTTAAAAAGATATTAGCAGTCTCTCTGGGTAATGATCGTACAAGAGCCTACCAGTATGAGGAGACCCTTCCGGGAAGTGGAAAGGTTTCTGCTGTTTGATATCTGCTTTCTAGAGCTGGTAGGCAAACAGATTTTACTCCATTGATTTGGAATGTTTTTGGATTTATATGCGGCTTTGGTTTAAACAGTGAAATTACAGCAACATTCTTGTATTAAGCACACTCCCAGCAACATTTTTAGTGAAAAACACACTCAGGTGCTAATTCTTATGTGAGACCTTGGAGTAGAATGAAATATGTCCCCAGCACAAGCTGACAAAGTAGAGAGAGGATGACAGACAAGGCTAACATTCTGAAAAGCAGTATTAAAGTCCATAATGTAATGAGTTGCTAAATGTGAGAAAGTAAGAAAAAGCCTGAATTTAAATGCTTCCTTTATTACACTTGCCTTTGTGAAAGACAGCTTGGTATTTTTCCATGTCAATTATTGGATATACTTGAATGAACGAAAGTTTTTCCAATAGACTATCGTCTATATTTGGCTAATAATACTACGATACTGATCACTGCACAAAATGATTATCATGAGTCATACTTTCTTTCCAGACATCTTCCACTAAGATTCGAGAAAGAGAAAAAATAACCCTGGCAACAATTGCAAAGCAAAGTGTATATGATGAATGTCATTAATAATGGTGAGAATGCAAAGCTAATTGAGCTGCGAAAACACAGTTCTTTCCTTTTATGGTCAACATTAAAGCTGTGTGGTGCTTTGCCAGATGAACATTAAGCACATTATTGCACACAGTGAAGATGAGATGTCTTCCTGCTACCCATAAGCACTTGCGAGGGCACAGCAAAGACCTTGTGTGATTAGCACGAGTGCCTCTCTTCACGAAGCAGCCACCTTGCATGCAGCCCCAACATGCCTCCCTCAGGTTTGGGAAAAGCAGACAGCTCCACCGAAGGGCAGTCACACAGGACAGGAGTCCTGGCTTGGAGTTGCTTTGGCTAAATGACAGATCTTCAATGGATATAGCGACCCGCTCTGTGTCGCAAACTCAGAAGACGCTGCCGAAGTTGAGCAGGTTGACATCCTGCCCAGCTTTTATTTCAACTCTGTGGAAAACATGACACTTAAATCTGCTGTGTTATGGACTGAATTGAGAATTTCCATCCTGCTGTCTTCTCACTCCTTTTTTGTTTCCAGTGATACACTTCTTTTCCTTTCTCCGTGATTTATATTGCTGTGCAATCTACAGCACGGTTGTACAGAGATATTCTTACTTATCTGAATTATTTTGTCTGTCTCAGCGTGGTAAGTTGTTTCTTAAGGAATAGAAGACATTTAATTTAATGGCCAGAAATACCTACTTTTAGTTGAGACGGCTTTATGAAAGGGAGTTTTGAAAGCTATGTTTTAATCTAGTGAGTTGAGCTCTTTTTTGAAGAAGCATAAAGTAGTGGAAAAGATTACTTATTATACTAATTTTGGTTGTAATTTATGATTTGTACTTTAAATACATAGAGCAGATGTCCTTTATTAAAAGACATATCATGAAATCATTTAAGGGCAGACTTCTGGACTTTTTCCAGTTTCTAATAATTGATAGAATTCATTTACCAATCTTGAAAGTTTAAGTTACATATATTCTGACTCTAGGGTTTCCAGACAAAGTGCAAATGCCCAGTCAAGTTTGAATTGCAGATGTACAAATATTTTTAGTATAGGTATACCCCAAATATTGTATTTTACCTCTGAAATGCAGTGAACCTACTCTTTAACAAAAGGTATTTTGGAGGTCAGTGGGTCAAATGTTAGTACTTTGATTTCAAAATGAGAAGTTTTAGAGTGCGTGTGTAAGTGTGTGTGTGATGAGATCTACTGCATTTGCACTGAGATACACAATAAGCTACAATTATTTATGGGTCTCAAGAGAAACTTTAAAACTTTGGTTAGGTTTTTCATTTTGTTTGTCTTACACTTTACTGCTTCAAATCTACATTTTCTTCAGCACCGCATACTAGTAGTTTATGGGGCTGTCATAAAGAAAAATGAGTGAGGCTGTTTATAGGCGATTTGTTCCAAGGCCCAATCACACACATACGAACACACACACGTATACAAATGTGTATGTGTACATATCTATGTATTTGAAAAATTTAAGAAATCAGTTCCTATGTTAACATATACTTTGTCTTCAGACTAATGATAACATAACTAACGGATTATGATTATAGAGAAGATCGTCTAAATTTAGAACCAGTGAGTGAGTCTGAGGATGGATCCCAGCTCCAAAACATTGTGACTGTACAGATTTGGGGGAATTAACCTCTCTGTGCTACTGTTTCATTGTCTCTTGAGTAAAAAGAATAATGGTGCCTGCCTCATAGGCTTGCTGTTTGAGAATTTAATGTTAATGTACAAAGCTGATCGATCACTGTGTAATATATAGTTGGTGCTGTTAGTATTGTTACAAATTTGTTGATTATTTTTTGTTTTCTGTGTGCAATTATTGTATCCAAGTTTCTACAAATAGTACTACATTAATTCTTCATAGAAATCCTCTGAAGTTGATTTTATTGATACACTTAGTAAGGTAATGTTTGAAATTTGGCTAAGACAGCTAGGATTCTGGCCCAGTGCTTTTAATCCATATATTATCCCTCCATCACCCCTAGTGTTCTGTCTCTTTTTCCCAGGATGTGAGTAGTTTGTTCTGAGGGCTATGTTCTCCTAGCATCCTAACTAAACCTCTATACTAAAGCCCATTTAAAGATTGTATAGTACTAACTCTGTTTTTGCTTTCTTCCATAAATTCCAGATTCACAAAAGCCTAGTACATCATAGCCTACTTTTTATTGGGCTTGTTACTTTTGCTCGTTTTCACCAACTGATCATGTTGGCAGTGGTGCCGCTTTGGGAATTGCTGAGACTTCCCTTGGTTCTGGTGACCCTTACTGTGCTCCAGGTGGGACCAGCACCTCCTTTGCCACGCACCCCTCTGCTTTTCTGTCCCCTGATGCAGGCTCTCAAGCAACAACACACAAGAAGGCACTTAGGCGTGTATATTAAATTTCATGCTCAGTTTAGTGAGGAACTGATTACAGATTACTTGATCATAGTCCAGATTTTAAGAAAATAGCAAGAAAGATTTCACTCAGGTATTAGATGTTGAAGTGATAACAAATTCAGAGAAATCATTCGAGGAAATTTAGTGAACAGTGATAATTACTTAGGAGGACTGACATATCAGTTAAAGGAAAATAAAGGAAATTATGACAACTGTTTGTGTAACCACACTGAAGTCATTACCAGTTTTAGAGGGATGTTTTTGCCAAAGATATACATTTCAGTAATATAGGTAGACTTGAAAGCAAAATAATTTTTTAGATTCTGTTTCTCGAAATTCTATGGAGAAGACAGATGATCCTTTGTGATACTAAAGAACCATGTCTTCTTATCTTCATCGACTTAACTTCTTATAGAAGTTTTCTCTGCTCTCTTCTGACCCCGGGCATCTCCTCTTCACTCCAATGCTGTCATTTCCCACCCTTGCAGTCTCCTCTCCTTCCATGTATCCATAACCTCTCTTCTGTGGTCTCTGCACATGCGTGCTGTGGATTCAGCACGCCCCAAGCCCACAGAGAACAGAAAGGGCGACTCGCTATATGGGCAGAGGGTGGAGCTCCAGACCCTTAGCAAAGGGGAAGGAAGAGACATCACTAACTTTCAAGTATTTTTTTTCTTGTGCTGTCACATTTGAAATACTTTTTGGGCACATATAAGACAAGATGATGTCAAGCATCGTTACAGAAATGAAGCAAATGCAATGTCATCTGAACATTTTATAACTGATTTATTTATTGAATCTGCCAAAGCATGATCTAATTCAGTGGTGGCAAACCTTTTAGAACTTTTGATGATAAGTAGCCAAATAGCCCTCTGCGGCATGCATGCCATAGATTCACCACCACTGACCTAGTTGTTCTCTTAATCTCTCTCTCTGTCTCACACACACACACACACACACACACACACACACACACACACACACACAGAGTTTCCTTCTGGTTTGCATATGAAGTTAACCATGCACTGAACTCAATCTTCTCTGTCCGTATCAGGCAAATGATTTCCAGCCACTTCTATTCTTTCATTGGTAGATGTGCTGTTTTGTGCAGAACAGTGTTAAATGAAACAGAGAGGAGGGAAGAGGGAAAAATAGAGGTTTTATAGTTTTCTACTTTCAATAGTTTCATCTTTAGTGATGCCTTAAAAAACATGCAGTAAGATCAACATTTTAGTTTTTATACTCATGATAAAATCTGATACAAGTAAAGTAGAATTAAGATTAAAGTTTTTGACATGGAAACAAGGAAAACAAATGGAGAAATTTTGTTTGTCAGAAAATTATAAAAGATTAAAAATAACTACCACTTATTGGCTACTTTCTGCTAGAAACCGTAGAGCTTCAAGCATATATCACTTAATTGCATTGATCAATGCTGATACTGTTATCTCTACTTAGTGAAGGTTGGACTTGAGGTGTATATTGGTTGTGTAACTGTTTATGATGTATCCCATGTTTATGCACTGCAGAGTTGCAAATTAAATCTGCCTCTACTCAACCTAGTGCTGTGCTTTAAACTTTGTGATAATCATATATGTATATATACATGTGTGTATTATACAAATACATGTTCAAGTATATATATACATATATACATATGTATTTTTTTTTTGGAGAGGGAGAGAGAAATTGCATCTAAAGTCGGGCTATGATTTTGAATTTTGAATGGGCAGAAAATGTTTAAGAGGTGGGGACTTTCTTCAAGGGTTTATAGCAGCAGAGTAGATGGTCATAGTACAATTTATCACATAGCTGTGTGTGTTCAAGGACTGGAAGAAATATAATTTTAAAGAGTGAAAATAGGACAACTTTCCATGAATCCCTTTAGGTGTAATAATTCATCATGACCTTCCCTTCATTTCTCTGGTGCCTCTCTCAGTTTTGCTTGCTTATTTTTTGTGAGTGTATTTTCCTCTTCATTGATTTATGCTTGAGTTGAATTTTCTTGCTTTGGGATTATTGTATTTCCTTTCTCTTTTTGCCCTTCTTTATATCTGTCTTCAAAGTCAAGTGTCCTCATTAACTTTTGTGATGCCATCAGTGGATTTTGCTAAAAGCAAAGAGCATTTGCAGGGAGGTAAACATTGTTTCTCCGTGTCCCCAGGGAAGGGTTTGTGCAGAGCACCATCACTTCCTCAAGCTGTAAGGAGCGATGCCTGTGGTTTATGGGCAGCCAAAGAGACCTTCATTCCTGAAAGAACAGAATGAGGAACCCTCTGGTCATGCTTTAACACAAACCTTGTATGATGCCATTTGGTACGATGAATAGTGTCTGACTTTAGTTAGTCTCGGACGCCTCTTAATGTGAACATCAAATAGCAAAATGTGTTCTCAACCCTCTGACATAAGGATGGGCCTATAATTCTCTATACCACATTCTCTTTCTTTGGTCTAAGTCCTGGGGCCAAAGCACGTCATGGAACGTCAGGCGCAGAGGTTTAGCTTTCCGACTTGGCCAAATAGATAATATTACGGAACCTATCAAAATTCTCATTTGTCAATAACAGGAGAATGTCGGCACAGAAACCCACATTTGCTGAAGGCCAGAATCTTACGTGTGATGCAGTGTGTTTTATAGTATTTAGACATGGGCACTAGTCCTCAAAACATACAATTGATGTGGAAAAGAAGCAAACCTCTAGAAAACTGGGACATGTTGGGTAGTATAAGAGAAGTTCCCGTTATTGGAATATGGTGAACTATTTGAGGGCAGGCAAGATTCATGTTGCATCACAAATTCTACCCCATCAATCGGGCCCTATCTCAGCTTGACATATAATGTTCCCTGGAGGTCTAGGTTATATACTAATGATTAAATAAAACAAATTTGTTTTCAATTATGCTCTAAAATATTGTGTTGTAAATGTAATGCACCATCCAACATAATAAATATTATTCTCTCACTTTCTCACTGTCGTCGGTAAAGGCGTCGTTAGAGAAGAAGAAACACTACACGCTGATTCTGTAAACCTGGGTCTTGCCGTGTCTCTAGTGTGCACGCGACATAGCAGCAGCAGCAGAGTTACTGAGGGAGGAGCCGAGCTGGCGGAGCACCAGCCCGAATGCTGGCATTTGTACCTGGAGCGCTGGACCTATAAAGCTCACTGGGCCCCACCCCAGTTCCTGATTGGCTAGAACTGGTCCGTAATTTGCAATTCTAGTAAGTCTCCAGGTGCTGATGCTGGTCCGTTGGGATCACATCTTTTTTATTTTATTAGTACATGTGTGCAGTACACACAGTTTACAATCATCTTGGGGAGTGGGTACATGCACATACTACAGCCTGTTTCTTTTTTTTTGTTTTTAAATCCTCTTCTGCCCCCCCACCATTTCCCTATCCCAATTTTCAATCTTGTTGATGTTGTTAATCTTAGCTCATGTTATGGCATATAATGTTTATATTAATTGAGACTATTAAGTTCCTGTACAAGGTACATCTTTATTCTCCTTGTTTCCCCCTCCCGTCCTCCTCACCCCTCGCCCTTCTTCCCTTGGTCCACTTTCCTGTTACAGGAGATACATCCCTTTGTCCCCTTCTGTCCATCCTCTGTTATTCTCTTCATGTTTTGTCTCATTCAAATGAGAGATACTATATGGTATTTAGGCTTGTGTGTCTGGTTTATTTTATTCAACATTATATTTTTCACGTGTATCTATTTTCCTATGTCTCAAATTTGTCATTCTTTGTAGCTAAGTAGTATTCCATTACATAGAGATAACACATTTTCTTTATCCAATGATCTGTTCATGGGTATAGAGGCTGCTTCCAGGATTTAGCTATTATGAATTGTGCTGCTATAAACACTGGTATGTGTAGGGATCACACTTTGAGAGCCAGTTTCTTAAAAAGCCAGGAGAAAGAAAATGGAAACAACAATTTCATTCTGGAGTGTTCTGAGTTTTCTGAAAAACAGTGAATTAAGAAGATTTTTTAAAATTTATTTTATTTTAATGGTACATTTTAGAGGTACATAGTGATAACATTCATCATAGAGGATTTGTACCTGTACATGATGGATCTTGTTGCTTCTTTTTTTCCCATTCCCCTCCCCTCCCTTCACCCAATTAAGAAGAATTACGTGTCTATTTCATGAAAAGGACTTGTTACTCTTTTAAGGCAACATTGACAATGCAGAGCACACTTCAGCATTTTGGTGGGGTATCATGGGCTGGAGCCATTTCATTTCAGGATGTCATCTGGTGCTCGTATTTACTTATTTTGAAGAAGGGGTTTCACTTTTATTTTTCTTCATGTCAATTCACTGTTTACTGGTATATTTTAAGGACAGTTGCAGCCATCATGGCATTCTACCTCATCAATATTTTAGCGTTTATCTGCAAGAAATGAGAACATTTCCCTAGTCAATTAGAAGTTTTATACTTAATGAAATTAATGCTTATTTATACCATCCAATACTTATTTCTTATTCAAATTTCTTAAAATTGTCCCCAAAATGTCCTTTCAGTTGGTTTGTCCATAACAAGATCTAATTCAGGACAATAAATTGCTTCTCTGTGTTGTATCATTTAAGACTTCTTAAATGAAAATAACTTTGACTTGCTAAAATGACAGAGACATTTGCCCCATGGAATAGCTTACCTTTCAGTGTTTATTTCGCATCCTAGTGGAAACATTTGGTATGAGTACATACTAACTGATCTCATGTGTTCCATACTGCATTACATTAGCAGATACAGAATATCTGGGTTCCCACTCCTGGCATTGCTGTGACTGGGTCTAACTTGCCAATTGTCCATTATGATATTTCATTTCTCTCCAGCCACCAGAAAGTAATTTGCGTGGTATAACCTTGGCAGTACACAAATATCTGATCCCCTCGTACCTTTTTACCTTGTGGCTTTAATACTACTTAATGATAATTCTTGTTTAAATCATTGATTTCTTTAAGGTTCACAAAGTGATAACTTTCTTACTAATTGGGTCATTTCTTCTACATATATTAGATGGCTTTCTTTTTTTAAAAGTAGAGCTTTTGCTCTCAAACAGGCTGCTTGATTGCTTTAAAATATATTTTCTTCTGGAAAACGCAATCTTTCCCATAATTTAACAGATTTTAAAGCAAGTAATTTGTTTAGTTAGTGTCTCTAGTGTTGACAAATGAAATATTCTAACTTTCTGAGTGAAATTATCATTTAGAACACAATGATTTTCACAGACCAAGCATTAGTCTGTTGCCTACCATCATTATTCTGAAAATGTATTCATGACAGGTGTAAGTTGTCAAGAAGACATGAGCTGAAGACCAAAAGGACAACAAATAATGGCAGGACACAGTTGGCCACTGCATTTCCAAGAAAACTCAAGGCTTTGGATTTTCTGGTTAGCCATTTCTGGGTAAAGCATTCAAAGGCGATGCATTTAACTGTGGAGGTATTGACAAAGGAGAAGGCACACAGCGTTTACTTTGAGAGATGCTGATTCCATGATAGCTTAATAAAGCAAAGCATTCGTACGTAAGGAGGGAGGAGGGGTGAAGGGAGGGGAGGAGACAGGAAAAAAAGAAGTGGCAAGATATATCATGTACAGGTACAAATCTCCTATAATGAATGTTATTACTACGTGTATCTAAAACGTGCCATTAAAATAAAATTTAAAAAATAAAGCCCATTTTAAGTGGGGAAGAATGCTGCTAATTTTCATTATTATAAATAATAAAAATGTGTACACATATGTGTGTGTGTGTGTGTGTGTGTAATAAGAAGGATTTAGGGGGATGTAATCTTTGCCATGTGTTTGGTTTGAGCCTATTTTGGGAATGGGAATAGTGATGGTGGGAGAAATGATGTTCTTCACTGTATTTATAACCATGCTGAGCTTGCAAAGAGAAAACAGACTGGGGTCAGTGGATGAGTGTAGGAAGGCGGTTAAATGTAAACATAAGGGAAATGATTTATATGGAAGTCTTCAGCATTTTCTCTTTCCCAGAGTTTATTTGGATAAACAAAACAAAAACTTAGCCCTGTAGATTTAGGAACCATTTCCTGTTACCTCAGGTTGAAGTAGAAGTAAATACCAAACTATCTTGGGAAGGCTGCTGGTCATAGTTAGAGTCATAGTCTTTAACTGTGTATGTCCAAGTAGTCGAATTTTTAGCAGATGTTTTAGATTCATTTCTCTTGGATGTTGTATAAATCTCAGCCATAGGGACATGAAATATCTTTGATTTCCATGCTCTGATTGTCTAAGGGACATAGCTGTGGTGGATTTGTTGATGTAAAGAATAGAGTCCTTCTGTCTCCCTGCCCTGCTGTAGAAGAGCCTGTACGATTCCTCTGAAGGCCTAATAAAGCTCTAGACTGGGTGAGATTTCAACAACACATAGTCCAGGTTGGACCATTCACATTTCCTAGGAACTTTGTCCCTGGATTCCTCGTGCTGTGTTGAAATTATATCCAACTCCTGATGATACCGTTCCTTTTTGCTAGTATTTCTATATTCATTCCCTGCTCTGGAGTGAGTTACTTGTTTCTAGAAATATGTTCAAAAGTAATAGGTTGAGAATTTTTCAGGATGAATTTTCTGGGTGCATAGTAATTGTCAGTGTGAAAAATTGAGGAAAAAATGGCTTTTGCAGAAAAAAACATGGTACAGATAGTATTGCTTCTTAATCCAGAAACATTTACGGAATACTTACTAGGTATCATGAAGGGACAGATCTCTCAAACAATTAAATGTATCTATTTTCTGATACTTTTCTTATTCACAGTTTATGACTCTTCAAATAATTAAGTCTATAAACAAAAATGAAAAAATAGTTCTGCCCTTGTAGGTAGGGTCTTCAATCTAACATTTACTACATTTCAACAACAAAACAGCAAAGGATTCAAAATGCTTCCAAGCCTCAGTTTATTACTTGTTATGTAGGCTGTGTACATATTCATTTCATTCATATTTTTGTGCTTGTTTACTGACAATAAAGAGCTTTTGATATTGTATAATTTGTAATAACAATTCAGCATTTCATGTAGCTCCCTGTGAAATTCCCTTCCATGTGTGTATTTTATCTTTCATCCAAAGTTCAAATTTGCTTTTGAGGTAATTTATCTTTGGTTAAAAGATAAGAGAAAAAGAAAATAGGAGACTCTTTGCACTTTGGTGGATCCTTGGTGCAATAAACAGGATAACTGAAGTGGTAACTTCAAGAACCCTGCAGTTATTTTTAGAACAAATTTTCTCGGGACTATAAAAATAAAAAAATAAAAACTCTATCCCTGAAATCAATTAGTTATCTCTCACAGCCAATAAAGTATTTCACTGGAGGTTTTGATGTGTGAGTTAGGTCAACTTCAAAAGGAAACTTCTGCACTGTCGGATGAAATACAATTTTAAGAATTTTAATTCTGCTTCAGTTCAGCACCAGAGGGCAATTGTATTTAATATTCTCTGCTTTGGCAAAAGGCTTTGGATTTGGATAGCCATGACCGTTAAAAATGAGAAAGTTTAATTAGGAGTTGAGCTATATAGGATTTCTTGAGCAAAGGTTGTTATCTCCCTGAATACTTGCTCCTTCATTAAAAAAATAAAAAGTTTCAATGTTTTCCAAACCTTGAATAAAACATATTGTAAATGAAAACACCATTTTGTTTGGTTGGACTATATATGTATAGAAAATTTGATATGATTTACAAAGTATAGTAATAAGGAAGAACTATCAGCCATAAAATCTTCTAGAAACATCTACAAATTGCACAGATCCTCGGAATAGCTCCTAGGAGGATCTCTTCATGCTACCGAAGAGAAAAAAAACCATAATTATGTCTGCTACAAAGAGGCAACTTCAGCGCCCCAGGGCCTTTGCTTGGGACTCTCCCAAACACTCCCTCTGGCTTCTGACTTTCCCCATGACCTAGGCCTGGGGCGCAAGAGACTCTTCCCAGTCTGTGCTCCCATGTAGGAGGAGCTACGGCCTGCTCTTTTACGAAGATGAGGCCAGTACCCCATGTCTGCTGAAACAGCCCACAGCATCCAGCAGGAGGAGACGCTGTAGCCTCTGGACATGAGCTCAGCTGGAGACAGACCAACTATGAGACTCCCAGATAGATTCCAGACTTGGGGGAAGGTCTTTCAGTTTAGGGGTTTAACCCCTGCCTTCTCCCTCACATTACTTTCCTGGTGTGGCAGTGCTGTACATTTTGACTTCATGTAGTTCTGTTAGGCTTTCGAAGACATTATACGAAAATCTAACTCCCAAGTTGTCCTTCCTGGAAAATAAGATGATAGATCCTGAAGTACTTTGTACCTTTGCTATTCCATGATCCTATATATCGAGTGTCCCAGTTTGGCGGTGCCTCTCTTCAAACCAGGCTGGATCAGTAGGACCCACGTTCTTGGACATAATCATTTATTCAACAGACATTTACAGAGGGCCCATAGGTACCAGATACTGCTGTAAGTGCCAGACAGGCAGAAATAAGCAGGAAAAAGTCCCTGCTCTTGTAGACTCTATATTTTACAAGGAGAAAAAAAGACAGCCAAAAGCAAATGTTGTTTCTTTTTTTTTTTTCCTCTTTTTTGAAGCATGATGTGTTAGATAGTAATAAGTATTACGGGAAAAAATTAAAGCTAGGTAGACAAGTTGCAACTTAACATTGGGTGGTCCGGAAGGTGGCTGAGATGGTGACTTGAATGCTGTGCCACAAGAGATGGAGATGAGGTCAGCTGTGCAGATAGTTCAGAGAAGAGTTTTCCAGGAAAAGTGTGCAGTGGGTGCAGAGAGCCAGCCCGTGGGAGGAGCAGCAAGAACGTGTGAAGACACAGCAACCTAACTGGGGAGGTTTTGTACAGGAAATCTCCTAATTAACCCAGGCCTTTATTCATATTGACCTAGGACGTCAGGAGATGTACTCTAACCTACTCTTTCAAAGATGATCCTGTTGTGTTAGACAGACCACCCAGGGCCACGGGCACAAACTGGTAGGGCACTCAGGAAGAAGCTTGCTACGTGTAGCAAGGGTGGGTGAACCGCGTAATAAATAATACCGATGGGTTTACAGCAAGATGACAAGAACAGGCGGTGAAAGTATTCAGATTCTGAATGTATTTTGGGAGTAGTGCAGATGTAATCTGCTGAAAGGCTTAGATGTAGGGTGTGGAAACACTCAGAGGTGACTGCAAGGTTTTTGGTTCGAACAACTCTAAGGACAGAATTGCCACTCACAGAGGCAAATTAGAATCCCCGTCTTAGTTTCTAAGAATATGACTTTGTATAAGTAGCTTAATCACTTTGTTCAACCCCTCTTTCCATTTATTAAATGAGATAATCTTATCCACTTTGTGGTTGATATAAAAATTAGAGATAACACATTCAAAGCTTTTGCATGGTGCCTGATACTGGTGGGCAGTTAATAATAAATAGAAATCTTATCATTACTGTTCTTTGGGAACAAAAGAACAAGTCTTGGTTTTCCTCCATGATAGACCTTCAAATATTTGAAGACAGTTCACATGATTGCTCTAAGTCTTCTCAGAATGATTTCTAGTCTCTCTTCCTGGAGACTGACTGCTTTCTGTGACTCTTTTGGTGCATTTATATTCAGGCAATTTTCGTGGTTCGTCAAAGAAATGGAGAACTGTTAGATAAAGACTTCATACATTTTCCAAGAGTGGGCCAAACGTTCAGAAATCTATATGTGAATAGCTTGTATTTTAACCTTCAGTAACAATTGTGAACGGAAGAGCTTCATTCTTGACAGTCATACGGATAAGAGACAAACGTATGTCAGGATAATGGGAACTTAACATTTGCATGTATTTTCTTTTCATCAATACTCCTTCATCATATTCTAGTACTATAATGCAAGTTTTGTGTCACTAAACTTTAACACCTCCAGGTTACAAAACCAATCCTAGCCAGCCACAATACAACTCTAATTATGTACGATTTTGAGATACTCGTACGATCCTGCTGTCTATCAGGTACAAAAAGGTTGACAGTCGCTCTGGCCTTACTGCTTTCCCCGTCCTATGATACGTTGGGGGGGGGGACTCTAAAGAGGACAAAAACATCAGACAAGCTCCATCTGGCTAAATAACCATGTGTAGAAAACCAGATATTTGGAGCAAAACTTCAACACAAAAGGAAATGTGGGAAAGCACACAAAATAAGGCTATATCTTTGGTCATCATATTTTTAAAATTAAAAATTAAGAGATCCAACTAAATTATTTCTTAAAGTCCTATCCATCCTAGTTCTGTTTCCTTCCTTCTGGTACCCTCCCAGACCAAGTAAGAACAAATGTTAACATTTGACTTCACACAGTAGAAATAGTAGGCTTCTGAAAACTTCGTGTGGGTAATCAAGCCTCATAGGTTGCACTGTACTCAGAAGACAGACGCAGTCCGAATCTGAAGCTCTATTTGTGAACTGAAGCAAGGAATTGAAGTTCAAATGTGAAGAAGACAACCTAGAGCTTATCTTTGATACAATTGGGATCCTCATGTCAACTATAATTTTAATGTTCTTTACGAAGGAAAATAACCTTTAATACATTTTTTAAAATGTAATGGACATCATGATGCATTTAAGTTACTTAGTGCAATGCCTGAAATATAGAATACACCCGACAGGTGCTGTTTTGAACAGCAATAATGGGGGTACTTTTATTTTACATTGTCTCCTCAGTGCAGTGCCTCTCTGTGTTCATGGAGACCAGCCGGTGTATTAGGTCCCTCGAAGTGTGCAGCAGCACTGACTTAATTCGCTAATAAACTGGCACTTCACACCTGCTCCCAGCCATCCCCAGAGGCCCTGGGGAGCAGGCACACAGCTGAAAGGGCCCTGGGATTGCTGGCTGAGTTAAAAATCCCCAGCTTTCGTGTTGGTCACACATGTATTCACACTCTCAAATTAAATATGTCTTTGTGTGAGAGCAAAGAGGGTGAGTTAAGCTGGCAGCTTGGCTCATGCATGCTTTTGTGCTTTTCACCCCCCCCCCCCCGGCTGTAATTTCTGTTTCAATCTAGAAAGGCACTCACTGTGACTCTGTCCGGATATTCTTAGCGAAAGGCTGAGTGTCAACCAACCCAGCAACCGGGAGGGAGTCTGGGGGCGACTCGGTAGTAAACGTCTGGCTTGAAGGCTGGGAGGAGGGATGCGTGCACATCCAGCCTGTGTATGTGCTGGGTCCCTGCCCCGGTGCCCGTGTGCCAAGCTACACACTTTCTCTCGGTGCTGCTTTTCTGATGGGTGGGTGAAGATTTATGATCTCCACTAAGAATACATCTGACATTGCTTGGTAAGAGCAGGTATATTTTAATAGTTCATATATAAGCTTTTAAGTAATATTCTAAAACATTTCTGGAAGAATCTACAGTAAAAGCCTAAAGGACTTTCTTGAAATTGAAAGAACAAAACTCAAATGTTCTAGCCATTGTTATTTTCTCATTTTATCTTATTTTATTTAAATATTGAAATAGACACAAAATATAGTATAGAAAGGCACTGTGTATATGTGTATGAAATCTCTGTTCTCCAGGAAGTAGCTGGCAATTTTCACCAATTTTTTGTCTTGCTATAATGACCACCAATCTCTTTTCCCATCTAGACTGTACGATTCATGGGGAAATAATGTGTCCGTCTACTCACTACTGTATCTCCAGTGCTTATAACACCATAAGTTAAACACATTATTGAGTATGGAATAAATCTAGATTTTAGGTATTCAGTGCAACAAATATAAAGAATAACTGCCTTTAAAGAAC
The DNA here is from genome assembly GCA_004026905.1 of Hystrix cristata. Classification (NCBI taxonomy): domain Eukaryota; kingdom Metazoa; phylum Chordata; class Mammalia; order Rodentia; family Hystricidae; genus Hystrix; species Hystrix cristata. The sequence continues at coordinate 183,666 of PVJO010000731.1, read as the reverse complement.
ACCAGAATGTTTTAGTCTGTATTGTGCTGTTGTAAGAGAATGCTAGAGACTAGATAAACAATAAACAATGCAAGTTTATTTGATTCACAGTTCTGAAGGTTGAGAGGTGCAAGAGCCCTGTTTCATGAGGACCTCAGGCTGTGTCAAGACAGGGCAGAAGGGCAGGGAAACATATTCCACCCAGAGGGTCCGAAGAGAGTTTTTACCATGAACCTCTCAATAATTAAACTCTCCAGGGGTAATGGCATTAATCCCTCCATGATTTAATCACCCCTTAAAAGTTTACCTCCTAATACGGTTGCAGTAGCAATTAAATTTCAACATGAATTTTGGAGGGGACAGTCAAACCATAGCATAGCATAGATATGATGGTTCTTTAATTTGAATGTACTCTAAAAGGTGAATTGGGAATTTGTAAAATCTCAAATTCTTGGTAGATCTTCAGATATTTTGGTGGTCAATCCAGGGTAGAGCCCAGGAATCTGCATTTTATGAGGCAACCCACCACCACTGCATTCCCACAAATGATTGTAAGGCACGGGTCCTTGAATCTCACTCTGAGAGACACTTACCTTGCATTTATTTGCTTTATGCTTACATGTACTAAATAATTGATATTCTGGACGTAGTAACTTTTCCCCCTTTCTTTATTGTTCTTTGTGCAAAGTTTCATTACCAAAAGCACATTAGCGGAAGGCACTTTGGCTCTTTTTCCTTCTGTATCCCTCAGTTAGTAACACAAGGATGTGGAGCCTGGTTACAAAAGGGGCCTTCTGTTTATCAGCAGAAGATCAAGAATGAGATGACTGACATCATGAAGCAAGGCCAGGAATGACTGCCCATGTGTAGGAGGGGAAAACAAAACAAAGCAAAACACTAGTTAGTGCTTCTTCCTGCGAACGGAAAAAAGAGAGGAAATGAGATTTGAATGAAGAGTGGAAAGGGCAGGGATTGGTAGAGATGGATTGGTCTGTGTGCCTGAGGCTGTCAGGAGAGTCTTGGCAGTTAGAGTGGAGTTTCCACTTGATTGGGTTTGGGATCCACCCTGTGGATTGGTGGAACACACTTGTAGGTGTGTCTGGGTGTGTCATGAAGCCATGGCCTTGGGGTCTACGTCTGGTCCCTCACCTCTTCCTCTCACTATTCTACTTCTCAGCCACCATGAACTTAGCATCTTTGCTTTGCCACAACCTTCCTCCATGATGTTTCTGAGCTGACTATGGACTGAAATAAAGAGCAAATTAAAGTTATCTCCTTTAAACTGTGAGCCTTGTGTATCTTATGTCAGGGATGAGACAGCCAGCTCTTACAAGAGTCTAGTGATAGAAACAAGGAAAGGAGAAGCCACCAGCTTAGAGGCTTCAGGTCGATGCCAAGGTGTGAAGCTGTACTTCAGGGAATTGTGCCTGGAATTCAGCCGGAAAGGATCTGACATCCCTGAGGAATGAGCAATAGGGAGTGTGGCTGGGCTAGCCTGAGCAGGAAACAGGTTGAAACTGAAACATGGCTTGTGCACTGTCATGTGCCAATTTGGCCTCTGTGACTAAGCTGGGTAGTTCTAAGTGATCCGTGTGTTCTTCAAGCTCTAAAATATTTTATCCTCGGGTAGAAAACTGTTATTTTATTTTTATTCAAATGGCTAGAAGACACAGAAGAAGGTACAGATTAGCAGCATGGGGGTTAGACTGTGATTTAAAGACTGTCTTTATAAAAAGAAAAAAAAAATCTTATTTGACCTTGGGAGTAAAACCAGTTAAGTGGCAAAGAGGGAAATTTTGTGTGTGCGCCTCAGGTATTCAGCACACAGCTGCCAAGAAGCGCTAATTGAGAATCCGAATGGATGACAGATGACTCCATGACGTTCTTGCCTAGAAGCAATGGGTAGGTACACAAGATCATTTTTCAAAATGTACTTTTATTTTCTGCTCATTTCATTCACGATTTAGATAGTCCAGATGATTCCATTAGCTAACTGTAGAAAATTGGATAAGAAATTTAATTTCTGCCCGTATACTTATATATTTTTTTGCTTTCCTTTTTTTTCATTTGAGAGGAAAGCCTATTGACGTTATAATGGTTAGAAATGAGCATCCTTTCTAAAATCAGAGATACACCCTAGCTCTAGAAATAATAGATTCTTATAAATGAAGGACATTTGTTGATCAAACATTTATTTCATAGTATGAGGCATGGTGGCTAACAGTTCTTACCCTCAAGACCTTGCAGTCAAGTAAAAACAAAGAGACTCCAAACCTTGTTCTGACAAATAGTCTAGGACCAAGAATTAAAGTTGTTTTGTATAGCATTCTAAATGGAAGAAAAGTGAAAACCTCTTGGATTTATAAATAAGGAATTTCCAAAACACATGGAATAAATGAGCACACTCCCACTGGACATATGCATGGGAACAGCCAATGTAGGGAATATAGGGCCGAGCTTATGCGAATAATTCTTTAAGTAAGTGCATATACACACGGCTCGGGCACTGGAAACAGCTATCTGTATCCTAGAGGAGGTTACATACATTCAGTACCTTCCTATTCTCTTTACAGTGAGTTCTGAGTACAAGCTCTCTTCATTTATTATGCAAATGTTCAGAAGACTCTGCCAGGCACTATGCTAATGGGACGTGGGTGATAAATTAGGCAGGACTGTGGTCATCATGGAGCTCAAAGGCTGTGAGATAGAAAGCTCCAGGAGCCTTGTGAAGGTTCAGGTGAGATGTTAGCACTCACTCACAGAGTGCTAACAGGGAGGCGATCCTACGCCAACTAGGGGAGTCAGGAATGGCTGTGGGTGAGGGATGCGATTTGGGTTGGACGCAGTATAGCTGGAATTGAACATTGAGAGTTCAAGAAGTTGGAGTAAATTCTAGATAGAAGATTGAAGACTACAACAGACTGAAGAAATCAGAGACAATGAAACAGAAATAGCAGGTCCTATTTGGGCTGACAATGAGTTATATGGTTTGCTTGAACTAAATGGATCAAAGAAAAAGCACAGCTAGAAACAGAATTTGAGGAAATTTTTCAATAAATCAATCAATGGAACAATAACATTTGACTACTTAGCACAGAAACCTTAGTAACAGGAGAATAGAAGGAATATGTGAAAGGAGAATTGCTAAAAGGATTGCCTAGTCTTTCTCTGTAGAGTGGGAGTTAACCAAACTAAGAAGGTCTGACAACTGATGCAGGAAAAATAGCAAGTCAGGAGACACGCTCAATCCTGGAAGCCCCTCAGCCTGCATGTCACAAGGTGACAGGGATGGGATGTAACTGTGGCCAAGGAGAGGAAATGCTTTGCTTCTGAAGAGGGCGGTTGCCTTTTGAAAACTGATGTCTAGTGTGGCCGAATATTCAAGAGAAACTGGAAGTTCATGTTTTAGATTGGAGAGGAATTCAAATTTTAAGAAAACAGCGGAGCTCAGCATTTTGTAGGCCAAACCAAATAGGTCTTCAGGCAGTCGGTGCGAGCCCTCTGGTGATTGCTTAGGAGCCCTAGAAGCAAGGTGGAATAGGGAAAGTGCTCGCGTTTGAAAAGAAATCAAAGCAGAGCGTTGCTGGGAATAGCAAAGACTCATGTGGAAAAGCCACAGCCTGTTTGATTATTTGTTCAGTGTCTGTCTCAGCAGACTGTAAATGCCTGGGGACTGGAGACCCTCCCTGCTTTGCTCCCCAGTACCTGCACAGTGCCTAACATAACATGGCAGGCAATATATTTTTCTTAAATAGACATTATTCTTAGAAATCTGCTCTTAGGTTTTGTGAGAAAAGCTAACTTCTATTTTTTCTTTACTTTAGATGAAGGAAGAGAAAATTAATGTGTGGCTAATTATACTAATGATATAATCTTCATATATATGTGATGTCATTAATACACACCCCTTTGCTTTTAGCAGAACACTTTCATATAAAACACTAAAAAATCCTCGGTCTGTGGCCCGGCAATGTGGATCTCTGAACTCAGTGTGATCCCAATGCTCTTCCGACGCAGACGCCCATCACCCGCTGAATGAATTCTGAACTCATCATGGCCCCAAGTTACTGCCATGATCTGAATCTCAAATGTTTTCTCAGAGCTCTTCTTCTTTTTCTTTTTTTTTTTTCCTGTTTCCCAATCTTGGGATAAGTGAATAGGTAAGTTGCTTGGTTGCTGAGAGCTGCTTCAATGAAGAATGTACAGAGGACACCTGTTCATAATTGATAGCGGTCACAATTCACAATAGCTAAATCTTGGTAATGGCCTATGTGTCCATCAACAGATGAATGAATAAAGAAAAGGTGTATCTATACACAATGGGATACTACTCTCTCATAAAACGATAAGCTTGAGTTCGAAGGAAAATGAATGCACCTCGAGACCACAATATGAAGCAAAATAAATCAAGCACACAGCTTAAATATCACATTGTACCTCTGACATGAGAAATCCAAACTATAAATATAAATAAAGGGGAGAAAAAAAGACAGATAATAACAAATAGGAAGGCAGATTTTTGCAAAGGGTGCCCAAGAGATGGGGGAGGTGGAGGGAATGCAGAGGAAGAGGACAGAAAAGAATTGAGCTGTTTTATGTGTATGTACCAATTACCCATGAAGAATGTGATCATTATGTATTACAAACATGTACTAATAAAAAATAAAAATTGAAAAAGTAGTTGATGCTGGTTACAGAGAGATAGCAGTGGAGATCTGAGATATGTTATCAAATGTCAAACAAAGGAAACTGGTCAAAAGGTCATGATAGAGTTTAAGGCTCTCAACTCCAGACATATATGTACGATGGACATCCCCAGAGAGAGTTGTGCTTAGCTGCCCTTCATGGGCAAAAGAACTGATAAATAAAGGCAAATTGTTTTTTAAAGATTTGTTAATGGCCAGAGTCTGCTTGGCCAAACACTTTTCACTCCAGTTTTATGGTTAAATATTCTGTTTGTGACTACAGCAGGCAATATTCGTATAACAAGGGGATGAGCTGAAATCCCCGCAGGGGAACGTGTCTTTTATACTCTGTATGTTCTTCTACCCACTTTACACACTAGAGTGAGGGTTCTCCAAGTGTGGACTAATGAATACTTAGAATAAACCACAGTGTTTCTTGAATGTTTGTTTATATTCCTGAAATATATTATAGGTATGATGAATGTAAATCTTCCAGAGCAGCGCAAGATTTTGCATTTTTATAAAGTGGCCCTAATGATTCTGATGCTAGGGAAATTTTAAAACCATTCTTTGAGAGTATGTGGTCTGTTTAGGAGTGGCATCGTTTATTATGAGTGGGCGGCCCTCCTCTCTTTCTTTTCCTATACTAGCATGGAACCAGTGCTCTAAAAATGCCACCCCCTGGAGTTTGGCTGGGAAAGGTCTGTGCACACACCTGCATACCAGATGGGCACATCTGCACAGTTGTGCTGTTGATCCAACTTTGGCACATGTCATGCGCCACTCGCTTAATTCAGAGTGAATTGAAAGGATGATGTTTTCACACTGAAGTCTTGAGTCATTTTCCTTCCTTTTTTTCTTTTCTGCTTCCCTTAATTTGCAATCATTTTCTTTTTCATATTAGATACTAATGAGTAAACAGTTCATTTAGCTGATGGCATTGCCCTGTGAGTACTGGCCACTTTATACAGTGAGCCTCAGGAAGATGGTGTTGCTATCTGCAGGGATGGTTGGACCAGGTTTTTTAGTGGAACCAGCTTTGCTTGATACATCATTTTACAATTTAAAGTTTACCAACTCATGAGTATGAAAGGATGCACAGCTGAATTAAAATAAGATCTGAAGGTAAAAAAATTATATTTTCTTCCTGTTTTAATTATTTTTTCCCTAATGTAAGTGACATAAGTATCAAATAGATGGTTAATCCCAACCACTAACATAAAAGACCAGTGAAAGTTCATATAATCTAGGTGGGAAAGCAAGAGAGATACACTGAGCATTCTTTTCTTTCCTTTTCCCTTTTCATCTGTACTCCCCCCTGCCATATATTGGTTTTCCCACATATTCTTGGCATGAGAGGGCCAAGAAGCCCTCTATTAGAAATGGGCAGAGGCTGGAGGGTGTACACAGTTCGCTGTCAGAGGGCTTACCTTTCGTGTGTTAGCCCTGGATTTGATACCCAGAACTGCATAACAAGAATTACAGCAATCATGTGCGTGCGCATGCACACGCACACGCGCGCGCACACACACACACACACACACACACACAATGGGTCAGAAGTCATACTTCTTAGATAAAGGGACAGGATCTGAGTGACTGTTATTGACTCTTAAAAGTAAGTCTTGCTAACTGTTTTAGTATAAGAGGGAAATAAGTTTCTACAAACCTTTAAAATAAGCTTCATAAAACATGCTGACAATTAGAATGAATTATTGCTGCATACACATGCACACACACACACACATACACAAGAGAGACGATAATATATAGATAGAGCTTTTCTTATACTAACCAAGCCACTCTATTAGGTGCTTTAATTGTACTAGCTCATTGAACTTCAGAGAAACTCTACAAGGCAGAGTTTCTCTCCATTTTATAGATGAGTAAACTGAGATCGTAAAGGTTGACTAACTTGTCCATAGTCACACAGTGGCAGAAGCAGGATATGGGTTTAGGTCATCTGTCCCCAGACTTCACCCTCATTATTGTGGCTTGGTAACTGCCAGAAGACGTAGTGGGAGGAGTACTGGCTACTGGGGAGTCATAAGGTGTGCTGAAGAGAACCCGGAAACATTCTAAAGAGAAAGAGTTTAACTGCTAGTATGGACGGACCAGTATGGATTGGCATGAGGAAATCTTCCTACTGAACTGCCATATGGTTAAATCTGCCCTTTCCTGGAGACTGTGGTGTTGGGAAAAGGCAAAAGCAGCCGAGTTATTTGTGTGAGCGGTGGGTGCTGCTTTACAGCTCAGTTTACGCGAGATTGTGCCACACAGAGCTGACTAGGCCTGGACGGTATCCATACGGCCTGTCTGCCGTTCAGACTCAGAGCAGTATGGTTGCAGTTTATCTCCTTTCTTCTGAACAGGGATGCAAACGTTGCGCATTTGTTAGTCACAGACCTCCCCTTAAAGATGGAGGCAGAGCCTACCACTGACCTCTCACTCCCTCCTGTCGCCTGCTGTGAGAGTCTTCACTGGGAGTGCAGAGCTGCTGCTTTGTTTTGTTTCCCAGCATTCCTGTCTTCCAGGGAGAGTTGGCCATTTGGAACTGTGGCAAAGAAGCAGGATGCTAAAGTGGGCAGTTAGCCTTTCCATCACTCAGCTTCGTGGTCTTCATAATAGACCCAGCGACAGAGCCCAGCAAGAAATTCTGCTTGGAATCCCTGTATTCTTGCCATAGCAAAACTTCTCAGAAATCTGTCCTGCGTGTGCTGGGTAGGGCACGATTAAGTACTATACGGCTGACACTGTGTTCACTGTAGTTCCCATCAAAGGGAACTACTATCTCCCCAATACAGGCACTATGAGCTCGCAGAATACACGTTTGCTCAGGCCTGACACACGGTGATTTTGCACTGTTCCTTGGCCATGAATGGGATTCTCTTTTGGTAACTTTTTGACTTATTTTCACAGTCATTTCTAGGATGAAAAATAACACCTCTCTTTTTCCTTTCCAGAGCTTTATCTGTCACCTCTTTTCTCAACATTTTCTTTGAGTCGTTTTCATTTTCCTTTTCTAGTCTCTCATTTTTCCTTTTCTGATATTGAGAGTTCGTAATAATGAAAAAAAGTCCATGGCATTAAATAAAAATATAGTAATTATTCTCTGTGGGAAAATTTAAGGATGAGAATGAGGCTTTAATAGCTTGTGTCATCATCAGAGTTGTGACCAATTAATTGTCACATTGACTTCATCCACACCAGGAAACTCCCAGTAAAATAAATAGAATAAATTCTGTGTCACTGGATGTTACAAGGAATAAATAAAGTTGTGCGTAGGAAGTCATAAAGGTATTAATTTTCTCTCTCCCTTTCTGTCTTTATGTCTTTATGGCTCCTAAATAAATTATTTCAATTATAAGTTGAGAACAGAATGCTGTTGAAAAATAGTTACATTGAGTGTTTCAGAGTTGGCCTAAACGAGGATATATACAGCAGCTTGCACTGCAGATTTACCTCGACAGCATGATGCTGTTTTATCAGACATACCTCCTTATCAGAGCATTGAACCGCATGGCTGATGGTCTATTGGAATGGCAACAGGTTTACATGGTGTTTGACTATGTAACTCACCAGCAAGTAGCTTCTTCTGTCTAGGAAAAACCTTTCGGGGTATGTAGAGGTCACAGCTGAATATCCATGCTGGAGGACGAGCTGATGGGGAAGGGAGGGGAGTAGGAAGGGACAGGATCTTCTGCTTTTTTTTTTTTTGGTACCGGGAATCGAACTCAGGGCCTCATGCTTGCAAGGCAAACACTCTAAGCACTGAGCTAAATCCCCAGCCCGGATCTTCTGCTTTGTAACACATTTCCTATCTTTTGTCAATGGTAGGAGCATACTTTCAGAACAGAAATGTCACTGGGATCTGTAAGCCAATTTTGAATTCCGATTTTGTTCTTTTCCATAGTATGGAAAGTTCTAGAGTCCTGGGAGCCCACATGAAAATGAAGCTTTGAAATACGTGCAGTTCTTGAGGGAAAGTGGAAAGATTCAACTCAGACGGGCTTAGTGAGTTAATGGCTTATGTAATAGAAAGCAGGAAATACTGTCATAGACAATACAAAAACAAATGGGTGTGGTTCTTTTCCAATAAAACTTTATTTACAAAAGCATCTGGCAAGCCAGATTTGGCCCACAGTCCATGGTTTATAGCTACTGCTCTAGTCATGTGACATGGGAGTATAGTTACATTGGATCCTGTCTCCTTATCCAATTTAAATTCAGGTATTCTACTGCATTTTCAATGGTTGGGTGATTCTGTTAATGATCCAGTGCAGAATGAGGGAATAACCTTTATCTCGTTTGCTACTTCCAAACAACTGATAGAGAATGCGTGTGTATTTGTGTTCACAGTGATTCTGAGATTGTGGGACTAAACAGAAAAGTGTGTCATAATCAATTAGTAACATTTAAAACAGGCAAAGAGGGGATGTAGAAGCACATATATCACATTTTATCATTTCTGCTTTAGAACATACGACTGACAGAGCGTTAGCTTCCTTCCCTCATAGACTTCTCTCGAGTTTATCTAGTTTGATTCTTTCCAAGTGCCTAATAAAGATCCAAAATCGTCTAAGGTGAGACTCAGTGCAGTTACTTATTTTTTCATGTTTTTAAGAATTTTGATACAGAAGTGAGAGAATCATTTCAAATATTTTATCAGGAGAATTAATCAGAGCTAATCCATCTTATGAAATGCATCATGTGTCCCTTCATGACCGAGACACACTCTGAGGAAATTATCTTAGGTGACTTTATCTTCGTGTAATTATCATAGCGTGTACTCACACTCGGCAAGACAGATCCGGCATCACGGAGCAATATAATCTCGAGGGATGAGGTCTGTCGCTGAAAGGTTATGTCACATGTAACTACGCGTACAGTTTGGATCCTTGTAACTTTTTGGGCATAGGGAACATCCTGGCAATGTTTATATTTTAAAAACATCTTTCTGGGGTTGGGGATTTAGCTCGGTGGTACAGCACTCACTTAGCAAGTGCAAGGCCCTGAGTTTGATCCCCAGCACCAAAACAGACAAACAAACAGTCTTTCTTTAGCTCTCAGTGTTGCATATATGTTTATCTGGGGTATACTCTTCTAGCCTTCCTCATTTCCTGAGGAAGGGCAGTGCCATTTGGCAAGCCACCAGACAAGGGTGGGCACCAAGCTGGCTGTTCTAGAATCTCGCATGTGGGTCAGTAGGCATCTCCTGCAGCTTGCTAGAAAACAGTGGTACTTCTTGGGAACCTCGTCACAGGGGGCCACGGGCAGCTGATAAGATTGGGTAACCATTGTTCAGGGGCAAAAGGGCAGGAAATTTTACCCATTACCCTCTCCACATTGATATTTAATTATCCCCCAGAAGAAGAAAAGTATGAAATTTCTCTTCAGAATTCCTTATGAGTCATTCTCAGAGTTTTCCATATTTGTGGCTGTTGTCTCAGCAGTGGCTGTGTGAGCAGATGCGGGAGAAATCAACCATAGTTCCCTTTAGTGGGATGTGGGCTCTCACCAGTGTTAAAATCAGTTAATTTCTTAACTGTTTACTGGAAAAGTAAATAAAAATAAAAGAATATAGTAAAATCTTTTAAAAACACACTTGCTTACTAATTACACTAGAATCCCTTGACCTATCAGAGAATGAAATATGAGAAATGAGAAAAAGAATGGGAAGAGAAAAAAGGAAGACAGAAGGAAATTGAAATAGAGGTTCTCATTCTAGGATGGGTTCATGGAGACTTTTTTAAACTACCTGAAACTTATGCAACATTTTTATTTGTGTGTGTGTGTGTGTGTGTGTGTGTGTGTGTAATGTCTATTTTGGGGTTAATACTAGCTTTTCAACAGAGAATCAATGTTAAATAAGTTGAGTTGTTATCAGCCGGTTAGTTCTGGGATTGCTCGGTCCAGCTTGAAGACTGAGACACCGTAGAGGCAAAGGAAAAATGAATATTAACTAAGAAACGTATTTCATAATTTTTAAATTTGCCCAGATACAGTGCTGTTCATGGCTGCACGATTTTAGGTCCCAGAATCAAAGAGGAACAATGGCATCTGAGGCAGGCTTTTCTTGGAAATACACCGCCATATGACTGCTTCCCTCCTTTCTGTTGTTAAGAGAACAGCTGGCACGCCCTGGAGAGGCCCTGACAGTGAACGATAGCCCAAGGACAAGGCACCAGCTGAAAGCCAGCTTGGCTGCAAATTAGAGTATAATGGGAGAGCTGCTTCTGCTGTGAAGTGATTTGCATCAAAGCCCACCGACAAAGCACATTCTGTAAAGCGGGCATTTGTAAGAAAAGGAAGCCAGAAATACTGGATGTCTAAATAATTTAGAAGATTGCCAAATGAAGAGAAGTAGAAATGGGAGACTTATCTATTTTTAGGTATGCTACATAGAATACTCATTTTACACCCAGAGAAAATTTATGCTTGGCCTGTAGTAGAGTTATATCAAATTCATGTTCATGTACCTGCTAGTTGCCCTTCCTTGTGTATTCCCACAGCACTTTGCTCATATCTAAATTATAGAATGAATAAGTGCAGTGCTTAGACATTTATTTCATTAAGCCATGTATTTACAGTGTTTTGTTAGGCACATTTTCCCCAAGTCCAGGTTGCTGTGGTTTTCATATCACAACTTCCATATTCCATGAATTCATGTATATATAATCAAATCTTTTGGCTGAACAAATGGCTGAACCTTGTGGAAGAATTCTGACAATGTGAAATATCAGAGAGGAGAGCCAATAAAAGTTAAATGAAATTTTGTGATAATGGAGACAAATACCAAAGAAACCAAGAAGTTGGAAGCAGTTGGAAAGGGGAAGAAACAAAAACCATGGTAGTAGGAATAATCAAGTAATCCTGATAGTAAGTATGGAGAAGCATAATATAAGAATGTGTGTTCCAAGTGTTAGCAAGATGATACATTATACCCAGTAGAAGATATGCACATCAAATAAACCCTGCTATTTTGTTCACATAAGTGTGAAGATCTGCTTGAAGGACAGGCAGCTATATGCTAACTTTTGGTGCTTGATACAACCAAGCTTCATCCAATGGTGAGTTTCATGAATGTAGAAACTCTGTCTTGCTCTATTTAGAATCTTCCATGTTTAGCTCAACTTACCATACAGAAGGTAATAAGTATTAAAAAAGTGCCTGGCATTAAATTTCTTTGTAATTGACCTGAACCTGTCCTCAGTTCTTTTTTCACTTTCACACCTCCTCCTTTCCCTGCCACCTCAAGAATCCATGTTTTCTGTTCTTTTCCTTCCCCAACTGACTCTATGCACTTATGCTTAAGCACTGATCAAATTCCACATACTCTGCGAGTCTGCTGTCTGTATACTGATTTTCTTCTCCTCCATAAGGTAGAATTCATAATGTTAAGTTTTCACTGCCTGTTTCACTTGTTCACGACTCACTTCCCTGCCTAGATTACAAGCTCTTTGCCAGAAGGAACCACAACTCAATGCAAGTTTTTCGCTTCACCATGTCACTGAGCACGGGCTGAGCATCCACAGACAGATACATTCCTGTGAATCTGTTGTCCTGGCAGAAGTGAGGCACAGAGGATCCATGCTTAGGATCGGTGGGTGAAGATGCAGTCATGGACAGTTCAGTTTGGGGTATTTTCACCATTTTTAGGAAGCTAATGTCTACAGCGATTTGATAAAACTTGGGGGTGGGTCTCTGGGTCTAGTGTCCTTAGTCGGGATCATATATTTTGCTAGACATTCCATTATTTCCTATTTCAACAGTTGTAGACTCAGAGTCGAAATATTAGATTTTATGTGATTACGACCGTTAGCTTTCTTTCTCTGTAGGACATGAGTTAGTAGCAAATACATAAATGGTGGTGGAGAGATTTAGTCAGTTTTCTCTCATCCTGTAGCTCCGTTTTTATTGTCACAGCTTTTAGATAGAAAATTTAAACTAATAATAATATTGTTCCTATGTTTTCATCAGGAATTTATTGATTTGGCAGACTTCGGCACATGAAATACAAACAATAAAAATTTAAACTATGCATGTATGTTGTTAACTTTCTAGTTTCTTTTTCTAGAAATATAGTTGAAGTCTAAAGCATTCATTTAAAAGAAAATAAATTTATTTCTGTATCGATTAAATAAAGAAACCAAGTTAAAAACCTGCTATCTGAATTCTGACTTTTCTGTCCTCTGCAACTCTACTTTGGTACTAAGGAAACTTTTACCCTCCTGAAACTGCGCAGTATTTTTCTATAGTTAAGCAATGATGCAACATTCGTTAACCTTGTTTTCTATAAAAAAAAATCTAATAGTGTATTGGAAGAATAAAGAAGAGCAGGATTCAAGATCTCTCCTAGTCTGATAGGATTGTTCTGTGTGGTGATGGCTTACTAATGGCGTTATTATTAAACCATGTAAGCAAAAGAAAGCAGTATGGCTTAGAGGGAACCCAGACAGATCTGCTTTCAGCATGTAACTAAACCAGTGTGTAGAAACAAGTAATTAAAAGGACACAAAGCCCGTAATCAATTGCACACCAGTTATCTTTGATTGCTCTTGCAAGGGACAAATTACACACAAGCCTCTCGCAAGCCTGGAGAAAAAGAGGTTCTATTATCTTCTGTTTGAAATCATTTCTTTGCAAAGACAAGAGCATCCCTATTCTAGAACTCTTGGTTTAATTAAAAGGACACAAACATCAGATGATGTTGCAGCATATCAAATGTTTCCCCATCAGTGCAATGGAGTGAAAGGATAAGAGGGGCCAGGGGAGGGGGTGCGGGGGTGGGGGCTGATTGGAAGAATTTCTTTTCCATAATGACTGGCCCTTTTCACTCTGGCCATCTGTTTTCTCATGGTGAAAAGCCCCATTGCTGGTATCCTGGCATAGCTTTGCATGTCTTTGTGCTTGAGGGACATTCAATCTTGTATCTGATACACGCTGATCTGTGACACTTCCTAACAAATGAGGCTTTGTTCAAACAAAGAGACTCCCTGATAGGAACTGTAAACTTGGAGCTTGATATCCTGTAGGAAAGACAGGGGATGGCTGAGCTGGCACAGGAAATTCTCTCTGCAATGCGAGGGAGCTAAAGGAGGTCACACCCCCTGCTCACACACACTCTTTCAGATCGCTCCTGACTGCCTCTCATCTCTGCCTTCTCTTCACCCAGAGCAGCTCCAGAATACAGCTTCTTCGGAGAAAGCAGTCCGTCTCCATTTTAGGAGGAAGTTTGCTCTTACTAACCATGGCATATACTTGCAGAATTTCTTCTTTGTACAAAGCACTCTCACAATCATTAACCCACTTGCTACAATAACTTCCTAAAGACCAAGTATGAACACTTAGGAGAACTATTTTGTGAATGCTAATACCACTTTTTGTTTTTTTTTCTCATGTCCTCCTTGTCTGTCTTGTTTCCACGATCTCCCTTCTCTCTCTTTTTCTGACTCTCTTCTCCCCACACGCTTCAACTAAAAAAAAATTGATTTTGGGTTTCCAACTTCAGAGTTCATCCATCTTTTCACTGTATGGTGCTTCCACATCCCTTTACTACCTGGACTTAAGCTGTGGAAGAGAAGATATCAAACGAGCTGCTAAATATGGACTGTGTTTGACGAAAGTGTCAGAGAGGGCACCTGCTTGGGAAAGATACTTGCTCTTTCAAGTTATAATTTAGAATCCTGTTAAAATGTAACCACCCTTAGAAAGACTTTTGCTTTTAAATAATGTCCCGTTTCCTCTCCTAGGCAAACTCCTGCATGCCGAACCAGAGTTAGCTGAGGGCTTCTGTCTTAAACACTCTCTGCTTCCTCCAGGCCTGGTTAATGGAGCTTCCTTTGTGTTTCCAAAACCCACTTTGCTCTTAACTCAGCATGCAGCATGCTGTAGTCTGAGCTATTTGTTTATATGTCTATGTCCCCGGCTAAACTGTGAAGCACAGGGCCAGGATGGTGTATTATTAATCATTCTTGTATATTTCCAGAGTTTCCTGAAGAGCTCGACTCATAATAAGATCCCAATAATATCATGCTGAATAAACAAATATTGTTGGTTAAATGCTGATAAAATTGGGAAGGGAGAAACAGGAAAATAAGACAGAATAGGGAAAACTGAATTCACTTACGCCTGTAAATCTTTCCCTGGCTAGATTTGTTATTTGGCTTTCTGCTTCTTACCATTTCAATAATGTTAAGTAGTGTCTGATTCAGGAGTTATCTGAGACACAGTTTCTTAGTTTTCTGGATCAGTATTTTTTTAAACAAAGAAACTTGAATTACAGAAAACTTAAGTAATCTTTCAGCAGTTCCATTTTTGATTACTTAGTAACTATGTCCCTAACCATCAGGATTTTGAGCCTAATAAGACTCTGAAGTTACAGGAGTGAAATGTGTCTGGTGAGCACTTCAACAAGAATATTTTAGGAAGGTCAGTGAGCTGCAGAAGGGAGGGTGACCACAAACGCTGTTTAGTCTCACTTTTCAACTGACTTGTTCTGTCACTTATGCTATTATTTAACTTTTCTGAACCTTGATTTCCGTAGCTACAGGGTAAGAATACTAACAGTAGCGCGCCTCAATGGGATTTTATGAGGATTAACTAAATGTGATTGTAAAACATTTGGGGAACATAAAGTACTAGATACAATAATTAATATTAATAATTTTGAAGCTGAATAGGATTTCAAAGGGTAATGGTGTGGGGAAATTTTGCATTATTAAAGAGAATGGCTGGAGTTCATTTTGTTCTACTTCAAATCTCCTTCCCTTATAACTAGTAAAAAATAATAACAGTAATTTGATCAATTAATGTTCAGCAGCCCATCGGAGTTCTTTAGAAAAATGACTAGAAAGAGTACCAGTGCTCAGTAGACAAAGATAAAGCAACTATAGTTGGTTTGTTGTTAGAGTCAAGTTGAATGTCACCATGTAAAACACAAGAAAACTCACAAAGGCAAGATACTTTTGGCTTTTGCCATCTCCATTACTCATCCAATCAAAGTTGAAAAAACAGCTGAATCTCTAAGTCATTACCAAAACATTCAGGTTTTGTTGCTGCTGTTATTTAAAGTGACTTATCAAAAGAAGGAGTTCAGTGGAAGAGTGTGAACACAACCAGTGAATCTAGAATTTGGAGTCCAACTTATTGAAATGCCAGAGACAACTTTAAAGGTATTTTTAAGGACAATATCACAGAATCCAAACGTTAGTTTTTTTTTTTTAATCCCAGAGCAGGAGAAATAGTAAATTTAATGTGAACTTACTGAGTATGATTCTGTTTAAATTAATAGGTATCATTAATACAGTGCTGCCCTTTTATATAAAGAGTTATTTGTTCTTCATTATTGCATTTGCAATAATTGCTGAAGTCCCTCATTAAGGAGACAGAAGAGGAGGTAATAATTCTAACACACAGATGAGGAGAGAGGGGCTGCCACACAAGCGACCGGCCATGGGCATCCCTCGGTGTCAATGGAACCCTATCTTCTGGTCAACAATGTCAAATTTTCCCACCTTCTATGAAGGAGGATTTTATAATTTACTGAGGTGATCTCCGGGAACGATTTCCCCAGCACTTTCAAGAAGAAATATTGATTTTTTCTTTCATACTATTTTTCAGATTCTTTTCCTCTTTTCCATTCTTACTGTCAGCCTGAAGGTCAAACCTCATTACTTAACTTACTAGGGCAATAGTTCTCGATCTTGGCGGTGCAATAAAATCTCTCTGCGAGCTTTAAAAAATACTGACATCTCGATCAGAATCTCAGAGTTTCTGATGTAATTGGTCTGGGAGGCGCCCTGGGCATCCAGTTATTGAAAGTGCAGCTAGGGATTATACAGTGTGGCCAAGGAGCCAGCCCAAGGGCCGCAGGTCCGCTCTACCGTCTGTGCAGTGAACCACTTGTTGAAAGGGAACTGGATAACCAGTACAGTCACCGGCTTCTTGGTTTTTCCTGAAAATATTTCTCCCCTCAAGTTTTACTTTTCTTCTTTTCTATTCGTAGTATACACAATTCCATCTCTTATACATTGGAACTAGGAGTAGAATAGATGATAAGTGTAATAAAGTACTAGTGCTAGGTAAACATTTACCCAACCATGCTTTATCACTTTAGTCACTCAAAAATTCATAAACCCGTTCTACTGTTAAATTCCCAAACAAGATGATTTAGCATTTGATATTCTGTAAACATCTTAAAAAGACAGCATCTTGCGTATATTCCACGCTGGCCTTGCATTCCTGGGCTCAAGCAATACACTTGCCTCAGTCTTCCATGTAGTACTAGTTAAGAACAGCTAACAGTTAACAGGATGTTCAGTATTCTAGAACAGCTTGTTTTATTTTGAAGAGGCTAAAGTAATATCTTGTACATTTAAGGCACTTAAAATATTTTTCAAATGTACTAAATTATTTGGAGCTTGGAAAAATTCCATATACCCAAACTATAAATATTTGATAGCTTATAATCTTCAAGTCATTTTTATAGTTACTTATAGGACCACGTGAGCCAACGGAACCTCATATTTTGTTTGAAAGAATGGAAAACACGATTTTCGACAGGTTTAGTATCTCATGTTAAAAACTGTCAGTCCCATAGTTAGTGCTAGAAATTCACTTAAATGAAATGCAGAACTGTCAGTCATGGTGATTTATTGCATGCTCAATTATACAGACATTAAAAAACAAGTCAACTATGCAGAAGCCATTGAAATTTTTTCGCTAAAATAGGTATGTACAAAGAAACGAAAGAAAGGAATTATGCATTCTGAGAGCAAAATGTCTCAATATACATTCCATTTAATAATATACACTTCACAGCGTTTGGAGATAAGACTATAAATATGACTGTCAGATTTAAGCAATAAATATTTTAACACTAGCACATTTTAAGCTCATATGAATTTTTATCTCAGATGTCATAAAACTGAATTGACCTTTTGTTTTTCAAGACGGGGAAAAAAAAGAATAAATGATCAAGTCACTAAGGTTAAGTGTGACTGTATGAGCAGTTACTGGGGTTTTCTGTGTCCTATATTTGAAGTGTTTGAAGTGACTTTTTAAAAATTAATAATTAATCTTTCAAGGTGTTCTTTTTGCAGGTGGTGAGGGCAGTCAATGTTAAGGGAAAAAAAGATAAGGATAGAGGACAAGCCCTGGCTGCCCGAGGTAAGGTGTTTACAAGGGAACAAAACACTTCGCAGATTGGGCGGCTTGCTGCTTGCCCCTTGCTTTAAATGGGTCTTTGTCTTCAACCATTTCTCAGAAAGCCTTGTCAAGGAACGAACTTTGGAGATGATGTTTATTTGAATGAAGTAGAATATTGACGATCTGAAGGAGAGAGACGGGGGGGAGAGGAGAGAGAGAGAAATACTTTTTACAGCAAGGTTGAAAATTATCTTCTACAGCTCTTACATTGAAAATGGAACAGGTTTTTTCCTTTTTTTTCTTTCTTATTTATTTATTTTTTTGGTTTTTTAAGTCAACTTGGTGCTGGTTATCTAAATTTTGTTTGTTCAAAGAGACTGTGGATGGAATTGTACTCTGATTAATGGGAGATGTGGCATTTGTACCCCTCAATTGGTTGCATTTCTGCATCGGCCCTTTATATGGCTCTCGTTATGGGCACGTTCTGTGCTCTTAAGTTTTACGTGTTAAGTACTAACATAATCCTCAGGATCATCCTGTCAGGTAGACACTGTTTTTATTTCCTTTATATGGGTGAAGTAATTATGATACAGAAAGGTTAAATACCTTACTAATGGCCGCAGGAGAGCCAAGAACTGGATTCAAGCTTCTGGACTCTGGTCCAGAAGGGAAGTTGCAGGCATTACGGCAGCAACCAGCACGTATTTTCCTTGCATTCTGCTCGCATTCTCCATATTCTCCATGCTTTGTTTTTGTTACATTGTTATATTGTTTCTAAGCAATCTTCCCCTTGGAGAAGGAGAAGAAATAATCGTGCTATCCTATCCGAGGAGGAAAGGAATCAATCCAAAATTGCAGCAAAGGCACACCAAGAATTTGAATTGACGGTACAATTAGTGCAAAAGCCTTGAAGTGTTTTGGCCCCGGGCCTGCACTGATCTGTGGCCCAGGGCGGGACAGTGGCTCGGGGGAAGGCACGCAGTGTGTCAGGTGCAGTTTTTTGAAAAGTGCCGAAGGTACAAGTAGAAGACTGTTGTGTTAGTACAGGGACTAGCTTCCCAAATACTAAAGACCTTTGTATCTCTAACCTCTTCAGAAGCAGGAAAACAATATTCTGAGGATATTGTGCAGAAGCCAGCCATCCTCAGGCTTTGCTTCACACCCTGATTCCACAACTAGCCGACTTTAAGATTGATCTGGATGTTAAATTTCTCTCAACCACACTTTCCCTATTGATGAGACAAAGTTAATTATAATGCCTAACATAGATTTATTGTAAAAATTACATAAGATGATATGTTTAAAGTACTTAATATAGTCCCAGGCACGGTGTATGCTGAATAATATTTTTATCTTTTCATCTCTTCCATATTTGATGGATCATAATTTTGTATTTTATGAGTATTTATCCAGCTTTTACTAGCTGAATACTAGGATATCCAAATACAAACAAAATAGATCTGCTTTTTGGCTATTTCAATGATAGATATAAATCAGACATAATAACTCACAAATGCAAATATTTTGTGATAATATAGTGTATACGTTCATATAGACCAATAAATGAACCGTAAATATTCTAACAATTTCTAATCAATTTCCCAGAGCAAAAAATAGAGCTTTAAAGATGTATAGTAATAAGATGCATTAATTAGGTATCTTTATACATTTTATTACATATTGATTAATAAGACGCATTGGTTAAAGGGGAGATATTGGTCAAAGGATACATATTTTCAGTTACTAGATAAATATGCTATGGAGACTTAAAGTAGAGCATAGTGACTAGAGTTAATATATTATGTACTGGAAATTTGCTAAGAGAATAAATCTTAAATATTCATATTACTTATACCTAAAAGGTATTTATGTGAACTGATGTATATGTTCATTAGCTTGATTATGGAAATCATTTCACAATGTGAAATCACAGATATCACAGTATGCATATTGCATAAATACAAATTTTATTTGTTGACTATATCTCAATAAAGCTAAGAAAAAAAGGATTCATTGATTCTTCTTTGCCCCGAATGACCCCATGACATTTCTGAAAGCTTGGAAGACTTTGCCAAGAGAAAGGTGCTGCAGCCAGTCTGTGCCCTGGAGGCCGTGCAAAGTGGGCAAAGTTGGAGTTTGTCTGAGAGGTTAGCAAAAGCTTTTCTGATTTTGCCCAAAAGATATTAACTATTCATTGTCCAAGGGATGCATAATAGAAAGAAAAGGTTTAAAGTTTCCTTAATTGTAGTAACAAGACAGTTCGTAATGACTAAATCATAATTCCTGAGATAGCATGTCACAAAATTTCTTTGAATTGTGTATTTTTCAGTAAAGCATCAGTTGGCATATGCCCATGTTACATGCTTCATAAGATATGACAAACTAAATTTAAATATTTCTATGCATAATATTTAAATTTACAGTGTTGTGTACACTTCTGTTGCCTCACGTCTCATCCTCTGGCCAACTTCTGATTTTAACTACAGATGTAGGTCACAGTTTTATACAATCTGAGCTTCATGTTGCAAGCGTCCTGCATCAGACTTCCTGATGTGTCTTCCCATTTTCTACCAGGGATCCTTTCTAAAGCCATAACTGTGGCTTAGCCTGTGGATAAGTTGGGAAATCTGAGTGTTTCACTTAGTAAGTGAAACTAGGAGCTGAAGACCATCAATGCCCTCTACTCAGACCAATCAGCACCTAGACATGCACACAATCACCAACCTCTTTCTTAAGAAGGCTCAGTGAAGAGCATTACAACTTCTAGGAAAAGACTGCTTAAGAGAAATCATTGCTCTAAGAGGTGTTCACCAGGTATGTCTTTGTTTAAAAACAGAAACATCATGCTTTAAATACACGGGAAGAAAATGGAAACTCCTATCTTTCATATCAATAAACAATCTTCAGTCATAACTGAAGTTATGCTAAAAGGATTTAAAGACATACAGGGCACTTTCACTTAGTTTAAATCAATGAGACCAACATAATGGGCCCATTCTTCTTCGGCTAGTTTATGACAGCTGCTGTGTTAGAATGTCAATGAAAGCCTGCGACAGCCGTATAAAAGCTCTTCTATTGATTGTGACATAAGCTTTGAGCTGATTATGAGAAAAGTACACAGTGCAAAGTATCATCCTTACCATTTTATAATCATCATAAAAAGACCGTGATGATTATCACTAGCAAAGATGTTTACACCACAGCACATGAAACTGGCTATTATATAACCCGAACCCTTGCAGGGGGCAGAAGTTACACGTAGAGCAAACTCACCTGTTCTGAGTTGAGAGGACCGGGAGATGCTAGGATCATTTCTGAGGCTAGGTCGCTATTGTTCTTGTTCCCAAATATGAAGTTTTTAATAAACATGAATCTAAGTTAACATTGATGAGGGAAAGATTTTAATTTTCAAACTGTTTGCTAGCTGTGTGTCTACCATCAGTCTTGAGTTGTATAATGCTTTTTAGAACCTCCAGGACTGCAAGGAAGGCCCATACTAACTAGGAGAAAAAAAAACAGTCACCCTAGAAATGACAACCAGTCCTTCCACTATTCCAGGTTTATAGGTATTTTAGCAGAGCAAAACCAAACAGATTCCAAATCACTTTTTGCCACGGAATTTCACTGGAGTAGGATCAGAATGGGACTCATCAAAAACTCTGCTGAAATCCTTTGAAGTAAATTAGCAGAAGAGAGCGTCCTAGGAATACTGGTCAGTGTTCAGAGTTGTCATTCCTATTAAAAGTTACTGGGGAACTATGTTCATTCTCTATATTTGGTAACTATTTGAGAATATGCCTGAGTGTGGCATGTGAAATGTGGGTATGTAAAGTAGTGAAGTTGACAGAAAATTGCTTTGTGACAAGCAATCTGAGAATGGTTAGATGTTGCAGTTCTGTTCATTTCAGCTGTCTGTTTTGCAAATAAATGGCATTCTATGGACTGTGCTCTTAAACAGTGGCTTGATTTGTCATGTAGGATGTGACAGATATTGCTCACTAATATTTCTGGGAACATAGAAAATTACATGTCTTTGCATCATGAAAGTTAGACAAATCCATCACATATTCTGACCAAAAAAAAAAAAAGAGTGTGAAATAACTGGTCTCACCTCTGAGCAAAAGCACGGAAAAGCATGTGCACAATTCTCTTTGGTCTCTTTTCCCTCCTGCCCAAATCTGAAGGCTCTCGTGAGATTGCAGCCCGATAGTAAGCCAGAGACTTTGTCTACTGGGTCTCTGGATGTCTACCGTACATCAAATTTTACTGTAGGTTCTCGTGGGATGTGAGAAATTGACTTTGACTGTGTGTAGACATTGAAAGGCTAGTGTTTTTTGCTTTGTCTATAATCTAGCCTATTTTGATTTGTGCATAGGTTTATTTTGAAAGGGATTATTTATGTGAATAAACCACCTGGGATGGACATAGCTCTGTCATACATAAAATATATTTGTGTAATATTTAGCCAACCGTAACTCTACCTGTATTGTCAATCTTGCGTGAAACTTTCATTCTTATAGAAAGATAATATTCCAGGAAAGAATAAATTCTAAGTCAGTGACTGTTTTAATGAAGGAAACATACTAGATGCTCAGAAAATCTTTTTTGAATTGAGTTAGATTGCATGAGAAAAGAAAGAAAGGCTATAGGGAAGAAAGGCAAAGTCATGCTGAGATAAAGACATCATCTAAGGGTTATACAAGGCAGGGATGTGTAAGTTTAGGCCAAAACAAACAAACAAACAAACAAACAAACAAAATGAGACTACCCTTGACTGAGCTAGCCTGAAGTCTGATGAATGGAGTGGATGGTAATTGCAGGTTTCGAGAGGATTTTAAAAACTGAGGCTACCTTTCCATGATATCAAACGTTTGATCAAATTTCACATTGGCTTTATTCTCTTGACTGACTTTTCTATGAAGCTGATTGATTAATGTCATGTAGACAGAACTGGTTTTCCTCTTAGGTAGTTGTGTGTCATATCTAATTCTATGTCTTATCTCACACAGGTTAGTAGTAATTATGGTTAGAAACATTTTTATGGTTGGAAGAACTTGCATTTAAAAACACAAACAGCTTTTATAGAATCTATAATAATAATAATAATATAAAAATTCTGAAACTTTTGTATTTTTCTTTTCCCACCTAAAATCTTTTAATGTTTGTATTCCCCGCAAGATTCCATGAGGCCAGGAAAGAGATGAATCTTTACCGTAGGATTTCTATCCCTAGCATAATTCCTTGCATAGAGTTGAAACAAGTGTCTTTTGAATGATCTGTGAATGATATATCAAGTTTCGAAGCTCCCTTGGGCAGGTGCTGTCTGATCTCTCTGGTCTTAATCCCTCCGGGCCACTTCCCCTACACTCCAGCCAAGCAGGTCTGCATGTGTGCGGCATCCTGTCTTTGTTGACTTACTTTCGCTTTCTTCAATATGGTGTATCGTTTTGCCTAAGCTTAATAGCTAACTTTAATGGCTAAGGACTTTATATATGCTATCCCAGTTTCTAAGAATAGGCAAAAAATAAAACAATACAGTAGGTACCACAATTACTTTTAATAACACTTACAGATAAACAAGGCCTAGAATTGCTTAGAGAAGTAAGCTACCTCTCTCAGCTCCCGAACCACCTGGCTGCTAATGCCCACCTCATGGTAGACCCATTGCTCTTAACCACTTTTCTATGTGACTAACTTTTCGTTCATCCTTCATCCCTGAATTCAAACACTACTTCCTTCATAATTTTTTTTATTACATTCATCTTCGCCAATCTCGCCTTTGTTCCAAACACCTGTTAATAGTTAAGATCAGCTCTACACTGCTTGCCCTCAACTGTTCTTTATATAGTTTATGTGTATTCATTTTGTGTGTACTCTTAGACTTGACAACCTTAAAGAGGAAAAGAGCTCTATTTAGTTTGCCTTATCCCATCGTATCTGGTTCAGCAGAGATGGTCAAGAAAACAGCTCCTAGTTACTAAATTGATAAAGGATAAAATAATATTGTTCTTTACCCTGAAATTCTCATTTAGATATTTTTCCTCAAGGCTGGAGTATGAAAAAGAAAGGACTAGCTGTTGTTACATTTTTCATTAAAAAGAAAAAAAAAAACTTAGTTTACTTCCTGCCACTGAGAAATTTAAAACCATATCTTTGAGTTTGGAATTGTTAGAAATAGTTTGGATAAAATAGGCCACCTTTTGAAGATGAGGCTAAATCTGTTATTTCCAGTTATTAAAACTGTTTAGGAACAAAGGAATCATCTGACGACTTGCGACCGGTGCAATCAGAGAAGCCGGAGATTGGGATGTTTATTTTTACACGCCGGGAAGGAAACAGCAAGGTTCCGCCCTGAGTTTGACACCTCAGATGAGCTCAGTGGTTTCGCATCGTATCACACGAACACAATCCCTCCCTTTAGGCCCCACAGAATTCGGCAGAGACGCAGAAGGACTTATGAGCCTAAACTGGATCTAAGCCTTAAAACCGGATCCAACCACATAAACAACTCAGAACAAATGAAGACGTGCCAAACCTGTCCTTGTGAATTTCCTTGTAAATTAAAAATAAACGGGAACAATTATGTATTTAGAGGATAGAAAGGTAGAGAAATTGAAACTGATATAAGTAAATGATTCATGGTTCCCAAATGGCTAAAACCACTACAAAATCAAGGATAGCTGGTGCAAGAGGAAAAACAAAACAAATGGAGGCCCTGGTTAGGTTTCATATTCTTTAAATTTATTATAAAATATTCCACTGTGCCAAATTAAACCGTGAATTCAAATTTCGACCAACTCCAGACCAAATAACAGGTATTACTTGAAAACTCTTTCAGGGCCTGTGCAAAACCAATTCACTATTTAAGCTCACTTCCAATGCGAAAACGATCACAATATGTGCTAATGCCTTTAGCTGATATTTCAAGTAGTGCAAAGAATCAAGTAATCAAGTGACAATCTGATTGGGTTATGTATATGCAGATCTTTGGTGGGAAACAAAAAACATGTTCTTTATTATAAATTCAGTTCAAAATAGAGACCTACTAAGTCTCTTACAGCATTTGTGTAGAAAATACAACATAAAAATAAAAATGGATGTAAATCATTAAACCAGGCCAGATGCACGGTCCATTTTGGACAATGCTATCTTGCTAAAAACATGCTAAAACTCATAACATGGGAGAACAAGATAGACTTTCTTATTAGCAATTTATAGCTGCCTATTAACTTGCAAGAACTTTTAGGGGATTATTATATTAGTGTATCTTCAAAGTCTGTAATTTATATACACAAACTACCTGTTATTCCTATCATTTTTTTCATTCACAAGATATGGGGTTAGTTACTTGCATTGAGGGATCTCCCTGAGATCTATCTCTATAGTTTTAGCTGTATGTTAACCTCTGTTTTTCTGTGTGTGTGTGTGTGTGTGTGTGTGTGTGTGTGTGTGTGTTCAGATCCAGGCAAGATGCAGTCAGGGTTGCTTGAATTTGGAGAACTTACTCACACTCCATATAAATTTATAATTCCCCTTCTGATAAACTCAAAGGCTAAAGGATCTTATCAGTCACCTTTTACTCATTTAGTGGTCTCCGTGACTCTGGCTCTTTCTACCTGTCTTTCTCAATGCAGATGTAAATGACACCTGTCAAGAAGGGGAGGAAGGGAGATTCAGTGGACACAGCTTCACACTCCCACACAGTTAGCAAAGAGTCACACTCAAGTCTGAGGACAAAGACTGCTCACTAAAGAAGTTCCCCGTGCTCAGGAGTGGCCCTACCTGCAGTCTTCCCACCATGCTGGACTGCTGGCAGGAAGCTGTCTGGGAAGGGCATGGCCTTAGTGTGAGTGTCCTTGTGGTTCCCAAAGGTGGTAGATCCCAGATGTGCAGCAGCTGGAAGATGTTACCAAATACACTCCTTAGAGAGGGTAAAAATACTTATTTAGGGAATAAGCTTGTTTTTCCTGCCCAAGGATCCTGAGCTAGAACCACTAAGAGTGCCTGATCAGACACAGAGCCCAAGCCACAAAGCCAGACTGTCAGTTCATCCAGGTTGAAAAAGACCCAGTGTAGCTAAACTGCCAGCAAGTACCCAGCTGGTCCCTTGGAGGAGGAGTGAATCCTGGGGATGAGCAGCCCCTGCATAGCCTGCAACACTGCCACTCTGATGTCCATTCATATGTCCGTCACACCATTTCTGGGTGGCCAGTAACTACGCTGGCTAATGTCAATTGGCTAAATGACTTTTCCACTTAATTCATTAGTGCTTCTCCCATTATGGATGCTTTCTAGTAGATGTTAATGTGTAATACAGAAACCTTCATACTTTGAGCCTATTCCCATGTGTTCATGCATATGTCGCTAATGAAAACATCCTTGTCTGTAATTGTCTAGTCCTTTCTTTCCAGATCACTGATCGGCTGAATAGGCCACTGGCTGCTGACCAGGAATCTGTATATGTCTCTTTTCTTCAGGCCATTGCTCTTTCTGTACAAAGTATATCTAAACTACAGTTGAGTCTGCTGGATTGTATGGTCCAAGTACCACAAGCCCTTACTTTGCAGCCTGACCTGCTGATGAGCCCTTTTCTGATCAGAGCTTGCTGACATCTGGCCATCTTCCATGTTTTCCATTATGTATGACAAAATATATCCCTAAGAGTGGAACATACAGCCTTCAGAGCACAAAGAGGCTCACCAGGTTTTGTGCTTTCCTATTTATAGTTGAGCACAAAAAATACAGCAATCTGTGTTTTACTTTAGAGTAGATATTCCTGTAACTCTGACTACTGGACCCCTGAAAACTTCACCTGCGTGGAATGTTTCTGAAACTTAAAGACTTTATCTCCCATGTGGTGGAGGGCAGGTATCTGACAGATGTCCCCAGAGCTCTAGCCATGTCTTGCTTGACTGCCTGATGAACATGAGGTCATCGGTGTGATGCATCAGCGTGGTTTTCTGTGGGATGTCAGACAGCCTGTATCTTACTGGATGATACTGTGTCAGCAAGCAGGAGAATAATCCCAGACTATACACCAGCAGTTTTTTTTTTTTTTTCATCCCAGCTAGATACAACTACATCTGATCCTTTTTTAATGATAAAAAAAGACTTATTTATCTCCTCTAGTAATGAAAGTATGTTTTGCTGCGAAGATGTGATCAGGAACACTATGTGATAAAGCTTTTGATACTCTGCAGACATTCTCTCAATCCGTCTAGATTCTGCAGGGACCAAACTGGGTGGGTTCTACAGTCCTTAAACATTGACATTCAGTGATAATGGCAGTCTCCTCTGTCTTTCCGTGATGTGATAATGGTTTTGGTTTACTATCTTGGCTGGGAGTTAGGGTCACTTTTAGAAGCTTGCATTCACTTTTCTGAGCCTTAACAGTGCTTATTCCACTTGGAAAAGGACCTCAATTTTAAATCTTATGTATACACTCAGAGGAATTTCTATGTGGTGTGTCTGAGGACTGAGGAATTTCTATGTGGTGTGTCTGAGGACTCAGTGACTCTACTGTAAGTTGGATTTTATAGACAATTCCATTAATATCCTGGACCTCACTCTAATGAGGTGATGTTTTCAGCTTCTGGGTATCAAGGTCAATTTAGAATATTAAATCCAATAGCCTTTAAAATGTTGGATGATATCCTTTCTCCAGTGTACAGTCATTTGAGCAAATGGATTTAGGTTCCTCTGTGGAAGAACTAAATGCATTTTTCTTGCCATAGAGGCTTTCTGAGGAAATGAGTCATACAGGCTATTCTTTCTTTGTTGCTAGATGTTAAGCAGCACCCTTATTATTGTCAATTTGTTCCCCAGGATGTGATAGACTATTCACCATCTTCACAAGTCTCTGTAGGTTAACTCCCTTGCTAGTCATTATGATAATTGTGGCTTACGGCTTCTCACAGTGAAATGTCACCTCTTGGCCTCTATTGCCTCTTTGACAATGAATGAGTCAGACCCAGTGACCACCCCCTCCACTATGGGCCCTGACCTACATAGGAGGCCACAGCTGAACTTAGTCTGATGCGCCTCTCACTATTGCATGCCTGGTAACCTTGGTGGATGGTATTTCCTTGGGTCTTCTTGTGGAGGGTGGTCCTCAGTTAGGTGTTTATTCCAGCATGTCTACTTCTTAGAACCTTTCAGTTACCACCTCTGTTGTCTACCATGCCTACTCGACCATTTCAGCTTTGCTCTGCATGGGTCAGTGCTTTCTCCAAATCTCTAAAAATACTATTAGTCCATTTTGTCCTATTTTCTGGAATTCTTGACAAGACATTAAATCCATGTCAGAAGAAAATGCCCCCACGTTAGCAAATCATATTGTTTGTTCAGTATTTTGTTCAGACTCTCTGGACCAAGTACCCTCAAATCCAGTCCTGGATACTTACCTGCCTCCTACCTATCCGTACACCCTCCTTCTTATCCCTTTGGTGTGCAGTGTCTTCCCTGCACCATTGAGTCGCATACCTCTCTGGCTGGTCATGCTGGGATTTACTCACAGGATCAGTGTGCCAGCTGGAAGAGGTGGTGAGGGTGGCTCCTCGGGGCTGCTACTTTTTTGCAGAAGAGGGGTCTCTGAAATATCTCCTGCACGGGAGTAGTCAGAATAGTAGTACTAATAGGGGAAAGGTCACCTCTGGGAGCCCCATAACTTCAGGTAGTCTACAGAGCCCCAATCTTTTAGGGCATCATTTTGGTTCTTCCCATTCCTTCTGTTAGTGTTCCAGATCTTTTCGGTCTGAGCCTTATCTTAGCATAATGGATCCACTGTGCCTGGCTATTTAAATGATTTGGGAGCTCTCTGACCCTAACTATCATGTTCTTGGTCCTGTACTTGTTTTTTATCTGTGTGTGCTCTTGCACTAAGCAAGAAGCCACCAATAAAACACCTGTAACTTAGCTAGCATTTGACTTTTCTTAACTGATGGAGTTTCTCATTTCACCTCTGCAGGTTGTCGGGGTCTGTGCACACCTTAGCACGAACCAGCCAGCTCCACTGTCACTGTACATCTTGCTCTCACCATCCATTTCAAATGCTCTAATCTTTGTACCAGCAACAGCGTTCCTTTCCACAGAGTCATTTCCCCAGGTCACCACTGCTAAATCTTTTAGCAGTTGATCCCCCTCCTTGTGCTAGAGACTACCTTCTTCTAGCCAGATACCTAGGAATCTGCTCCACAAACCCTTTTGCCACATTTTATCAGATCGCTTCTGATATCAACAGGGTCAGTTTGGGTTCACTAGGAAGAAAATAGCAATGTGGAATTAGATGTGCAACAGTGGGAACAATATTCACAGAGGGCAAAGGCGAGAGGAAAGATGTTCGACCCATTCCTGACATGTGTAAAGAGAAATACGGAAGAAGGACGATGACTTGAGAAGACCATCAGAGGCTGTGCAGCTCCAAGAAAGCTGCAGGCAGGTGATGGCTACCAGCAGAGGAGTGATTACCCATTAGAGAAGTTCCACTTGGATCAAGAATGGGCAGCTCTAGAACCAGCGATGTGCTCTGTGATCAGTCCTGGATAGTCTGGGCACAGAATGGCCTCAGCGTGAATGCGGCAGTGGATTCCAAGGTGCAAGCCCAGAGGCCCCAGAAGACACTGCTCACAAAACAAAACAAAATAAAACAAAGAAACCAAAAAAAAAAAAAACACACAAAACACTGCTCACAGTAGATTCCCCTTCAAGGGCAGTGTGCCTTGCGTTTCCGGTGTGGGTGTACCATAATTTTATATAAATCATGATTATGCATTTGGCCCTCACATATTAGAATTGCTCAGCTATATCTGGTGTTTGGTTGCCTTTCAAAGTCATGGAAGCCCTAATACAAATAGTTTCCACCCATCAAAGGCTCTTTGTTCTTCATTATAACTCTCAGCTCAGAAGTCTTTGTTTTGTACTTATAGTTTGAATTATTTATTGCTAAATGCATTACTTTGCTTTTTCCCATATTAAAATTCATCTAACCACTTTTGTACAAAGTGTTCTGACTTACGTGATCTTTTCACGGGCAGTCTCTACCACTAGAATTTGTATAATGAGGGGCAGTTTTATAGTTTCACAATTATAATGAATGTTTGAAAGTTATGACAAATGTTTCTTCAATATGATTTCTCAATATCTCAAAACATATCTGTTGATTTGTTTCAGGTAGGTTTTAGATATGTGAGAGTAGTCTCCTGAAAACAATTTTACAGAGTGGTGAGGGACTTCTTCTCCATGTTAGACTCCGGTATCCGCATTGCGGAGACTATCTGGGGTCCGGAACCCGGAAGAGCTGTGTTTGCTCCATGCAGAGTCCGGGCTGAAGCAGCGAGTGAAATCTGTCTTCCTACTTCCGAGGCTAACCTGACTGCATCAGAGATAAGTGAGGAGGCGATAGTGCCTGGTTATTCACGAAATAGAACGGTTGCTTTGATGAGGCTCTGCACGGATGTGGGGAAAGCCGATCACGTAAATCCAGGAAGTCATTACAAGCACAGTAAGACAGCAGTTCTCATCTATGTAGTCCTCTGTGTGCAGCATGATTCTGCAGAATGAGGCAACTTCCCAACATGTTGCAGTTTGCTGTGAGTGCCTGCAGTGCAACCAAATTTCCAGAAGTGGTAGCCTGTGCCAAGCCCTTTTCTTTAATCCTAAGAAATTTGCCCAAGTCGCTAAGTTCTACGTACATGCACACACATAGTGTTTGTTATATGTATATGTGTGTATATGTATGTGTATGTATCTGTTTTCATAAAGTGCTATGATGCATTGTGTTGCAGGGCAGTACATACATTGTCCAAAAAAGTCACGATAAAAATTCCTGGAAAGTTAGCCACAATATCAGAACAATGTCATTCCCAAAACATTTAGTTTTAATAAGATACTAGAAAGAAGCAGAGTTTTGAATTTTTCTCATTTTGCGTTAGCCTTCTGTCTTGCCTCTCCTTATATTCTTCTCTCTCTCCCTCCACCCTCAAGCCTAACCTTACTTGTATGCAGTGGAAAATCAGTTTTCATGTTAGTCTTTGAAGTCATACTGCTTGGTTTCAAATCTGGGCTCCACCACTTACTACTTGTGTCATAGTTTACTTACAATAACTTTCTTACAATCTCTACGTCTTAATTTTGTTAACTAAAAATGGGATTCATCTCAGCAGGTTGTGAAGATTTTAAGAGTTTATATACATAAAGTGCTTAGTGCTTTGCCTACGTCCTTGCTCAGTTGTGGATGGAATATTGGTTACCTCTTGCGACTATAACATGTTAACGCGTACTGAGTGATTTCATTTCCACTTACTGTCTCCCAGTTCTGTAAATCAGAGACCACACGGGCTCTGCTGGGTTTCTTCTCAAGGTCTTATAAGGCAGAAGTAAAGCTGGTGGTCAGCCTGGGCGTCTCCCTGGAGGCTCTGATGGAGAATCTGCTTTCGTGTTTACTCAGGTGACGGTAAAATTCAGGCTGTTGGACTGAAGCCCGGTGTCCCTCATCTGTGGGTCCCTCCTTTGCAAGACAGCAATGCCACACTGAGTTCCCATCATGCTTCGCATCTCTCTGCTACTTCATTTCTCTATTTTGCCTTCCTCCTATTTTTAAGGGTTCGTGAGGCTACAAATACACATTGAAAAGATTTAAACTGTAATTACTTCTGGAAATTTCACTGTTGGAATAAATGTAAACTAGGTCTTTCTAGAAACCAAAAGCCAAAAGTGTCGTGGAATCATGAAGAAGGAGATAAAAATAAAAGTATTTAACTTCTTCTGCATACCTACAATATGAAGCTGAATAACTGTAATTCACATAGGTAAACCAGTTATAATCTGCCTACCCTAAAGCCAGCTACTTAGTAAACTCAATTACATTTTCTAAGTTACTTTTACCTTGTAATGTAGCATTCATAGGTATAGCAAAGGGGGAGGGTAAAGGTAATGGGAACTAAAATTCTACTTTACATAGGTTATTCATCATTATTGTTATTATTTCATTGATTAAGGGGGGTAATATGACTAGGGAATATAACATGCTGTGCAGTAAAGTATTCTAATGAAGTGGAAGTTATTTCATTTAGAGTTAAACTTTCAGGGTAAAGGAAATAAAATTATGATGAGAATTTCCAATCTGAACGCATATCTGTGAGTGCATACATCATACTTAGCTCTGTATTTTCAAGTGTAATACTGTTATTTTTAAATCTAAATACAAATGAGTCACTATCCTTTCAAAGTATTTATAATATATCTAATGTCATTGCTGATTTTTAAAATTGAATAAAATTAGTGAGGAGAAGAATTTTTTTTTTTACAAGATTCCACTTGGGGAAATTATAAATCTTTCAAATGTAAATTTTATTCTGAAGTATAAATTTTAAGATCGACTTCTGATAAAGCAAGAAAGAATAATGTACTAAAAATAATAAGGCTTAAATATTCAATAAAAGGATTTAAACTGTAATTACTTTTAGACATTTCACTGTAGGAATAAATCTCAACTGGATCTTGCTAGAAATTGAAAATGGAAAGATTCAAAGAATCACAAGGAGGGAAATACAATACAGTGTTTAACTTCTGCATCCCTGCAGAAGCTGGATAACTGTAATCCACCTGAGTAAAGTAATTCTAGAAGTTTTTTCCCTTTTGGTTTGTGGACATACGATAGTCCGCATGTGAGTGTAGATATTCAGATCCGGGTAAATTCTTCCTAGCATCTGCCCACAGCTCAGTTTCTCACTGCCCGGCCAGTAGTTTATATAAATGTCCTAGGATAGGACACTCCTCACATTCTGTTGTGGAAGGTGGATCTGTATATACATGTATGAGTATGCACATATACAATGTATGTAACTGATTTGCATGATTAATTAACAATAATTTTACATTTTTCTCAAATACTTTCATTTACTTTAGTGTGTAATCTGTATAATAAGTCATCACAACAGCAGCTATCTTTAAACAGAAATGTGACACTGGGAAAGAGGTGGACAAAGATGAGGGATATGTCTCAACCTTCTGGGTTATTCTATAACTTGGAGTCTTCTTTCTATTTTGCTTTCATTTCCTGTTCTTGTTTTTCCTGTCCATTTCCATTTCCTGTCCATTTTCTGTCCTTGACAATGACTCTTTCTATGCATATTTACTATATTCCTTTCATTTCCCTTACAATCACCAGATTTTGGTTCAATATTGTCTTTTTAAAGTTAATTTTATTGGTACACTTTAGATATACATAAAGCTCAGATTCATCACAGGGAATTTGCTCTTGTAGATGTTATATCTTGATTCTTCTTTTTCCCCCAGTTTCCTCTCTTCTTTTCAGCCCCACTTCCCCTTCTTATTTACTTAAGCTTTGTGTTCGTTTTTCCCCTTCTATTCTCTCTTTTTTTCCTTTTCCTTTCCTTCCTTCCTCCTCCCCCCTTCCTTTGTTCCCCTTCCCATTGAACATTTTCTTCCTCTTCCTTAACATCTATTAAACATTTTGGTCCTTATTTACCCTTTCAGTTTCTCATACCAGAAAAGCAATGCAATGCCAATATAGTCTTTGCTTTATGCTTTAGAATAAGATAATTTAGCTCAAAATTCAATCTCCTGCTTCATAAGGACAAGATGACATTTAAATCTCTAAGGGTTTATTTTTGCAAATACCAAATATCATGAGTGGCTATGAGTCGCTATGAAATTTCCTAAATTTCTTCTTAGCTATAGTTAATAATTTACAGGTTGAGGGATGCATGCTGGATTATGATCAAATCCTTCCGAAGAGAGGATGATGGCCTTTCATTATTTAGCATCCATTTATATGATATCACTGAGACTTTTGGCATAGTTCTCATGCCCAAAATGTTTTTAACATCTGTGTGACTGTTCTTTTTTTAAGACTGAAGATTCAGTATTCATTAATCTCTCAAACCCCAATTGGCCTTCAGAAGCAGCTGAATGCATTCTTTGAGTGGTGCACAAAATATAATCTCAAAATAAATCAAAAGAAGTGTAAGGAAATGGATTTCAGTTCTAGGAAATGCATGAATTCCTGGTATGCTTAGGGAGTTAAATTTAATGTAGTGAAATATTTTATGTGGCTTTGCATTATCTTTTACCTAAGTCTGTCATGTAAAAAGCAAAAAAGAACAAAAAGGTGGAGAATCTCAGGAACGATGAGTGTATTAGATTTAGGAAGGAATTAATTGATGTTCATTTTTATGATACATTGATCTGAAGCAGGTTTCCAGATTTTCTGTTGGTCAGAAATGCATATTCTATGATAATAAAAAGTAAGATTGCTTTTGGATAATGAGGGTGACACTCATTTGACACAGAGTATGGTTGTTCTTTGTAGGTGAACCAAGCTGGGAAAAACAACTTTTTTCCATTTGTATTACATTTATTATTGTTTCTGCACCTTTGATAGGATGGTCAAAATGAATAGATCAGCCAGGCAGGGAAGAAGGCTACATTGGTAGGCCCCAAATGAAAGTTACTGACATGGTTTTTAAAAGAAGTATAATACACTGAACTGAGCCCAACAAAGTGCTCAGACAGAAACAGGACATGGAGATGATTTAGTAAAAGCACCTTTATTTTGGGTAAAACATAAATACAAAATAAGTAAACTCCAAAACAGGCGTTGTTTATTTTTCTTTAAGCCTATGAATGATTTTATCATACTCTTCCTTCATAGATATTCTTTACTTAAGATATTTTGAGTATACATGTGTTTGGTGTACCTTTTTAAAAAGGAAATATATGCACATTTTGATTACTTATTTTTATGGCCAAATGCTGTTATTATGGACTGTAGGAGTTTGATCAAATTTGTTAGTTGGTTGTAATTCTATTAGGTCGGATATTAATGAAAATAAGTATCAACTAGAAGCCTAAACATTTCTTATTTTTAGTATGAGTTTTCATTACAATGGGATATATTTTAACAGCATTTGATTTGCAGTGATCACATTTAATTTTTGTTGATAGTTAAGTATTTCTTTGCTATCTGATGAAAAGTTCTGATGAACTTTTTAAATACTTTCTGGGAAGAAAAATAAAATACTCGCAATAAAACTTCAGTAAGTTAAGAAAAATCTAAAAGCAATTTTCAAGGAGAATTTTCTAAAAGAACCACTAGGATAGTACTGAGAGATCAAGAAAATTTGACCTTAAAACCTTAATCATTGATCGAAATGACAATTCAAGTCAAAACCCTTTATATTTAAATATAATTCAGCATTTAGTTTGCTATTACTTGGGAAAATATCTCTAAAATTTTATGCACATTAAATATTATGCTTGACTTAGCATGTTCAAAAACTAGTTCGTAGAAAGTGTGTTGAAGCAGAATTTTATGATCTTGGTGCGAAAGGCATTTGTAATTGATTTTAAAGTGTTAAAGACACTTAAAAAAACTTGGAATGCTCCGGAGAAATGGTCAAGGAATGCTACTTCCAAGGGTAGAATAATTATTCCCATAGGAAGGTTTAGAATTTAAGAGTAACTGTATAATTACAGAATAAAATCCACCTCTATGATAAAGCATACACTTTCCTGATCAATTGTAATGGTTTAAGTTCATGATCCCACAGGCTGCACAATTTCAGTCTTTAGCTTGCCGGTGAATGTTTATCTATTTGAGAAGACACAAGAAAAAGTTAGTAAGAGGTAATAATGAAGTCAACTTGGTAAGAGTTGAAAATTTAAATAATACTTAAAAGTTTTAAAAATTAGATTAGGTCCAGGTAACAGAGCTCTCATGAAGAAAAGTTCTGCTACTTTGTAGGTTTTTGCTGATGTTATACCACTTTGGCAATGAGCTTAATTTATATATTTCTGCAGGCTAATATGGTCATTCCTAGATGAATCATGCTCTCTCATCTTTCTTTTTTTTTAATCAAAGGTATCAATGTACATATACTACAATGTCAAAGAGTTGTACATGGTTATTTTTAAAAACAGCATCTCCTTACCATTTTCCCACAGGGAACCACTCTTAGCTTGTTATTTTGGCACTTATTTCCACATTGCTAAGTAATATACTTGCAATGCTAACACTTGATTTTTCATTGTCACCTGTAATCTATCGATTGCTCATTATCCAAAATGTGGTCTTTGCTCTCTTCTTCGCCCCTAGCAAAAAGGCTCACCTTTGCCCGCTCTCTCCCCTAGAGTAATATAGTGTTACTGGATCCGTATTGACTGGTTACATAATTATTATGACTATATAAACACATCACAGCAGAGTTGTTTATTAAACGACATCACTTTTCCTGTCCGGTACAACTTTTAAATTTTAAAAGTGAAAACTTATCCAGTTTTGCTTGGTGTCCTGTGAACATACCATCTTTTCAACCACAAATTCTTAGGCGTCAGGTGTTTTGTCTGTCTAGTATTCCACAGTGTTTGCTCAAGCCCGTGTGTGACCTGCCCTCTGACTTGTTGTGCTCCATGCCCGGTTAGTCACTGTCATTCTGGGTTCTTCTGTCCCCGGCTACTGCGGGTCCTTCTGTTTTCTCCTCTGCACTCGCGTGAGTGTTTTAAAATTTGTTTCAGTAGAGCACAGCCGCTAGCAGGGTCTTGACACAGGATGGATTTGGGTAAAAGTTTTCCAACTTTGCCTTGTGTGAAAGGAGTCTTTGCCTTTATTCTACCTCACAGATAGTTCCTCTTGGAGCAGGATTCACTGCATCATCAGGCAGCTGAAGGGACTTCTCTACTGGCTTTCACTGTTTCCAGTTTTCAAAGTTGCTGCTGAGAAAAAGTCGGAGGCTATTTTGATTCTTGCTTCTCTCTTTTTAGGTTCTCCTCTCCCCACCTGCTCGCTGGAAGTTTGTTGACTCTTCTCTCTTCAGTATTCTTAAGTACCGCAGCAACGTTTTCTGATACAAGCATTTTCTTATCCTTACAATAGGCATCTAATAAGCCTTTCAGCTGGAGACTTACATTCCTTTGAGTTTTGGGGAATTGTTTTAAATGATTTTGCTTATCATTTTCTTCCTCATTTTTATGTTTCTGGAATACCATTTTTTAACATTGGAACTTCTGGATTGACCCTCTCAGTTTCTTAAGTCAGACAGAGAAGGTTAAAGATTGCAGTTTCTCTAATATGAGAAATCCAATATATTAATAATTTAAAGGGCGAAATGGCAGATAGATAATAGGAAACGGGAGAACCGTTGTGGAAATGTGAAGGGGACCAAGAGATGGGGAATGTGGGTGGCCGGAGAGGGGGAGGCAAAGGGGAACGAAAGAAGATCAGGATACACTACGTACATGTACCAATTCCCCATGAAGCATGTCTTTGTTATGTATTGCAAAAATACGCTAATAAAAATTTAAAAATATTTTTGGTACATTTCTTGTTTTTTGTTATGTTATATGAAATCAATGTTTCCTTTGTATTCCTACCATTGATTATTGGAGTCTAGAAGGGTTTTTATTTCTATTAGTTTTTATACTCATATTTTGAAGCAATTCCATTAAATATGTATTTGTCAGTTTATCAGCTCAAGTTCACTATATTCTTTCAAGCCTAATGATGGGGAAGTCATCGTCATAATTTTAATACTTTGTTTTACTTGTTTTAAAGGATGGGGAAGATTGAGCTGTACCTTGCATCTCTGAATGTTTCTCTTAGTATATCCTCCTATTCTGTGTTCCACAATTGCAGTATCTTTTCTTACATCTCAATGGATTAATAATACATATGTTTTTAAAGTTATCTCCTCTTGGTAGTCTTTTTTTCCTGTCTGTTGCTTTTCCTGTTTTTCTTGTTTCTTGCATTCAGGCTTTCCTTAGACGTGCTATTTTTCAGAACTAAAAAATGTTGATTGGGAGCTGTGAGACATGGATGTGTTCTGTAGTCTGTTACTCTCACAGCAAGGTGATGTAGCAGAGACCTTTAGTTTTGTGATCTTCAGATACATTATCCCACAGTGCTCAGGTTTGCCGGAGATGTTGTTCCCAGATCTCCACTTACAGGGTGGAGGCCTCACTACTAGATTTTCAGAAGCCAAGTGGAGATGGAGAGAGACAGATCTCGGCTATCAGTGGATGTACTGAAATCCCCATTTTTTCCTGGTACCTCCGCCCTGGACTCTGCAAGTTGCTTTCCAGCCTACCCACTCTGTTTAATTCCTTCAAGAGAACAGCAAGCATGTTCTGTATTGTGCAAGCATGGGGCAGGTGCAGTCTCAATCTGGGGAGAGAATCTTTTGACTGCTTTTCCAAATCCACTTCATTTTGGCTCCTTCTCCCACTTACAATGCTATTTGGTGCTGCCATGTGCTTAGCCTGTGGGGGATTCCGTGTTATAAATCTATCAAGTTTTTAGCTCCATTGTTGCTAGCCTAAGATTCAGCTTTCTGGGGTCTGTTAAGTCCTTTGCCTGTTGAACATCTGCTTTCCAGCTTCTAAAATGTTGTCATTGCTTCTCCTTTCATACTTTGTTTTGGGGTTTGTGCCTTGGGTGGGAAATCAATTTACTGTTGTTCTAGTAACAATTCAGAAGGGAATAAAATTAGAGGTATGCGCGTACTCTGTGGTGGACTGTATTTTCCGAAGACAGTCACAACAGTATCTCTTGTCTCTTCTGCTCTTCTTTCAGTGTAACTTTGACAATCCTTCCATTCAAAGTGGGTCCAACTCTCCCTTCTCTGGAATTCTGATGGGATTTGGACTGGTTGAAGTGGTGCTTTGTGACTTCTGGGGCTGGGCCCGAAGGGTTGTGCTGCATCTGCTGTTCTTCAGAGACACCAGCTCTGGGAATCCAGACATCCTAACAGGGCTGGAATATGGTGAGCAAGGCGGAGCGTGATCAGTGCTGTGGTGAAAGAGAGACAGGACTGACCTTTCTGGACATGAGTTCTCAAATCTGTTCTTCAGTTCCAGCTTAAGGATAGTTTAGATGCTGAAGCAATACAAGACTTGATCCCTCAATTGTGGCACTTTACCTAGGGTGCTGTATAATTTGCTTTGCAAAGATTCACTTTACTACATCCTTTTTATGAAGATCTTGTGATGGAAAGACCTTCTTGGGAAAAGAAAAAAGAGAACAGAAGGAAAAATGGAAACAAAGCTTTTGTAGATGAGGAGGGGACGAGGGGTTGAAAGGAGGGGAGGAGAATGGGAAAAAAGAAGAATCAGGATATATCAAGTATGGGTACAAATTTCCTATGATGAGTGTTATCATTATGTATATGTAAAATGTACCAATAAAAAGAGTAAAAAAGGAAGTAAAGACCTTTCCTACAAGACACTATTATCCTTGCCTGTTTGTTTTATAGGAATGCAAAGCACAAATGTACATCAATATCGAATAGCAACAAAATATTCAAGAACAATAATTTTAAAATTAGGTTGATATTGAGCCAGGCATGATTGTGCCCACCTGTAGTCCCAGTACTCAGGAGGCTGAGGCAGGAGGATTGAGCTCAAAAGCAGCCTGAGCTACATAGTGAGTTCAAGGCAGCTTAAAGTACATAGCAAGACCCTGTCTCAAAAAAAACAAACAAAAAAGCAGTGTGATATCTTAAAGTAATAGTTAACTATCATATCACTTGTTTAGATTCTGCACACTATTTTACACTACTCTAACCATCTCATGAATACTCATAAATTACATGTCTCTTTCTAGTGTGTTTGTTTTAGGGCCTCTGAGTAACTTAATTCTTAAAAGAGTTTTTCAGGTTTTCTAAGAGTCCTTGTTTCCTTGAAACTGACTTTTCTTGGCAAGAACTTTTTATCCATATTTTCCCTATATTGCAAACTATTTGTATCTTTCCCCCTGTAGAATTCTTGATTTTCTATATAAATTATTCTGCAAAGCTAGGGCTCCTGAGGGAAAGGGTGATTTCTTTTACACATGGAAGAAACCCAAGTGACCACATTTGCTTTGAGTAAATAATATTTAATGTTTTTGGGAGGAGGATGTACCATGTCATGCTGGATCTCATCTTCACTCCCGGAACACCCAAGTGCACTCACAGATTGTCCACTCCGTCCATTTACGATTGAAAAAGATTCCCACGCTCACACGAACCTCTCCAAGGAAAACACAGCAGTGAGATCGTTCTTCTTCCACCTGGAAGAGCTCTGAGACTTTGGGGAACTCATGCAAGCGCTTGATTTACTGTTAAATTTGAGTGTCTGAATTCTGATTCTCTGCAGATGACTTCTCAGTGGCTCCTGGGAAGCTCATGCCTGGCACTGTGGTGTTTGCTTGGCAAAATCGGTAAGGAAAAGGAAGATTTGAACATCATTGTCTGGCTTCACCTCAGAGCTACTGAATCAGAAAGCCCTTTCTGGAGTATTTAACACGTATTTGTACCAATCAGGGAGATTCACTGCGACATTTCCATGTGTCTATATCGCGTTTTGAGCCTTTCTACCTGTTTTTCTTCTCCCTTCTCTCCCTCACTTCTCTTCCCTTACCCCTTTCCTAATATGGACTACTTTTTATGTAAGAAATGTAAAAAGGATTTAAAACATGTATTAATCACAGAGATACCTTGGCTAAAACAATCCTTTAATTAGTAAAGCATTACTTCTTTACCACGCGTTTCCCTGTTATTCTAGGACAGTGATGCCCAAAATTTGTGATAATCAGTCACATGCAGAACCTGCTAAAATAGACTGCTGGGCCTCAATCCCAGGTCCCTTGACTTAGTAGGGCTGTGTAGAAGGCTAAGACTTGGCATTTCTGAAAATTTCTCAGGTGCTACGGATGGTACCTGTGTAGAGAAGTGCACCACAAACCACCACATTAGAGAACCGTG
The DNA here is from genome assembly GCA_004026905.1 of Hystrix cristata. Lineage (NCBI taxonomy): Eukaryota > Metazoa > Chordata > Mammalia > Rodentia > Hystricidae > Hystrix > Hystrix cristata. The sequence continues at coordinate 143,096 of PVJO010000731.1, read as the reverse complement.
ATGCTAAAGTTCACTACTTAAGTTCCAGCCTGATGCTGATATTGCTGTTTTAGATTACAGGATGAAAGACGTAAGTAGCCTACTTACTTCCTAGTCTCTCTACTCACTCTATATTCAAAATAAAATTATACTGATAGTTAGTCATAATTAATTTGTCTCCCCTAAACTGCAAAGTGGCCAGAACCTGTAGTTGCTTTTTCAATTCTCTCTCTCTCATGTATTACAAAATGATGTCTCATTTTAACATATTAATTTAAAGTGTTTTTCCCACTGAGGGTAAGAGTATTTAAGAATTACTGATCACACTGAAAATTGGCCCCCTTCTTTCAGAAAGCAATTTGGCAGAATCCGTGAAGAGTAAGGGAAAAAAACCTTTCATATTCTGGGGCTTACTCATTTTACTTCTGGGAATATAGTTGAAGAAAATAATTCAAACTGGGGATAGAGATGCATGTCACACATTGCTTATAACGGAAAAATGATGGAAAACCCTGGGTGTTCAACACTAGGGAGTGAGGGAGTAAGATGCAGCAAATTGATGAAATATTGGGTATTTCAATGATCACTTTGAAGTTCATATGGCAAACATAAAATTATTTGTGTGGTAATTCTAAGGAAAAAATAAGGATGCCAAATGTTAACCTAAGTTATAATTTTAGCTATATTACAACATTTAAAAAAATGATCTGGGAAGAGATGTACTTAAATTCTAAGGATGAGGAATTTTACAATGTGACTTTATAGTATTGCTACACTTTAAAATAAAAATTCTTAAATTAAAAAATGTTAAACATCTATGCTGTTTCATGTTATGCAACATTCTTTTTAAAATTAGAAAATCATGTCAGTGGTGGTTACATAGGCTATACTCAATTAAGCTATCATTAAAGAGATTTTATTTGTATTTTTCTCTTTCAAAGTCACTGCAGGATACCATGTTAGAAATTCGAAAAGGTTGAGCACTTTGATATTGAATAAAAAACTGGGAGTCGTGGCACATCCCTGTAATTCCAGCACTTGGGAGGCTGAAGCAGGAGGATTGTCATGTGTTCGAGGTCAGCCGGGGCTACATAGTGAGTTCAAGGCTGGCCTGTACAACATAATTAGACCCTGTCTCAAAAAACCCCCCAAAATTTTGAATAATATATGGATACAGTGTACCCTAAATTGCACGCAATAATCAAAGATAAGATTATGTTTGTGAGAAGAGGAAGCAGAATCTGATATGAATATAATAGATTATAAAGCAAAGCAGGCTTTGCTGATAAATTAGATTAATGCAAACATTATGGTCTACAGTAATGTGGAGTTAGTATCATATGGTGTTAGAGTTCCGACTTTAACATTCTGAATTTGATTCCCTTGTTGTCTTTTACTAATTAAGTGATTTTGTGCAAGTTTTTAACTTCTTCAAATATTTTCTCATCTGTAAAGTTGGGATGACAGGAATACTTACTATGGTAGACATTGCTGATTACTTACAGCAAAGTTCTGTCAGCTTGTCTCCCTAACACACACACACACACACACACACACACACACACACACACACATCACATTCTTATTTTCTCACCTTCAGTATATCAGGGTCATGACCATTGGGACCAGGGATATCTTCTAGGAAAGATCCTTTCCTCATTGAAATATATTCATGGACCAAATAGCAATCTTCTTTGCTTGGTAAGCTCTTTCCCAAATGTGATGCCTGCACTCACTGTGGTCCTTGTCCTGTGAGAGGAGGCATCACTGATGCTCAGAGTGTAGCAGGACAGAGAGACGGATGGTCCGTCCTTGCTGACATCACTTCCCAGGAAGACTCCTTTATCTGAGAGGATGCAGAGGTCCATTGCTGAAGTCAGCTTGAGTTGGCTATTCTGGTACGCAGTTTGAACCACCACAGTATTTTATACTAAATTAGAGGGTGAGTGAAGGGCTCAGCAAGAATGTGAAGCACAGTGGTCAAGAGCAGAAGCACTTGAGATAGACTGTGCTTTAGTCTACTGCTAACACTGTGATATTGAAAAATACACTTAAACTCTCTGTACTTTACCATCCTTGTCTGTGAATTCAGGATAATACAGTACCTGCCTCACAGGGTTTATATAAAGGAAATATGTACAATACTTATGGCAATGTCTGACACATCTAAAAATCCTTATATTAGGGATTAAATGTCAGTAGGAACATAATAGCATTTCAATGAATAATAGATATTACTCTCAGATTGATGATTATAGTGGAGATTTAAAGGTCAGCTAGTCATTTAATAGGCAAACTTCAGTGACAGGGTTTCATGTTATGCAATCAGGTCACCTAACTTCAAATTCAGGACACTTTCTCCTGAGCTATATTGTTATTAACTTTCCAGCAATCTTGCAAGAGTACTCATCACTTTTGAATAATCATAACATTATCTTTAATATGAAATACAGAGATTCAGTGGATAGACATTGCGAACACTTCTACATTTAATTTGGTAATTTGAACTCTTTCATCAGACACATTATATTTCTGATATATTTAAATAATTACTCTTTTTTAAATAATAAGTTACTGGATGATACGGAGTTTTTGTATTGCAAAGTGTTTAGAATGAATTCAGTGTGAACTTCCCAGAAAGCTAAACATGGAATACATACTGGGTACCATCGCTAAACTTTTTTTCTTTAGTGATTTCATGATTCTTCACTCAAAACTCTTACACTCTAAAATATTCAGAATCCATTTTTTTTTTTTTTTGGTGGTGCCAGGGATCGAACTCAGGCCCTTGTGCTTACAAGGCAAGCACTCTAATCACTGAGCTAAATCCCCAGCCCAGAATCCATATTTTTAGAGAAACAAAACCATTATTATATTTTATGTGGCAACTTCCGATATACTCTGAAGACAAGTACAAATCTCAGACTGGAAGAGTCAGCAGTTAATGCTCAAACATTTCTCTTTCACTAAGAAAAGAAGAACCTGTTGCAAAGAGATTTAGTATAAAAACATCCACAGTAGCTCAAGTTAGGTCTGATGCAGCCCATGGCTACAATTTCTAAAATTCAGCCATGTCTTGTTTTTAGCATCTAGAAAAGTCCATGATAAATTTCCATACAGGACTGGTGAATAAATGCACGAGCCAATCCTTCACACTGTGTGTTTTAAGAGAGTAAAAGTTCTGGATCTCACAACTTAGTAATTACGGTCACGATAAGGGAAGTGAAAACAATAACAAAAAGAGATGTTGGAGGATGATTGGTTGATATGGTTGGTATGTAGTTAAGGTAATCTGGGAAACCTCTCTGACGATGCGTTTGATCTGAGACTTGAAGGATGAGGACTCAATCCCTGGTTTTCTGGGATCCGTAATGATCTGCTGAAATTATGCTCAAACCCTCAAAAGCAGGAGCTACATTGTCATGATCAAATAAACCAACATAAAACAGAAAGAAGGCTGAAATGCCTGCAGCATCATTAGCGTTGAGGGAAATGGACAATAATATGGTGAGGTTGGCAAAGGTCGGGTTATAGATCCTGGTAAACATGGGAAGGACTTTGAATTTTTCTCTGAGGATAACCAGAATGTATCAAAGTCCTAATCATTTAAACTGCTGAGTACTTACCATATCATCACTGTTTTCATATTTTGTGTGAGTTTATTGTTAGAATGAATTGAATTGAATCACAGAGGAAATAAGGTTGTTGTTTACCTTTGAGGAGAAACAAATTTCGTTTCTCTACTCTCTTTAGTATGTAATGTACACAAAGTATTTAAAAGGAAAGTATATGTTGAACAAAGATAGCAAAGATTATGAAGCTAGACTTCCCAGCTTCAAATTTGGGCTCTCTTACTTATTATCTCTCTCTTCAAAAGATTCTTGTGAGTCTTAAATGATATTCATATTAACTTGTTTATGTCTTAGTCCATAGCACTAGCTAAAGTTTGGGCTAGTAAATGAAAAAGATATGACTTTTCCCTCGAGGAACACACAGTTTAGCAAAAGGAGACAAGTAGATACACAAATATCTATAATCGAAACAAATTCGGTGCTTAATATGAATATCCCCAACATTCAGTCTTCTTCTCGCCTCTAGGCCCACTTCATTAAGTCGGCCATGTGAGTAATTTTGCCCATGGACTCTGAGCATGTCACTTTTGGGGTGAGACAGTGAACGCCCTGGGAGTGTGCTTCGGTTTCTTCTCACCTCTTAAGATGATTGAGGAGCTTCATGTTTCCAGAAAGGAGAAGCAGCCTGTTTACTAATGGAATCATTTCATGGAGATCTGTCTTGGGACGTTACCAGACCCATATTAGGGTGTTTTGGTTTGGTTTTGGTTTTTCTTTTGTAAGTGAGAGTCCACATTATTGAGTTGAACTGCAGAGATTTTAAGCATACAACATCTTTTTTTTTTTTCCCTACTACAAATGCAGTATATATGAAGTGCTTTGAGACACAGGAGAGAAAAACAATTCTAACAGGTACATTGAAGATAATACTACAGAAGAGGCAACATGTTAATTGCATGTAAAAGGTAAGAAAGACTGAGTTAATCAGAAAAAGTAGAAGATGGAGCTGAATTTTGTTAAAGTGAGAAAAATTGAAGTACAGACTATAAAGCCATGTAGCTGAAATGTCTGGTAATCACAGGCAGGTACAGGGATAAAGGTAGAGAAATGAAAATGAGAAGATAGATTAGGGACTACTCGGGTTTTGACAAATCTAAAGTAAGTCTTGAACGTGAGTTTGCATGATCCAAGAGAGTTGTTAAAAACTTTCGATAGAAGATTTATTTGCTGAAAGCCACTGTAGAACATGTATTATATAATCCACAGTAATTATAATATTATCGCTGCTCTGTGTTAGCTACAAACCGTAATAGATATTGGATTATTTTGAAGTGATTTTAAGGTGAATTTTTTGGGGGGTGTTGGGGATCAAACTCAGGGCCTCGTGCTTGCTAGGCAAGGGCTCTACCACTTAAACTAAATCCCCAACCCCTTACAGTGAATTTTATGTAACTTACATGAAATAAAATACTTGTAGAGACATTGAGGTAAGCTGACAATAAAAGTAGTATTTACTCTGAGTCTTCAGAGGTCATAAGGTAGACTTTTAGTAGGATATGGTAAGGAAGGAGTAGAAGGGAAGGACTCACGTGAGGTGAAAAGTTTTGTGGTGGCCTGAAGTCTGTGCATAGAAAGACAATTTAGGCAGCAAAGCAAGAAATGACTCAAGTAATTACCCATGTGTGAAAATGTGGTAGGCTCATCTGGAACATCAAAAGTAGGCTTAACTTGGAGAGGGATTGAGTAGATCAAGAGATCTTGGATGTGGGTAGGTACATTGTGTGGCAAATAAGTGAACAATGCATATCATGAGGTGAAATTGGAGAGACAGGAAAAATAGCACATTTGAAGAACTGTAAATGATCAGATGACTCAACTCTGCCTAGGTCTGTAGGATGCTTGGTAGAGTCAATGAACCTTAGAGAGCAAACAGCTTTTCTTACGACTAGAATGCTGTTGTAATTAAGCTTAATTGTGTCAAGTTGATTGGCTTGAGAACTACCTAGAGGTTAAGAAAAGCACATTCATGAGTGTGTCTATGTGGATTATGGAGGCATGCCTTTGAGTATGGTCTCTGGCCACCTCCTTTCTGGCACTGTTCTCTTTCTCTGATTCCTGGCCCCCATTAACTGAACATATTTGCTCTACCACAACTTCTGCCATGGTGTTTCTCCCTTGGAGCCAGCAAAACATGGATAGAATGCCCCCTAACTGTGATCCGAATTAAACCCCTTCTCTTTTACATTGTAAGTGTTGAGTATTGTGATCCAGTGACAGGAAAGCTCATTAACTAGTACAGCATGTTGGCTGAGGAGTGAGGCCATTGCTGTGATTATATGTGACCATATAGTTCAGAATTCTTTGGAAGCAGTTTGCAGCAGAAGTTTGAAAAGATTTAGAGATTCAGGCTAGAGAAGTGAGAATGCTGTAAACAGAGATTGAGGGGTGATTCTGGTCAGATCAGAAAACCAAAATTGTAATAGGAATGTGGACAATAAAGGCCAGGCTCTTGAGGTTTCAATTGGGAATGAAGATTGTTTTGTGAGTTGGACCAGAGGCCATGCACATTAGACTATGGCAAAAATTTGTCTACATTTTGTCCATGTGCTGAGACTTTGCAAGAGACTAAATTTAATATATATGGACTAATTCATCTGGCAAAGGAAGTTCCATGGCAGTCCAGCATTCAGGTTATGGCATGGGTACTGTAGAGTGCTTTCAGCTAAATTTATAGTGAGAATTGGGGACAAAAAGCAAAGCAAAAAAAATTTGAAGTCTTAAATTTTGGCCTAGAGATATTCATGCATACAGTTGAAGCCAAAGTAGATGTGACTGCTGAAGAGATTAGTGCCATTAAAAAGAAATAAGGACTTTATGCAGGTACAATAAGAAAGGTGTCTCAAGGACATATTGGGGATCAATAAGACCCCATTCATCACAAGCTCAAAGGTACAAAAATGAAAACTTTTCATTTGAAAAGAGAGCCCATGAGTTCCCTGTTGGAAAAGAACCACCTAGGAAATTGGTTTCCTGGAATTTATTTCCCTGTGCTCATCCATCCAAGCAATCAGAGGCTACTACACCCATGGTCCAAGAGGGCCTTGCTCTTGCTCATGCTGCCAGTAGGCCTTGTTGTCATCCATGTGCTACTGGTTTTACTGTCATTCAGAATGCAAGAGAAGTGGGACTGGGGCTCTTCCACCCAGATTTCAAAGGAAGGGATGGAAAGCCAGGTGACTGAGCTAGAATGTCCTCCCAAATTCTCATGTGTGTGGAGGTGATTTGATCATGGATATGCTATAATCATAAGTAGATCCAGCCATTAATATGTTCAGCAGTTCAATGTATTGTTAGGAGGCAGGCCCAGTTGGAAAAGGTGGGTAACTAGGGGTGTGACCTAGAAGGGTGTATCTCCTCAGCCCCACCCTCCCTTTCTGACTGCTAGAGGTTGTACACTTTTTTCCCTGTTATTTTGTTTCTGCTTTGGTGCCAGTTGATCATGGCCTGAAACTGTGAGCCAAAGTAAATCTCTCCTTTAAGTTGTGGGTGCTGGGTATTGTGGCCCAGCAATCACAAAATAACTAAGAAATCAGGAGAGGAGCTCCTGAGAGGACAGAGTATGAAGCTGTGGGAATGAAGCTCAGGTGCAGTGAAAACCCCAGGAAGTCAGAGGTAGCAAGAACATAAAATGCCTGATGAGGAAACCTGCATAAGCCAGCCTAAGAGAGATACTATGTGGGCAGCAAGCAGCAAGGGCACAGGCATGGGGCTGCTCAAGCCCTCTGGAATGCACATCTCCCCATCATGTATCCTACATGGAGCTACAGGACTTAATGTTTGCCATGCTGTGTTTCTATCTTGTTTTGGTCTTATTCTTTTCTGTTCCCCCATTCCTTCCAATTTTGAATGGGAATGTTTATGTGCCATTGTACCCTGACATTATGTAACTTGGTTTATATTTTTCACATGTTTACAGCTAAAAGTTTGCCTTGAGTCTCAGAGGAGATTTTGACTCAGACTTTTAAGCAAATCAGAGAGGCTTTGTGGAAAGTATTATTGTGTTTCATTTGTGAATGGGACAATTGTATTATGTTAGGCAAAATTATGAACTAGTATTTATTTGGAGATTAAGTATGAGTTAAAGAAACATATTTCAGTATCAAGTTGGAAAAAGGTTGAATGTGGTGGTTTAGCTTAATTGTATCAACTTGATCAGGTTAGGAACTACTGAGGGGCTTAGTAAAGAAGACTTGTAGGGTAATAATGAAGGCATGACTTTAGTTACTATATGTGGTACCTGATCAATTCCTCTTTGGCACTATTCTCTGCTCTGCTTCATGGCCCCCATCTTTGCTCTGCATGCCTTTTGCCATGTTTCTTCCTTAGAGCCAGCTAGCCATGAACTGAACTCCATCAAACTGTGAGTCATATTAGACCTCTCCTCCTCTAAGTTGTAGGCATCAGGTATTGTGTCCGAGTGACAGAAAAGATGTCTAGAACAAATACTCATGTTTATATTGAATCCTCTCCTGGCATCTGAAGGATCTTAAGAAAGGAATAAACACTCTAGAAAATAATACTAGAGCTATCAGAAATAAGTCAAAATATGAGCAGAAAGTTCTTTATTTTATCAAATTCTTCTGGGTACAAATCACATTATTATGAAATAAGCACTTCATTATTTTTCAAGTATTTATAGATGTTGATATATGGATAGACTATAAATCATTAAAATGTTATTCTATACTTAGTAACTTTTCATCATCATAATTCATCAATTAATTGTTAACAAAAATGGAGCTGTAATTAAGAACAGTGATTGTAAAATTTTTTATTTAAAAAATAAAATCCTTTCCTTGGAAAGGTTAAGAAACTCTTACTCTCTAGAGAGTTACTTGTATCATTGGTATACAGAGTTACTTGTCTGGGGAAATATGAAATTAATAAAACAGAAATTCATTGTTTGATTTTGAATATAAAGCAAACAATTTAGAGGTGGAGATGCTTTCCTGTGATACAGCCCACAATATAAAATTTACGCACCAAGACAGGAAAACTGTTACCAGGAGTTCCAAAGAAACTTCCAAAATATCAGGTCTCAGTCATAGGTTATAGTCATTATGAAAGACTACAGTGCGTTATGTGTTTAAATAGGGTAGAGGGTAAAAGGATTAGGTGGGAAGTAGCAAGACTACTGTGAGCTTCTCTGCATGCATCTCCTGGGGAAACTAGGGAGTTTGCCAGCTGTTCACATTATTTTCAGGCAAGTTCTTCGATTGAAACCTGTGGATTATATGCTTCATTTTGCTTGTGGAAGTATCTGTTAAAAACTGTATTGAAAATGGGTGGTTTCCTTTTCTCTTTATATGAATGCTTTGATTGTTTTTAAGAAATTATCTTACTATAAACATAAAATGACTTTGCTGAATATATTTTGTTTAGTTTGAGAACCAGTAGATGATGTTGCCTTTTACCGTTACTTCAGTGGAAAGTCAAGGAGGGTTTAACTAAATGTTTTCCTAATAAATTGTACAGGAGATATGCAACTGCTCAGTGGAAAAATCTAAAATAAGCAATTAGCAAAGGCACTGTTTGTTAAAAATGACATTTCCCTGGAAGTCTGTTGTTAGTATCAGCATAAAATTTTGTCTACTACTTTTCCCTCCTTGACGTGGAAATCACTTAACACCAGCTAGCTGCTGATTTTGTTTTGCAAAACTTTCATTGCTAACATCTCCAGATATCTTATAAACTTTTCCATTGGCATAGAAATTTAATTAAGTATTGTCAGTTTGCCTTTGCTTCGACTTTGATTATTTGAATTGTAGCTGCCTTTAGGTAGAAAAATACGGAAGTATATTACTCACTATTTCACATCTGTTGCAGTTTAAAAGACTGAGTTGCCAAGAGTTTTATGAAGCATCACTTAGTAATGACTCAGGAAATGATTAGTCAATGCATTTTAAGCTCAAAGTGAAGGGCACCCTCTATTGTCCATCTTGCTATGGTATTTCCTTCATCTTTCTTCAAGATACGGAATTAAGCTATGAATTTGAAATTTCTCCTTAAAAAGACACTGATAACTGATAAATGATACACATAATCTTTTGCTTTTCTAGTTAAAGTGTTCAAGTATAGCGATAGGTTAATCTAAAACAATGGACTCTGATTAAAAGCAAATGGACAATGGACAATGATTAAAAGCAAAAGCCCCCAAACTGACTTCATTTTTGTCTCTTATCAATTAATTTGGATTTTCAAAGTCTCTTGGTATTTCTATAAGTTGGTTTTCACCTTTGGAAAACGAGAAGGAGAAAAACTGCAAGATGTATCACCAGGATTATTGCAAGATTATTTTTGTTGTCATTATTTACATTTTAAGTGCAAATGAATTTTCTAATTTTTTCCTGCAATTTCAAGATGCAATTATTAATAACATTATTCTATGTAAAGGCCATAAAACTAATGACTGTATCTTGTACATTAGGTCTTTGGCTGAAAACCAATATTTCAAGAAGTTTGCTTTTTTAAACACTCTGCTCATATGAGTCCCATGATCTTATTACCCATGACAGTTAATTTTAATTGTCTGCTTGAATGGATTAAGAGACCCCTGGAGAGGAGATTAGGTCTCGGGTGTGCCCTACTCGTCAGTTGATCAATTCGTTGCTGTTCACAAGGGAATGTGCTGTTAGGAGGTAGGGCTCAGGTGGAGGGCACACTGCAGGTGAGCTCCTGGAGAGTATATACCTCGACGGCCCTCTGTGCTCTGTTTCCTTGCTGCCATGCAGTGAGCAGCTTTACTCCATCACGCGCTTCCTCCATGATGTTCTTGCACTTCCCCTAGAATGTTCTTGCCTTGGAGCCAGCCTATCATGGACTGAGCCCTCTGAAACAATGAGCCAAACTAAACTACAATTGTCCTTCTCAGGTGTGTCTCCCAGCAACAGGTAAGCTGACCAACACATTACATCTCCTAATCATGTCTCAGTCCTCTGAAATTCAGGATGCAACTTCATTATTATTCTTTATTCACAGTTTGATTTTTGATGATTTCCAATGAGTTACTTCTTAAACCAGTCCTGTTTTTCTTAAATTCTCAGAAATTCGTTCTTATTTTACAAAACCTTCATTATCATACTTTTGGATAGTTACTATGTGTAGCACACAGCAAAGTCAAATTCATTATCTTTACTTGAAAAGTACCTCAGGTGTGATTCCTTTAGCAAGACACAGACAGCATTCTGGGTTTTCATTGTGAGGTCAGGTAACACTTAGTTTGTGCATTATAACAGATCACCATTCGTAACTCTTTTCAGCAGACAGTGCTAACATTTTCAGATCTAATCATTTTAGTAGACAATGCTAAATATATATCATATATGCATATATTATATATACACATACATACAATACATACAAACATACATACACACCATATAATACATATGTTGCATAATTGCATATTAAAGATAGAATACCTCATGAACTCAGACTGTAAACTTTGGAGTACAAAGATTTTCTCTTGTTTATCTTATATTGCAACTGTATCTCTTCTCTTTTGCATTAAGAAACACAATTTTTAAGGATATGGATAATAGAATTTGAATATTCCTAAATTTCTCATTTCCTTTACCCTGTATCTTACACATAGTTGTCTCAAGGTAACAATCGTCATACTTTCACCACTAGCATTATTTAGAAAAGAAATTCTTTTAAAATTTATTCTCCCCATTCTCCTTATCCTTTTAGAAAATTGTCCTATATCTCCATTGTCCTCTCTCTATACACAATGTTAAATACTGTAATTTTTCCTTTTTAATTCTAATTTATTTATTGTAGTACAAGTATCCATGTATTTCATGCATATTACTAGTCCTACGTCAGTGCCTTTTTTGTAATTTTAATCCTGCGAAGTTTGTTCTCTAGTAGATTTCTCAGCAAGGCCTTGGGAGAACAATGTTTCTAGATTTTTTGCATGTTGATAATATTGAAAATTTGTTTTTTTATTTTTGAAAATCCCTTTGGTAGATATGAAATCCTCATTTTGCATTTTTGCTCTTAATTTTCTTAAATATGTTAATCCACTTACTTTTATCATAAAATTTTGCTGTAGAAAAGTCCAACAAGAATCCAGTTTTATTTTCCTTATAAGTCACTTGCCCATAGGATTATGTCTTTTGTTTTTAAGGTCCATAAAATTAAAAATATGTCTCTTTATTTTTATTTTTAAAAATTATTTACCAAGAACATGTACTGGTACATTGTAGATAAACATAATGATCATATTCATCATAGTTAATTTGTACCTGTATATGATATATCTTGGTTCCCCCTCCCTTCCACTTCCCCTCCCCTCCTTATTTACAATAGCTTTATTCCCATTTTTTCTTTTTCTTTTCTTTTCTCTTTCCCTTCCTTCCTTTGCCCCTCTTCCCTCTCTAGTCCTATTCCCATTTGAACATTGTCTTTCTTTTTCACAATATTTATTATAAATTTTTATTCTTACTTATACTTATGGTTTCTCATATCAGAGAAACAATTTGATATGTAGTCATGTGTGTCTGATTTATTTCACTTAAGAGTATGTTCTCGAGGTGCATCCATTTACCTATAAATGTTTCAAGTTTATCCTTTTTTTATGGCAGACTAGACCCCATTGTATAAAAACACCACATCTTATTTAGCCATTCAGTATTTGCTGGGCATTCGGGTTGTTTCCAAGACTTAGCTGTTACAGATTATGTTGGTATAAACATGGTTGTGCATGTATCATTGTGGCATGATGTTTTTAATTCTTCTGGGAAGATACCAAGTAGAGGTATAACTGGGTCAAATGGAATCTCTAGTTGTAGGTTTTTGAGGCATCTCCACACTGATTTCCACAATGGTTGGACCAGTCTACACTCCCACCAATAGTGGAGAAAGGGTCCTTTTTCCCTGTAGCCCCACCAGTATTTGTTACTGGTTGATATCTTGATAATAGCCATTCTTTCTGGAGTGAGATGGAATCTTAGTGTTGTTTTAATTTGCATCTCTCAAATGACCAGTGATGTTGAACACTTTTTCATATATTTATCTGCCTTCCGTATTTCTTCATCTGAGAGGTGTCTGTTCATTTCAGATGCCCATTTTTGGATTGGGTCTTTAAATTTGGGAGGTCTGATTTTTTTGAGTTCTTACATATTCTTGATGGTAGACTTCTGTCTGAGGAACAGCTGGCAAAATTTTTTTCTACTCTGTGGAGTTGGGTCATTCTGAGTTTGCATAAATCAGATACATTATATACTTTTGTAATATGTAGCTTGGAATCTTTTGTTGTATTTCAGAAAAGTTTTATTAAATTATACAATTTCACTCTTTTGTTCCCTTGCTTTGATTTTCAAATTTGATGTATCCTGTTATGGATATATTTAGACCTCTCCACCTTTTAATATGCATTACTTTTTTTGTATTTTAATAGCAACCTTCGTTTTGTTTAAAATTTTTGCTTTTCACCTTTGGTTTCTCTTAAAGCTTTTTTTTTTTATGTTTATTTCCTCTCATGCTCCTTCTACTTTAGCCTTCATTTCTGAAGTTTAAAAAATTTATTTCCAGATTTCTCTCCTTCAGTTCCAAGTTTACATGATTCTTAATTAATTTGTTTCTTTCACATTTTATGTAATTTTCCTGATTGTTTTAATGTTTCTTCCAAACAGTTTGATCTATCTGTCTACCTACCTGTTTATCCATCTATCTATATATTGATCACTTATTTATCTACTTGTTTATTTACTATCTGTCATCTTTATTTTAAGGTACTAATTCATGTGATGTGGAACTGGCAAGTCTGAAATCTGCAGGGAATATTGGGAAGATGGAAATTCTCTTGTGGGCGGATGTTGCAGTCTAAGGCTGGGCACTCAGTCAGAATTTCCATGTTGCAGTCTGGAGGTAGAATTATTTCCTTTTTCTGGAATCTGTCTTTTCTTAAGGTTTTCAATGGATCATATCAGCCTCAGTCATTATGAAAGATGATCTCCTTTACTCAATACCTACTGTTTTAAATGTCAATCATATCTGAAAAATACCTTCAATAGCAGCATTTGCACTAGTGTCTGATTAAACAACTGAGCCGCAGCATGGTGAAGTTGACACAGTAGGGAAACGAAGGAGGCAGGCTTTTGTGAAGTGCTGTTCCCAAGGGTGTCCCTGCCTGTTGCTTTTCCCTTTGCTGTCTGCCAGGCAGGAAGTTACGTTTTGCAATTCTGGTTGTCAGTCATTCACTCCCATCTACCTGAGAGTTGGAATTCATGGGATAACTTGTCATCTAATTTTGTTGTATATGTTTTCCATGTGTTTTTGTTTTTTATCTTAGTTACTCTGTCAGGCTTTACAAGAGCATTTGGGGAGAATTAACCTCTACAATTTTTCCAGAATCCTTTTGCTTATTTCTGAGGACATTTCGTTAAAGGTCTCTTATTTGCTTTCTTAAACTATTTCTTATGCAAATTTGTCACTCCAATAATCTCCCCAACTTTTTTTTTTTTTTTTTTGGTGGTGCTGGGGATCGAACTCAGGCCCTTGTGCTTGCAAGGCAAGCACTCTAATCACTGAGCTAAATCCCCAGCCCCAAGGCTTCTGGGTTTTAAATACATTTTTTGGTATTTGAAATTAACCTATATACTAAACTCTGTAGTACTGTTTTCTTATCTTTGAAATGAGATATCCTAATACTACCTTCCTAATTTGGCCAATGTAGAGATTAATATTATTCATATAAACTGCTTAAAACATTCAAAAGACTCAACAAATATTAGACAACATTTATTTATACTTATCACTTTACTGCAGAAGATTATCTTTACTTGAGAGTCAGAGAGGAAAGCCTAAATTAATCCTTTCCTTCCATTTATGATCACCCTTTCTTTTGTACTTGGAAAGTTTCCACAGACCCCTCAGTTTTCCTTTGCACAATTTGGAGAAACAATACACTAGATGATTTTAAAGTTCTCACCCATCTTTGCTAGCATAATTCTTTTAAACTATTACATTGTAAGTTTAGAGGCAATTTCAACAGAAAATTTTAAAATTATCGAAATAGTGTAATGGAGTTTCCATGTCCTTATAGTTCTAACAATTTCACTATTAAAGTCTTGGCTTTCTTATTAAAATCATTTGAGTACTTCTCAGAATTTTAAAGCAGACATCAATTTGTCTGATAAATAGATCTAGGGATGCAGATATAAATACTCAGACAAAACAGTTTTCTCCAGTTTCCTCTAATAAGCCATTAACTTGGGGAAATTTGTCTTTAGAGATCTGTGAGATTTAGTGAGAAACTCATCAAATGAAGCCTTCTTGGCCAATGACTTTGCCTGAATATACTGAATCCTTCTCTCCCCCCCACTTCTCCTCCCCTCCCCTCCCCTCCTCTCCTCTCCTCTCCCCTTCCTTTCTCTCCTCTCTCTTTCTTTTTTTTCTTTTTTTTTTGGTGCTGATGATCTTGTACATTCCAGGCAAGTGCTGAACCACAGAACTACATTACCAGCCCCTAGTAAACTTGTATTATTTTATTAAAGATGAGTAAATGATAAAATAAAGGTTTTTATTTATTAAATACATCTTAATTTGGATATACATACAGTAGGCTAGTATATCTACTTGTAAATTTTTAGTTGTGTAATCTTCCTCCTCTAGTTATTATTTTTCATTGAAAAGGAAGGTTTTAGAAGGATTCGTATGGAACAATAAAAAGGATCCTTGTATAAAACAATAAGAAGGAGCCCACCTTCACTAGCCAGATCTGCCTAGTTTCCCAGGTACAGATTACGGGTGCATCAGATGGAGCAGATCCTAGAGAATACTTTTCTCAATTTCTGCAAATGTCTCATTCCCGGGGGAAAATGCCAAGTTACATATTAATCATAATGACATTTGTTAGTCTACAGATTTAATCCTTAATCTATTTCTTACTCGATTACTCTTGCTGTGCCTTTATGAAGCAGTAAAGCATTCTTAATAGCTACTGGAAGCACCTGTAAGTAGGTTTCAGTGTGTAAATATAAAAATGTTGAGAATCTTTACCTTTTGTGAATTCTCCAGTAGTTAAATGAGAGTTAAATGTAGATACTTGACACTAGAAGACTTTTCCTAATGTTTTATAACCAAGAAGTAGGAGAATGACAGGACTATCTCTTTGGTCACTTAATTTTTCATACATACAATGTCACCCACGGTTTCTGACTTTTTAATGAAAAAGAAGTTTAAAAATGAGAAAAAATTATCTTGTTGCTGGATAAAGAGTGACTGTTTTCTGTCATATAAATGACTTCAAAAGAAACATTTCTCTTTTCATCGGTTCCTGGCATGCCCCTGGAGTCTCCTGGTGTGTGTGCTGTGGAACAAGTACATCCCGAGGCCCAGCAGAGATCATACGGGTCATTTCACTCGGGCACACCTTGAATTAATATCTCAGGAAGTCTTGCTGGTATTTTCAGGTTTGTTTTAGAACATTACAATGTACAAAAGTAAAATTTCCCTGAAAAGTTGAGAATATGAGCTTTTGATCAGACTTGAGTTCCAACAGTACAAAAAGCAGAACCCTAATAATATTTCTTGAAAGAATAATAATAAGCCACTTAACTGTTGAATAAATTCTAGTTCTCTTCCTTGTAGATTGTGTAATATTGAGCAAGTTATTTGGCAAACTGAAGCATAGAAAAGTTATTTATAAGACAAAGAATAGCTCACAAAATTGGAATGAAGACAAGCAGTGTATTTTAGGCAAACATCTTTTACTTACAAGATGCTCAAGCATCTTGAGCACAAACATTGGTCAATAACTACTTATGTCTTTCACCTTTCTTGAAGGCATTTAGACTCTTTTCAGCAATAGACCATCAAAGATGCTGTCAAGCGACGCGTGACTTTAAACAAGAGGACAGTGCTTATTTGTGCATTGCTGTACAACTGGCCTTCCAACCAGAGACCAAACTGAATCTGGAAAATGGAGCCACAGTGTTCTTCAAAAGTTTTAGGAGTCTAGATATCTAGAAGCACATTTCTAACAAATCATGATAATTTCAAGGTCCAGTCATGCCAGATAAAATTCAGAGGAGTAAAGGTAACTTCTTGTTAGATAGGTTTTCCTGTATGAAATGAACTTGTTTCTGAGCCAGTTTAATTAATCTCTTTTTCTTGGTTTTAGAGTATTTCTTTGTGTTGGATGAGATCAGGTCACCGTAGGGGATTAGTGATGACAGGTGCCTTTCAGAATAGAGAGAGTAAAACACATTCTATGGCTGCTTATCATTTTCTTTCTCAGCACACTGACTTTCTATCTTTATTGCTCTATTTCTGACAACTATCCCTTTTGGCTAAACAGCTCTCAATTTTCTTCTGTTTTCTCACCTAATACATAACAGTATTAAAAATATGAACTATTTTTGTGCAAAAAGCCCATGTCGTCTTTTTGTTCTTTACACTTACACTTTCTACATCGTTTACCTCTGTTGTGTTTCTCTTCCTTCTTGAATCCTGGCTTCCGAAATGCACCTGGATCTCATGCTCTCACATCTCCAGAAAGAGTTGCTCTGTTCCGTCCGTCTCTCTTCGCCTCTTTTGATTTCCTGCAGTGAGGTGCTTTGACCCATCTGGTGGGCGGATGTGTGCTGTGCCATCGTGAGCGCCTTCCATGACTGCCCTTGCTGGTCAATGCAATGGCTCCGGACTCAATCCCGAGTACCTAAAAAGAAGCAAAAAGCAAAACCAAACAAAACACAAAAGTCATTCATGGCTCTTCCAAGAGTACCTTCAAGCTGAAGCAACCGTGCAGGCACCGTGTGCCTCTTTGGTACTGCCGCAGCACGAGGCTTCCAAGTCATCTGAATTCAAATGTGTCCTCAAAAGTCCCAAAGGTACTTTATGGTCTGCTTTGATTGAAAATAACACTATCTTTAAACTATTAGACCATTTCAAAAGAACTCTCATAACTCCATGACAAAATAGTTTACTTTTTTCCTCCAAATAATGTGCAAGTGTGGGAAAGTATTTTGACGTCAAAGCAAATCTGTTTTTAAACAGTTTTGTGAAAATTAAATTAAGTTTTTTTTGGTTTGCACATACTCCATTGCCTTATTCTCCTGGAGCCTATTTCCCAGACTCACTCCTCTCATTTATTAAGTCATCACATACGCTCTTTTGGCTTTCACATAACGGATGTTAGGAGGACATCTTATCTGAGGTCTTCGTAAAAAAGAAACTGTTTTTAGTTTCTTTCTAGTTTTTTCTTTTCACCCAGTTATCTCTTCCATCAAGTTTGTATGTATGATTATATGTATAAATTTTATGTGGAACTTATATTTTTACCTTATTCCAGGGAAGACTTTGTGTGTGTGTGTGTGTGTGTGTGTGTGTGTGTGTGTGTGTGTGGTGGTTTTTCAGGCACGTTTCTCCAAAATGACACCTTGGCATTTGAAAAAAATAGTAACAGTAGCAGAGAGGGCATTCTGACCTTCCCATTGTTCTTCTCATCTGAAGCAGGTCATAAAATTTAAGACGCGCTCTCCCACCTCCCCTTGAGAGGTACCCTCCATATCCCCAGAGGAAAAGAGCATCTTTTGAAGATGGAGATGCATAGAGAAGAATCCAAACAGACAGGATTTGCTATATTTCTCCCAGCTGGTTATCACTGGGTAATCTGTTTTTATCCAATCGTGCTTTTCTGGACAACCCACTACTTGATCAAACTGAGCATAAAATATACAGTGTATCCATTACTTGAATATTTGTTTCCTTATGGAGGCTTCTATAACATAATACTTATATCAACAAATTTGTATACTTTTATTAACTTTTTTTTGTTATAAGGTCTTCATATTATGAACCTAAGAAAGGGTAGAGGAAAGATATTCCCCCCTACAATGGACACATATAAGTTTAATATATTATCATTATTTTAGTATTTGTCATTGGCTAAGTCACCTGGATTGGGATAAAAATATCATCCAAATAGGCTAAATCACATATATGTGCATAGTTTATCTTCCTTTCATAATTGCTTGAGGGCACTGAATCAGTATGCCAGGGTGCTTTGCAATGAATTAGGATCTGGAATTTAGCAGAAGCCCTTTGAGGGAGGATACACTGACTATTTTTTCTCTGGTGTTAATGAAAGAACTATCAGAACATCATTACCAAGTCTCTGTGTAGGTAGCTTCTCAATACATTGATAGTGTCCTTCAGGGAAAAGACCAGCAGTGTAACTAAGATTTATTATCTGTCCTCTATCTTGGAAATACTACTTTTTTTAAATTGATGAGGATGGATTCAGATAGTTACAAATAACCAGAAACTAAGCAAATTAGGTTAAACAAATGCCTCTCAACTTCCAAAGAGGCGAGCAAACACTAAGTTAATCCTGAATATGATTTGGCGCATGTTCTTTAAAAATCCATTGTTTCAGTTGGTAAATATTTAGCTAGTCAGGTTCTCAGTTTCCCTGGGTAGTGAGAATCTGATTTCATACCTGGGATTGAACTAATCTCAGCAAAGGAAATTACAACCTAAAGTCCTTAGGGGCTCAGGCTATGGGTTTTAATTACTATTTTTCTTATTTCATAGTAGGTTCTCAGCATTATGGTTGTATTTGATTTCTACAAAGAATGGATTTGAGGGTGACAACTGATACCAATGTGCAGGTGCTAGGGAACTCAGCCTGAAGCCATGTGTCAGGAAAGAGATTGGCATGTCTATTTAGATTGTTTACTTGATGTCGGTTTGCAGAAGCCCTAGTGGAAATTATTGGCAGTAATTTTCTAAGTCACTTTCCCGTTGTCAAGCCACCCTTTGACTGTAGTAAGCAATCAATCAATGTACATTGATTGGCTGTTTAAAGCCTAGTCATTTTTCAGCATCTTCCAAGAATCAAATACAAATGTATTGCGACAGTATCCTGTATTTTGTCCATTACAGAGCATACTTACCACATGCACTGTATTAGCAATGCCTTTTATTTTCGCAGTTTCCTCCAACTTGTTGGTAAACTCTGCAAGTCAGAAGTAATATATCAGTCTTTTAGCTGCTCCAGAAATACTCAAGGTCCTAGCACACATAACAGATGCCTCACGATGGTGTCAATAATCACAAGAACATCATTATAGAAGTTTCATCCAAAGTCATTTGAGTAAGAGAAGAAAGTATCTATACATAACATTTTCACAACTGAAATTCCTCTCAACTCTATTCAATTTTTTATAATCAATTAATTTTATTGGTGCATTTTAGATATACATAATGATCACATTCATCATAGGGAATTTGTACATGAGCAGATATATCTTGATTCTTCCTTTTTCCCCTTTCCCCTCCCCTTTTTTCTCCTTTTCCCACTTCCCCTCCCCTCTCTTCAACCCCTCTTCCCCTCCTTACTTACAAAAGCTTTGTTTCCATTTTTTCCATCTTTTCTCTTATTTTTTTCTCTTGCTTCCTTGCCCCCCCCCAGTTCCCCTTCTCATTTGAACATTTTCCATTTTACAATATCTATTATACATTTTGGTCCTCCTTTACACTCTCTGTTTTTCACACCAGAGAAGCAGTGCAATATTTACTAGACTGTACTTTTAAATGAAATAAATTGGATACACATGAGTAAATGGTATTCGTTTTTAAAACTAGGATTTTAAAGAAAACCTTGAAGCTAGTTACTCTTCAGCAGACCATTTTCCCCACCGTGTTTGGTGTTAAACAAGCCAGTGAGGCGCACGAGTCTTTTCCGTTTGCTTTCTTGAGGCACATGTGAGGTTGTGGTGAAGGGATTTCTGCGATGGTCTTGCTCACTGACTTCTAGTTCTTCATCAGCTTAGCTGTACTCCAAACACCATTATTAAAATAAACAGTTATATTTCACTCTTTTAGCTAGTGATGATTTTATCCATGTACTTGGAGCAGTTTTTGTGTGTGTGTGTGTGGAATGAAGTATAGAAATACATAGAGAAATGCGATGCATGAGTGGAAATTGAACCCTGGCTAAGGAAAGACTTCTAAATCTTTAATACAGAGCCTTTATTTAACAACAATAATAAGAATAGCTCTTATTTACGGAAAGTTCTTTATGTCTTAGCTCTTTCATATGGTTTATATTACTTAATCCTCTGAGCAGCATAAGGAATTTGGAATTATTAATATCATCACATTTAAAGATGACAAAACTGAAGGCAAGAGAGGTTAAGTAACATTCCTAAGGTGACTTGATTTCTAAGTCATGAGTGAGATTCAAACATGAATCTGATTCTACAGCTTATGTTTTTAATGCTATGCTATTCCGTGGGTACTTAGTCTAGATAATTAAATGTCAGCTCTTTAAAAGTCTTGAAATGGAATATAACAGGCACTAATTTTTATACAATAAACCTAAGGGTTAACCAGCTTCAATAAAATTATTTATGTGTAATGATGGTGTCCTGGAAAAGTCAAAGTGTCGTGTGAGTTGAATGATAAACATAGCTGTCTTTGTATAGGACCAGTTGTGTAGTTTCTTATTTCTTATGGAAAATTAACTGCACACCTTTTTTCTTTCCTAAAGCATTGAGCTTTTTTTTTTTTTTTTTTTTTAATCCATTTGCCAAGCTCTGCTTTGGAGCCTGGAATATTAAACTGTCATTTCACAACCAAAAAAGGACAAGAGTAAAATGAAAATGGATCTCATCCCAAATAACTAAAAGTTTTTTTGGCACTGTTTAATATTTGGTGGGGAATAAGTGAGCTGCAATATAACAGAGTGGAAAGCACCTTGCTGTCATGATATGATTACTGCTTTTAACCCCCGAATTAAACAGAACAGACAGAACATGTTTCATACTGCCCATAGCGAAGTCATATTCAGTCCTGCAGGACCATTTTTGGAGTCAAATAAGCTATTTTTAAATCTACTCTCTTTCTTTTCTAAATCTCTAGGCAGGAGACCTCATCAACTTTATTTGAAACACGGTTCTTCTGTTCTCTAAAGAATATTTCCTTTGCTCTGGTGGAGTCTAGGTGCTTGTTTTGTTAAAATTATAGAGTATGTTATTAAGATCTATTCCTCATGGAAGAGTGAGGTTGTGAAGGGCAGAATTAGGTGCAATGCTTTAAACTATAGAATTAGAATTGTAGATGAATGTGATCTACATTGAACACACTGAGCACCTGCCGCACAGGTTTTTCCTACTCCTTTGCAATTTTTATTTATTTAACTGTGAAGAAAATAATTGTAGAGTACTGCATTCTCTTACCTTTTGCAGAGTTAGTGCAAACCCTGAAGGTTTGTGGGGTTTTCCTTTCTTTCTTTCTGCTTAGTTTGCATTTTAAGAAATATTTGCATGATAAGACTGTACTCTTCACTTAAAGTTTTATCTGTTTTGACTTCTAATGGATTGACCTCTAGTCACAGTTAGTGATGGGGGAGCTTCAAAAGGGTGCCATCCTCCATCCTTCCTCTCAGGCTCCTTCCCCTTAGCTAGTAAGTCTCCTGCCTCCCACCTCAATGGCAGCCCTTCCTCTCACTAACTGCAGGAAATCCTCTCCTCCCTTTCCCTTCCTATGACTTTTAGTCACTAACCGCAGGAAATCCTCTCCTCCCTTTCCCTTCTTATGACCTTTAGTCAATAGGCTCATAATCATGCTGCAGTTGTGAGCTTTACACTTTCAAGAGTTGGGCAGCAGTCACTTTCCCAGAGGTTGCTGCCTCCAGATGTGGCTTCTTGTAAAGCTGCAGGCTCTCCAGTGCAATGGCAGCTCTGGGTTTCCATTGCACACGGGACCTACTCACTCTCATCATTTCTGAAGTCATTTCTAAAGAATCTTTCTTGGAAACATCCTTGAGCCTCTTCATCTGAGCAGACGTCCTTCCCTGCACCGCTGTAGCACTCTGTGTTCCCACATCATAAGATCCATTACATTGCTGCAATTGCTTATTTAAATAGCTGTAAACTCCATACAAGTCAGT
Source organism: Hystrix cristata (assembly GCA_004026905.1). Lineage (NCBI taxonomy): Eukaryota > Metazoa > Chordata > Mammalia > Rodentia > Hystricidae > Hystrix > Hystrix cristata. Next base: position 120,581 of record PVJO010000731.1, on the reverse strand, counting down.
ATAACCTTGATTTTATAGTTTACTTATATCCATAGTCTTCTAATACAGTGTCTCACGCTTAATACTCAGCAAATATTTATTGAATAAATGAATGGATGCATAAATATTGATCAGCTACTATGTGCGTGGCACTTTGTCAGGCTCCATCATGGGTGTCATCTAAGGCAGAAGTGTGGATGTGTTTCTGGAGCGCTCCAGTCCACGGGATCCATTTTCTCCACAAACACTGGGGGAGGTGGGAGGTGAGGAAGTGTGAGTGGGAATGTCAGATAAATGAACATCATGAACAAAGACACAGAGGTAGAAAAATGAAGAAAAGACGAGAAGGTCTGAGTTGCTGCATAAGCCCTAGATGATTTCAGTCTTCCCTGCCGATCCACACATACAGGAAGCCTTCAAGATTCATGCAAATTTTGCTTATCTTATAACACTTTTCGTGTTTCCCAGAGAGCTATACCTTTTCTTTCCAGAGTTTTGTTTCTTCTTCAATGGAAGTGACTCATTTTAAGTTGGCAGCCTGCGCATTCATGACATCATTTCATCTGATGAACTGTAAACTCTGTGAGGGGGAAGTCTGTCCTGAGTCCAGAGTCTGCTTCCCAGTGTAGAAACTGAGCACATTCTAGGTGCTTATCATTTTTGTCATCACGGTCACCATCATCATCTTCCTCTTTGATTTTAGGATGCATAATTTCATCAGAGATGCATAGTTGCAGTAAATTAAGAAAGTTTTTTCTTTAGCTTTCATCTACCAAACAGTTTATTCTATGGATATTTGGCTTTGTGGGCCAGTAGATCTGGCCATTGATAATTTACCACTGCGTTTGAAGGCTTGTGTATAATAGATATTTTCCATTATATTTTATTCACCAACAAAATAGTTGTAATTTTTATGTTTGACTCTTCAGGTAGAAAAGAAAATCATTGTTTGAATTAGAAGTTGAATTGCAAACATTGTGTCCCTTCTTGTTTGCAATTTTTGTCAAGTAGAAAGGGTTGAGGAAGACCCGAGACATCAGAAAACAACAGTTTCCTATTGAATGTTGCATCTAGACTGTGCCTTTGGCGCTATGCTGGCTAGAGCCCTGAACTGCTTCTCCAACACAAAACCCTCGAGAAGCCAGAAGGTGCTTGGGCCTTGTATCTTAGCTGTATGATCTTGGGTAAGTCAGTTAATTTTTACAGACATAGCAGTTCAATTAGCTGAATTTTAAGATCACTTCCAGCTTCAGATTGATAAAATTCTGTGACACTTTAAGAAACAAAAAATAAAGTTACAATTAACATAGGATTTTTTCTTTTGATCTTATTCTTACACCTGGTCTTACTGCTGTAGAAGGTAACAATGGCTGAGTATTCATAGGTAAAAGGCCAGAAAACTCATAGTCATTACTTCTTTTTAAGCTTTTGTTTTGTTCTATGGATAAGTTTTTCTAAGTTCCATACATTGTATATATTACTGAGAAAACATGTGTAATGGTAACAGAGGTGAGAGTTGAGGGGTCTATGTGAGTGCTTCCTTTTTTCAAAAATGTCAATGGATTCAGTTGCAATTTTCAGCGTGTTTAATATAACTTAATTTCCTAAATTCTTCCATTAGTAGTTGTACCCAATAGGAGACAATGAAGGAATCATAATTTGTTTAGATTTTGAAAGCCATCATATAGCTCTTCATTTCTAATGCTATTTAATGATGTTAACTAATTGAGGCAAGCAGGAAGGGAATATAAATGGTCTTTGACCTGAAAATGTGAAAACATCCCTTTAGATAACAGTATACCAAAGAAGCCTATAGAAACAGAAATGAAAATCCACTGAGAATCTGCTGCTTAGACACTGAGAGAGGGTAAACCAGTGGAGAGAGAAATTTTGAATGATTTAAACTTTAGAGGTTTTTGAAAATTTCTAATTTGACTCCTTTTACATGGAATTGAATTTAATATATATATGTTTATATATATTTAATTTCATCTGTAATTGTTAATTCCTTTTTTCCTTTTTGTTATTGGTATCAGTTATTTTACAAAGTATTTCATTTCAGGCCATACATTTCCATTGTATCTATCCCTCCTATGACACGCGTGTACTCATTCCTTCCCCTTACCCTTATTTCCTTTCTCCTGTCCAGTAATAGTTTTCCTTCTACTTTCATGCCATCTTTTTAGATTTCCCATATTACGAGGAATATGCATATTTGTCTTTTTAGCCTAGCTTACTTTGCTCAACACGATGATTTCCAGTTCCATCCATCTTTCTGTAAATAACAAAATTCCATTCTTCTTTAAGGCTGAATGATACTCCATTGTGTACATATACCACATTTTTTTTTCTCTTTATCTGTTGATGGGTACCTAGGCTGGTTCCATCTGTTGGCTATTGTGAATTATACAGTAATAAATATGGTTTTGTGGGTATCCTTTTAATATGCTGACTTTAATTCTATTGGTTATGTACCAGAGAGTATTATAGCTGGCTCCAATGGTACATTTTTAGCTTTTTTTAGAAATCTGTTGATTTCCTTAATGGCTACACTAATTTACATTCCCTCCGGGATTCATCTATAATTGATAAACCTAAAATAATGTTAACATTTTCATAATGTCAGAGGTTAATTGACACTTATTTAATTTTGCACACACATCGTATTTCATAGAACCCTTATCTAAACTCATAGATTCCTTCACTTTCATGTGTTAAAAAATAATTCCATCCAATAAATTTTATCCATTGTTAGTTCCTCTTTATATGTGGCTACTTATATAATACCTAAGACTATAAGATTTGAGTACATAATTCTTCAAATTATTTTCATTAAAACATACCAATCATTTTTTTCTGAAAATACTAATACAAAATAAGCCAAAGTATATAATTTGTTAACTAATTTTATTTTAATTGCAAGAGGGGCATTTCCTTTATAGCACTAGATTTTGTGTCAATAAAATCAAATGTATAAAAAAAGAAAATCAAGAACTTTGGCTCTGATCAGCATCCTTGATGTGGACTGAGTTTAAATTCTTTGCTTTTATGCTGTATGTTAACCTGATTGTACTGTATTTGGCTTCGTGGGAACTTTGACTTCAACCTCTTACTTAATTGTGCATCTTGAAATGCCCCTAGATGACACCTTGGGAAACCTGGTGCTCTAGCAAGAAATTATATATGCGGGAGAGTGAGGTAAGATGAAGGAGCAATGTTGAACTTGAGATGCATTAAAACTTCTAGAGGAGTTCTTCTTGAGCGGAAATTGCTTTGGGGATGAGTCTTTCTAGGCTTAGACGGCACAGGCTTGAAGCCATTTTCTCCCAGGTCAAAATGGTTGATCACAGTTGGGAAATGGCATTTTCATTTCAACCACAAATTGCTCTTCATTCCTGCAAAACAACATGGAAAGTGAAAGTGGAAGCAAGCCAGGCGCTTCGGTGGTTTTGCCTTGGGTGTGAATTTGTTCACATAGCTCTAAGTTCAGAACATAATGTTATGTTCTGGAAATCCCGCGGTGAATTGTTAAGGGATGTAATGGCACACTGAGGACCGTTCAGTTCGCAAAAGGAATTTCATTGCCAAAATGCAACCAGATATTATACGTGTCTGGATGTGTGTATACAGATTATGTTGATGTAAATACCCTGCATTTAGGGTCTATTTAGGAGGTGAAGAGAAAAAAATATTTTAATAAGCTGCAAAATAAAAATGCTAAATTTCTTTACTTTTCAGTTAGAGGCATAATTTCTCTAAATAGCTGATTTACTGCTAGATGGGGAAAGTGTATGGACAGATCTTGGTGAATTCTTTCTCGAGCTAAGATTGCTACGATTAACTACTGCGTGAAATGCCCCCGTATTTTGCAACAAGGTTTGTACTTCTGAGCTCAGAGTATGACAGAATATTTTGTCAAAAATAGTTGAAACCTAAGACAGTTGTCTATGATTTTGATCATAGCATTTGCTGCGTTTGTTCATGTTTTATTAATATCTTCCAGACCCACAGATAACAGATTCTGAGCAGCATACTCACCATGGATGGCTGTGGGGTAATCTGCCCTTCTTGCACTCTCAGAGCATTTAGGGGGACAGAGAGGAGCTGGGTACAAAGCAGTACAGCTTACCACCCTGACTTGAAGTGTGTGGAGGACGGCCTTTGCAGTACTGTTGTGCTGCTTCGTGCCCATAAGTTAGTTTTCAGCTCAGCTGGAAATTATTCTCGTGATGATAATTTTTTACATCACTTATTCTTTTTTAGGGCTGTTAGGATATCTGCACATATCAGGCATTGAAGTATATGCTTATTAATTAAGGGCATCGTTTTCCTTTGGAACACTGTTACATTCTAATCATCATGGAAGGCTGGAAATTCTTTTGGTTGTTTGGCTGGCTCCTGCTTAGCCAGCATGGGAATGCGACTTGTCTTTGGGCTGGAAGAAGCAGCTGAAGCCCCTGGCTTTGAGCTGTGAGGGTGGCTGAACTCACCCTTAGAGTGCCAACTCCCGAACTCATCATGGACAGTGCTAAATGACAATCTGGTCCTCTCTACTCTTAAGAAGACAGAATTACAAAAACATTCTCATTCTAAAACATATTTCCTACAACATTTCATGGTACAGTCTTGAAGAAAGAACAAATCTTTGTTTGATTTTCCCAGCAAATATACTCACGGTTACTTTGGCAATTAAGCACTTCTTTTTCTCTTGGTACTGTATTTCCCCAGGCCAGTCTTTGTTCTCACATTGCCTCTCTGAAGCAATCTACTATGACCTGAGTTAACAGAGGTTACAAGTGGGTTTGAAGAGGGCACTGTCCAGGAAGGTGGAGGATAGAGAAGAGGTCATTTCTACAGAGAGAGTGGAGAGGGGCTGGTGAAGATTGCATAAGTGACATTGAGGTGATACTCTGAACAAATTTTACCAAGCATACCTTTGAGGAGCACAACAAAAATGTACTCAGTATGATCAAAATACGCAATGAATGTTTAAATTAAAATATATTACAGTAGAAGATATATTGCCATTAATCCCTCTCAAAATATTCCCTCTTGATTCAAACACATTTATTCTTGCCACTTTCTGAAGCAGTTCTGGAAATCCTCTATTGTGAGTGTCTTTATGAGGTGTGATAACAAATATGGTGAATGGTGTGGTCGCATGCCACTCAACTGTACAGCAGTCTTGCGAAAGCATGACGCTATGTCCTCCTCCATTTATTCACTGGATATGGCACTGTGAGACCTCTAGTTCTAGTTTCAATTGTGCGTTGTTTCTCTTGTGTGAGAAACCCAGAGTATAAATAATGAGCAAAATAAAGGCAAGGGGAACCAGAGATGAGGGGAGAGTGGAGGGAAGGAAAAGAAAAGGGATTTAAAGAAAAAAAAGAAGAGTTGAAGGAAAATAATGGAAATAGAGCTTTTGCAAATGGGGAGGGGAAGAAGTTGGAAGAGGGGCATGAAAGGAGACAAAAAAATAGGATTAAGATGTGTTGTGTATGTATACAAATTTCCCCGACGAATATGATCATTATGTACTGCAAATATACGCTAATAGAAAAATGACCAGGAAAGGTAGCCAGATTGAATGGATTCAGGGCATAAAGGAAGCCGCAACAGCACAACTAAAGATACTCATGTAAAAGCACTTTTGGAACCACTTCAGAAAGTGGCAAGAATGATGAGACTAAGTATATTAGAAGTGAGAGGGAGTATACTGAGGGAGAGTAATGACAATGTGTCTTTTTTGGTAATAATTTTCAAAATGTAAATATTCACTGTATTTTTCCATCACCTCTCATACACGGTAACCTATTTTCTTAATATAAATTCAGTATATTTATTCGGAGGTGATTCATAAGCTTCACCCACTCATAAAATGTCTGTTGATATTTTCTTTATGTTTATAATGTCATCATTTTTTAGATTAAATGTCATCAAAATTATGTTTCAGTTTCTTGTTTCATTGACAGTCTCTTCTTTTTGGATGTAACCTGAAAAAAATCCTATAAAGTCTCCCTCAGTTTAATAGTGTGTCCCAGGCTAATTAGTGGAGATAATGAATCAGCTGTTTTTAGCCGCTAATAAAGACAGTCCCACCCACAGGTGTAATTCACTCATCAACCAACCAGCGCTTGCTCTCTGCTCGGCGAGCAGCGCTCCTCTGCAAGACTTTTCGATGTCTCTTTTCTGTGGATGAAAATCAAAGCGGTGTCATTTGTGCAAGGCTTTGGAGCTGCAGCTTCGATGACTTGTTTCGCTGACCCATGATAAATTCTTAAGTAATTAATTCCCCACTACATACACCGAGAGCTGACAACAGGTTTAATTTGGATGAATTCCTTTTATATCTTGGGGTAACCAAATAGATGCTAAAGGTCCTTCTAAAAACATTCAGGGTTGGGCAATTCTTTGCAGACACTTGATAGAAGGATCTGAGCGTGATGGAATGCAGAGTGCCCAGGGGTTATTTTGGGATTGTGGTCTGGGCCAGCGTTTTGCAAAGTTTAGTGTGCAACAGAATTAATGGACTTCAGCCCCAGAGTAGCTGATTCGAAAGGTGAGCTGTGAAGAATCTGCCTTTCTACACTTGATCTTAGCCAAATTGCAGATTCTGTCTGCATTTCTAACAAGTTCCCAGGTGCTGAGGCTAATGGCACAGGTCTTGGGGTGATCTACGAAACCCACTGGTCTCGGCTCTATTCTAACCCCACTAATGATCTCCAGTCTCTCGCCGACCTAGACAAGTTAGGAGAAATTGTTGATGGCATTTAACAGGGAGAAGGAAACAGAGGTCCCCTGGATTGACTGGTAGACCACACACAGAAATGGAGGAAACTACAAAATCTAGAGACCTCTTTTTATGCTAGTAGGGTTTATCTCTGCTTAGCTCCAGAAAGCAACTTGACATTTATGTGATGGCAAATCATGAGGCAACCACCACTAGCACAAGCAGTTCTGACTACCCACTGTTAGCCTTAAATGTTACAGACACCCTGGGAACGAGCGTCCAAAATGGACTCATGATCTAAACAATATGAGGAAAAAGATTCCAGATAATACAGTCATACAAAGACATTCCTTTCTGCAAAGCAGGTTAGAAGACATAGTGTAATGCAATTAGGTTAGGGAGGAAAGAAATACATAAAGGGCTGCTGTGTGACTATTTCCAGACCTAAATATCCTTACCACTATTTACCAGTGCAGTTGAAATGTGGGTTATTTCACTCGGGAACATTTCTTATTCATCAAGCAAAGGTATGAGACGCTGTGTGCGTGTCAGTTTTATAAACACGTGAATAATTCCTGCCTGCCCAGTGGGCCTTCGGCAACCAAGGATTTTGGGGTTTGTGCCCGAGGTAAGGTGTGCATCTGAGCATTTCGATTGGGTTGTCTGGGCACCATAAGTCCAAAAGGAGAACTCTAATTTACAGTCAACAGTTTCAACAAGTGACCCTTGGCAAGAGGGGTCTGCTTTCTCAGCTGGCGCTTTTGTTGAAGTTCAGAGGGATTGCTCATCTGTCTCTATTTCAGGCATCTGGCAAATGGAAAACTGTTTCAGCGTTCTCCATTCCACTAAATGCTTACAGATGACTTCCATATTCTGGAGCATCTGCTGGTTATCTCATTTTGGGTTATTTTCCCTGCTGTGTTTTGAAAAGATTCCCTCTCCAGCTTTTATTCTGTGAGCCTACCATTGTTGCTGTCGTCAGATGTGCCTGACGTGAGTTCAGCAGATAGAGCCAACCCGTGGATAATCTCAAAATAGAAATGGGGGTTTTGTTAAAAAGGAAGCAAAAAATATAAATAAGTTGAAAGCTCAGCTGAATCACAATTGTAAAATATATTCAGGAAATGATTCATGGGCCCAAAGTAAACAGTCATCAATAACTTCATAATCTTTGAAAGTTCTTATAAACAATACAGTACTCAAAGAACCTCTGTACACTTACATAGCTGCTACGTGTGACGCATGTCCATAGAAGAAATGTTATTTTATAATTTATTGTTTTAAATGAATGTACTTATTTTTATCCTTACTGATGGTTGCCAGGTACAGTGCTTTGCCCAGTGCCTTGTAAAAGACCAACATACAGAGTAGTGAACTATCTGGATTATTCTTGAGAGAATTTTTCTTCATTTCCATAGAAGATGGACACATATAAATCATAACATATTTATTCCAGCTTCTTCATTTGCCTTTCAGAGCACATGAATAGTGTTTTGCATATGTTAAGGCTTTCCTTACTTCTAGTTAATCAGATATACGGGGCACTTACACATGAATTTGAATATTAATGTATTTATTTAAAAGCAGAGTGACTAGTGCCATTAAAATTGCAAGCTTGAATTGATTAATGTCCAGGGAAAATTTCTTTGATGCAAACTGCTAATTGGACGATAAGGATGGGTGTTCTAATTGCAATCATTTCCTTCAAATGAGGAAAGCACAATGGGCCATATGATTAGCTAATAGTCCTGTTTTTTTTATTTTGTAAGATCTTAGAATACAGAAAATATGAAAAAAAACATAAAAATACCCATCATAACACATGATACCAATAACACATCACTTGGTCGTTTTTGCCTCATCATTTTTAAAAGAAAGTAAACATTGCAGACTTAGCCCGTCTTCTACAACAACCCCCATATTCTATTACTCTCCCTTCCCACAGACAACTTCTACCAAGAGAGTGATGCGCTTGATTTCTTGCCCATTTCTTACACTTTTATATACACACACTACACCTTTATCCATAGCAACATTCTAGACCAACATTGAAAAACCACAAAACTTCCCAGTATATACAAAGTATCTTGTATCTGCTATTTTATAAAGTGTTAGATACACGCATTTTCTATTACTACAGGTATGAAAAGCCTAAACCTTCAGAAGTTATAGCTTGTCTTATTTTTACAATCTTTAGTAGAAACACACTTATGAACAGAGGAACATCTGTCCAGGCTTCCTTGCGACTGCCCACTGGATGCAAAGATTAATCGGAGGGGTTGGACGGTTGCTTGGACACAGAGCAGAGGACAAAGGATGGAGACCAGCCACATTCAAGAGTGTTGTCAGGGAAACAAAACTATCATGTTCTTTGTTTGCGAAAATTAGACAAAATGGATTTTAGCAGCAGCTTGAGAAAACACTTTTGCCGTCTTCAGAAGGGGGCTGGGTTATCATATCGATGCTGCCTCCCGCTCAGAGAAATATTGATTTCTGCTCTTTGTTTCGGAAAATGCCACTCTTGATGGCAATCTCTGTCTTTGCGGAACAGTGAAAGGGGAAAATGTCTAAAGTGAGACCAGAGTCCTTGTCATGTTTTGAAGAACAGATTGTCTTACTTTGCAGCTGCCAGACTGTCTTACTTTGCAGCTGCAGTTTACATATACCCTAACAAAAAATCACTTTTTCTTGCTCTCTGTCTTACCCATTACTGTTATTAGCAGAATGTTTTGAAGGAGTGGACACTTTGGCTAAATACAGTGACCAGTCTTCAAGCTTACCTGGTGGAACTCCTCGTACAGAGGCCCTGAGGCCCTTGGTTGTTTCTGTGATCCTATTTGGTCAGTCAACGTGCCATTTCCCAGTATCTTTTCTGTATTAGTATGGCCTTAGTAATAACTTCAAGTTGCATGAGTGATTGTGAAATGGAGGTATGAAATCTGAGTGCCAACAGCTTATCCAGCAAATTGTACACATATAATTATTTAGCTTGCTATTTTTTGAAAATCAGAAGAGAAAACGATCAGTTATGTATGATTTCTCCAATGAATAAAGTTTATAGTTGACCATTCCTTTCTGTTAGCTGTAAAAAAACATATCTTACATTTTTAGTTTATTAAATGTTATTTTAAATAGACATAAATTTGTATGCATTTATCAAGCGTAACACAATGTCTTGAAGCATATATACATTATGGAATGGTCAAATTGAGCTAATTAACATATACATCACCTTATATGGTGGTGAGGATATTTAACATGTACTCTCTTAGCATTCGTGTAGAATATGATGTATCATTACTCTAGTCACCATACCGTGCAAAAGATCTCTTGAACTGTTCTTTGCATAATTTTGTGTACTTTTACGTCTCCCCAGTTCTTTATGCCAACCACCTTAGGCTCTGGTAACCACTACCGCGCTTTCTATTGCTGTGAGAGCGACTTCTCTAGATTCCACATATGTATGAGATAATATGGTAATTATTTTTGTGCGTGGCTCATTTCACTTAACATGGTGTCCTCTAGGTTCATCCATGTTATCTCAAATGACAGGATTTCATTTTTCATGGCTGAATAGTAGTATACCATAGTATACCATACTTTCCGTATCTGTTCATCCATTTTCCAACACTTGGGTTGATTGTGTATTTGGGCTATTGTGAACACTATTGCAATGAACATGGGAGTGCAGTACCTCTCTGACATACCGATTTCTTTTCCTGTAGATATATTCCCAGTGGTGGGATTACTGGATCACATAGTAGTTCTATTTTAAACTTCTTTTGTAGGAACCTTCATATTGTTTTCTATAATGACTACAATGATTTATGTTACCACCAGCAATGTGCAAGGGTTCCTCTTTCTCTACTTCTTTGCTGGCAGTTATTTTTTATCTTTTTAATAGTAGCTGTTCTGAGAGGGGGGAGGTGTTTTTTGTCATAGCTTTGATTAGTACTGCCCTAATGATTTGTACTCTTAAGCATTTTTCATATACCCACTTTACATTTTCCATCTTCTTTAGAGAAATATCTCCTCAAGTCTTCTGACCATTTTAAAAATTGGGTGCTAGGAATATTTTATTTATTTTTATTTTTTAAAATTATATTTTAGTGGTACATTTTAGATACACATAATGATAACATTCATCATAGGGAATTTGTACCTGTACATGATATATCTTGCTGCTTCTTTTTTTCCCACTCCTCTCCCCTCTCTTCAACCCCTCTTCTCCTCCTTATTTGCAAAAGCTTTGTTTCCAGTTTTTTCTCCTTCTATTATCTTTTTCTTCTTGTCCCTTCATTCCTTTCTCCCTCCTCTGTCCCTTGTTCCCCTTCCCATTTGAATAATTTCTTCCCTTTCCCCAATATAATACATTTTAGTCCTTATTTACACTTTCAGTTTCTCACACAAGAGAAACAATGCACTTTTTAAACATGTGTGTCCTATTTATTTCACATAACAGTATGGTCTCAAGGTGCATCCATTTACCTAGAAATGTCTCAAGCTTATCATTCTTTACTGAAGAGTAGTACTCTATTGTATTTAAAAAAAAAAGCCACAGCTTCTTTATCCATTCATCAGTTGATGGGCATTTGCACTGTTTCCAAGATTTAGCTATTACAAACTGTGCTGCTAAAAACACGGGTGTGCATATATTTCTGTGGCGTGATGCTTTTAATTCTTTTGGGAAGATACCAAGAAGGAGAATAGCTGGGTCAAATGGAAGCTCCAGTTGTGGTTTTGTGAGGAATCTCCACACTGATTTCCACAGTGGTTGGACCAGTCTACAGTCCTACCAAAAATGAAGCAGGGTTCCCTTTTGCCCACAGTGCTGCCAACATTTGCTATTGGCTGATTTGTTGATAGTAGTCATTCTTTCTGGAGTGAGATGGACTCTCAGTGTTTTTTAAATTTGTATCTCTTGCATGACCAGAGATTTTGAATATTTTTTTCATGGAAGATAGAATAGGTAGAACTCTTGAAGACATATGTATAGGCAAAGACTTTATGAACAAAACCCTGATCATCCAAGAACTATCACAAGGAATCCACATCTGGGATCTCATCTTATTGAAGAACTTTTGCACAGCAAAAGAAACCACCAACAGAGTGAAGAGACAACCCACAGAGTGGGAAAAAAATTTTGCCAGCTGTTCCTCCAAAAAAGGATTACTATCTAGAATGTAGAAAGAGCTCAAAAAAAAAAAAAAATCAGATACCCCAAATTTAAAGACCCAATCCAAAAATGTGCAGCTGAAATGAATAGACACTTCTCAGATGAAGAAGTAGAAATGGTAAATAAACATATAAAAAATGTTTGCTTTCTTGCTATTGAGTTTTTTTTTTGTTTCTTTTTAGTTTCTCCTCTGTTTTGGGTATTAATTCCTTCTTAGGTGTGTAGTTTGCACATGTATCTTCTGTTCCACAGGTTGTCTCTTCACTCCATTATTCCTTTGTTGTTCAGGAGCCTTTTAATTTTATGTAGTCTGTTTGTCTATTTTTAACTTAATTGCCTAGAATTTCGAGGCCATATACAAAAAACAACAACAACAACAAACGAAACCAAACCAAACCAAAACTATTGCATGAATCAATCATGAGACTTTTTGCTTGCTTTCTTTTAGTGATTTCATAGTGCCTTGTCTTACATTTAAGTCTTTAACCAACTCAAAGATGATTTTTGAGTATGGTGGCAGATGAGGGTCTAATTTCATTCTCTGTCATGTACATATCCAGTTTTACCAACACTGCTATAGCTGAGACTACCTTTCTCTGTTGTGTATTCTTGGCACATTAGTTGACTAGCAGTTGACTGTAGATGCACTGATTTATCTCAAGGGTCTCTTATATGTCCTATTGGTCTATGTGTCTGTTTTTATGCTAGTATTAGGCAGTTTGATCACTCAAGCTTTGTAGGAACAGTATCTTCAATTTTCTATGCATATTTATGTAATCCAATGTTATGTTCTCATAACTCATATAGCATGAAAACACTATCTTCAGGTGACAGGTACACAAACAATTTAAATTGGACAAATGATATTATGTGTATTTAATGACACTTCTAAGTCTACAGTTTACTGGTATATTCCAGGCATGCATTTAAATATATTAATCAGACAAATTTAAACAGAATCATGTTTTTAATAGAAGACAATAAGCCCAAAAAAGGAGTGGTGAAGGAAGGTGATTTTGTGGCTATAGTCTACACCCTCTGATGAAGAAACTCACCTATTCATTTCTATGATTATTTTCTTGCAATCGTGCTGTGCCCAAGTTGTTAGGCATGCTTTAACACATTACATAGAGCTGTGATGTTACTGGGAAAATATTTATACCAGACTATAAACTTTAGTCTCAGACTTTGGAATAGTTCATGATTGAGAATTTCAGTAGACTGCTTTCTGGTCCTGAGATTTTATTTATATTAAGCCTCACCTTCTCTGCTTGGCTCAATAAAGAGTCAACTTTTATCTGATTTGTATTCTCATCACAGCTGCGTGATGCAGTAAATCTCATACCCACAGCCAGAAGTTTACATTCTTGGGAAACTCTTAAATGGAGTCATTCTCATGCTTTTCTTGTTGTTCCTTTGCTTATTACTTAAAAAACAAAACAAAACAAAACTGGGCAAGACCCCCAAATTCCAGCACTGCATCTCCTGATGGAATATACTGCCAGCCAAGCCCACTGTCCCCTGGAATTTCATTGTCTAGGAAGGTCTCATCAGGCCATGAGGAGCTGCACTGTTCTTGGTGGTACCTGGGATTTTAATTTTGCTTTAAAATGTAGTTTCTTTAAATTTAACATCTTATGTTGCTATGGTTTTATTTCAAATATAACACTGGCAGAACGTTTTCTCAGAGGCTTTAATTAGTGTGAAATTCGGGTAATTAGGAGAATTTGGAGATTGAGAGTCCAAGGATAAATACTCGCATACTTTGCAATTGTATCTAGTCCTAGGTTGCGGCTTGTGGATTGTGGAAATATTATGTAACATTCACCTATCTTCTTCTGAGTTTTTACAACATATTTACCATACTACATTCAATTTTAATGATAGCTATTCTAAAATATTTCCCTTGCCCTCTATGTATTTTCTCAATTCCAACACAGTATTTGAACTGTCGCTTCCTCAGTCTTTTAAGCAAACCATTTAGCATGGGAGTGGTGAAACCTCAACCCTAGATACAAATTAGAACCAATGTAGTTTTCCACTGTACATCAATTAAATCAGAATTTTGGGTGGGTGGGGGTGTGGAGTGGGGCTTGTGCATTGTAGCTTTAAAAACATCTTTAGAAGATTCTAACATGCAGCTGGGTTTGAGCATCCCTATTGCAGCATTTTTTTTCATTGTGTTACTCATAATTACTATCGTATCTTATATATAAGAGATGGCTGTGATATATTTATATGCATGACTTTCTCGTCACTAGAAAATTTAAGGATGTGATATAAGATTTACTGTATTTGCCTTAGTGTCTCGGTTTCAACGAATGTTTGAATGAACAGAAGTTTTATAACGCAAGCCTTATCAGTGCATTTTCAACAGGATTTATATAGCACCATAACCGATACATGTTATTTGAATGAATAAATAGAAGTGAAAAAAAGGTTAAATCTTTGCTTTTAACAGTGTTTGGCACAGAGCTTTCACTCATTTGTCTATAATATCTTCACCTTGGGGCTGAAATTTAAGTATCTTAAAAGAAACAAATGATACTGATTGTTTTGTTGAATTTATTGCTTTTTATAATTTCCCATAATGCCTAACATCAAGGACTAGCGAATATATGCAATTTTCTGACTAGAAGTGATTCAAATAAATAAATCTAATTGGCCTGTGTCTTCAAAATCTACATTTCCTTTTTACTAGCAATAGTACTGTTTTACTATTCCCAGCCTAAAAGTCAACGAACAAATTTCTCTTTCTCCTGACTCGAGTAAATATCTATTTCTGTGCTTAGAAATGTCTGTCCATAAACCTTGAAATAACATGGATGCAGCCACTTAACATAGTTTTCTTAAATTAATAGGTCACCTTTACTTATTTAATTATATTTTATTAGTACATGTTTTCAATACATGAAGTTTATATTCATCTTAGGAAATAGGAACATATACATAACATATCTTGATTCTTTATTATTCCCATTCCCACTACCTCCCTCCATCTCTAGATCTCCTTCCCCCTTTTTATTATTATTGTTAATATTATTCTTTTTAGCTTGTAACTATGAGAGATAATATTTACATTCATTGTGGGTATTTGGTATGTGTACATGAAACATTTTAAGCCTTTTTACTTCTGCTTCTGAAGTCAATAATTTAAGCATTACCGATTCCAACTCTTTGCCGAAAAATTCCCTTTCTCTCTTCCATGTAGGTAGTAAGACCTTACAAAGGAAGCTGGGTCTGCCTTGCTCTGGCGCCTCACATAGTTTGGATTCAAACGACTGTGTGCTAAGAAGTGAATGTTGTACCTTTTACCACCCACAGAGCTGTACTCTCAGAAGAGCTCAAAGAGCTTTAAAATGTGATCATGTCAATCTTCACAATATCCCTTCTAGGAAGCAACATGACATTTTAGTGTAAGAAAATGCAGGTGCATCATGGAAAATACCAACCTGCCTTACAGAACGGAATTTTTTAAAAAAAGTATGGAAATCTCTTTAAAGATTTTTCTGTTTATATATTTCAGACTTTAGACTTTTTAGTGCTATGTTTGGTGCCTGGCAAGCTTGAAATGATCCAGATGGTATTTTAAACCCGAAGGACACTTGTTTTCCTTTTCACGGAGACTTGGCCACACATACATTCTTTTTTATTTTCTTGAAATTATTATATACAGATGGTTTGGCTACAGGTGTAATGTGACTGACCTTTCAAATTTTGACTAACTAATTTCAGCAGCTTTAATGTAGATAGAGCTTCCCAATGTGTGAAGACCAGTATAAATTATAATGACAATGGATGATAGGCCATTCTTCAGCACCTAAGCTACTTTATTGGCTCCGTCATTTTGCTTCTTTGACTTCAGTTTAAGCATCTCCAGTCCACTGGCAACACTCCTGTACCGACGCTCTTTTCTAAGTGCTCAAATACTGCCAGAGTGGCTTCGCACGCCAGCGTTGCGCTGAAGATCCTCACAGTGACCTGGGATCGGGTGATGATCCTGGCACCTGAGAACTCACACCCCGATGCCTCATTTTCTTTGGATATTATCACTGCTACCTGAATACATCACCATGCTGGGTTCAGGCCATCAAACCGTGATAGAGACGGATGAATGAAGATGCGACAGCCAGAGAATATTTTTGTTGGGGGCCAGGAGAATTCACTGGAATGGAGTGAAGCCCCCAACGGGACTCAGACCCCCAGATGTATTGGGGAATAGCAAAGACATAGCGTTCTGCTGAGCGCAGATGTTTGTTTTAGGTACCAAGGCAGGCAAGCAAGGTATGGTGACAGTTCGGCCAAATAATTAACTTTTATCTGATTGTACCCTAGGGAGCTTTCTTGTTTTTCCTGTATGGTCAATCTCTGCCCAAACTGAAAAAACATTGCATCTTCACCATGTTTTGACTCCTTGGAGTTAGGTCTTCTGCCTCCAAAGTCAGCTTGAGCAGACACTGACCGTTGGGTGTTGCAAGGAACTCCACATCACCACACTGAGGTCTGCCACATAGCCACAGAAACTATCCCCACTACATGCAATGCACACACGTCTTTTCTTTGTCTACCTAAATCCTGGATTTCAAGATTCAGCTCAAGAAGCACCATACTATAACCATTGACTATTTAGCAATTGTGGACTTAATTACTTTCACCTCAATAGGTACTGTCTTCTTAAGAAAAGAAACAGCATACTGTTTATTCTCAAATGTCAATACCATGCATAGTAGCTGCCATAGAGTAGACATAGATACTAAAAATTTTGCTTATTGAATGAAATTTTCTTCTTAGAACTTTTATGTAATTGCTTAGATAAAATCCTAAGTGATTATTACCAATATTAGCCATCTTATTTTCATATTCACAATAATACTGAAAAGAACTGGGAGAAAGTACTTAGATATAGTCATTCTCTCCATGATAGTAACGTATTTATAATGTAGAAACTTATGTTAACTAAGTAATATACAAGTGTGGACCTCTTTGCCATGCAGTACATTTTACGCATTGAAAGTAACAGATATCATATTGTAGATGACATTTGGACTCCTTAAAATTGAACGATAATGCCTAAGGCCTCAGTTACTCGCTTTACTCCATGTAGACTCTGGTAAAATCTTTGCCTTTAAAAGGTGTTTCTTTTGGCCCACCTTCATTTGAAGGTGGGCGGCCTACTCATCAAACAGGAGTCCTCTGGATATTCTTAAAAGGGTGTCAACTTCACTGTCCCATGATGCACATCAGGTTCATGTGATCTTGACTGCTAATATGAAACATGTTAAGAAAAACTTAAAGATGAGAAATAGTGTTTATAAGGGTGCTTCTGAAGGGTTTGCAGCCATCTAATCTAGTCTAGATGCTCTCCGGGAATCAAACCATGTCACTGGAACACCGTAGATTCTGCTGTGGTCCTTCTCAGCCTTATGATCTTGCGCTTTGGCACAATGCCTTGAATTTTGCAATAAGAGACACCGTAAGAAATTGTTGTGTTTCCTGCTGTTGTCTTTGGTGCCAAGAGTTCCTCTGGAAAGAATCACGCACTATATGAGGGTTTTTCAAGTGTAACTGCTCATGAGAGCCACTTACGGAGATGACTAAAATCCAGACTCTTGTGCCCCACTCCAGACCTAATGACTTAGAATCTCTGTGAGCAGAGATACAGATGAGTATATATTTAAAATCCCTCTTATTTTGAAATAATTTTAAACATATATATAAGTATTAAAAATAATGTAGAGTTTGTTCTAGTCCCGCAACATCATTCAATGACAGCGTCTTGATAACTTTAATACAGTGATCTAATCCAGAAATTGACAGCAGCATATAACATTATGGACTACAGATATTACCTTGTAAAATTCTCTCACACTCTACCCCCAGACTTAACCGTGTGATCACTAATGTTCTTCTCTGTTTCTATAGATCTGTTATTTCAAGTAGGGGATGTAAATGGAATCATAAGATCTGTAAATTTTGGAATTGGCCTTATGTACTCAGCATAGTGACCTTGAGATCTGTCCAAGTTGTTCTATCTATCCACACTTTTCTCTTTTTATTGCCAGGTATTGTTTTATTGTTTGGCTGCATCAAGTTTGTTATTCTGTTCATCCACTGGATTGCAGTTGGTTTATTTCTGGTTGAGTTATTACAAACACAGAAGTTATGAACATTTGTGTACAAGTTTTCATGTAAACAAAAGTTTTTATTTCTCTAAGGTAAATACCAGTCCATATACCAATTATATAATTTAACCCTATACTGTGCCTTATAGCATTTCTCTCTCACATTTTCCCTTTGAAAAGTTATTTTTTGTTTATAAATTAATTGTTGTCCCTGAATTCTGTTGTAGGGAATTTTTCTTTCTGGTTTTCTTTGTGGGGGGGCTGTTGCTGGGGATCAAACTCAGGGCCTTGCGCTTGCTAGGCAAGCACTCTACTACTGAGCTAAATCCCCAACCCCCTTTCCTCTGTTTAAATCTCAAATTGCTACTTTCAATATTTGCTGTTCTGTAATCACCCAGGAACTTCTCATCTGTGTAGCTATCTGTTGGGTCTTCTTTCTTTCTGAATTCCATGTGTCTTTGTCACTTTCCTGTTGCTGAGACACAATACCTGATGCCCGCAACTGAAAGGAAGAAAGGTTTGTTGTGGCTCACAGTGACAGTCCCTGGTCATCTGGTCCAAGGCAGGAAAGCTGCTCATGTCATGGTGGTCAGAAAGCAGAGAAAGAAAGGAGGAGCTAGGAAAGATTTACCTCTTCAGGTCACAGCCCAGCGCTCGACCTCTGCTGACTGGGTCCTCTCCCAACAGCAAGTCAGCTATCTCACCACCATGGCTCAGTCACCTCCCAAAGCCCCACCTAGGAGCTCCTGAAGCCTTTGGGGGAGCGTCTTGATCTAAACTACAACGTCGCATCTCTTCCTTTTATCTGTTCATGTACACTTTACAGCTCCTTCCTCAGAAAGGGTTCTGAACTGTAAAAAGTTGAATATTTTACATGTCAGAAAACTTCTCTATTTTATACTCACACTTGATTAATCTTTTGTTTACATTTCCATTTGAAAATAGTTTACCCTCATGATTCTGGGGGTTGAGGCTAAGGGACCACGCATGCCCAGTGGTGGCCTTCACTCTGGCAGAGTCCCCAGGCCTGTGGGGAACTGCATGGCAAGGACAGAACACATGCATGTGTGCGTCATGTCTCTCGCCGTCTTCTTCCAAGTCACCAGTTTTCAGTCACGAGCCTCCATGCCCAGGGTCTCATCGACTCCTGCTCACCTCCCAAAGCCCACACTTAAAATCGGAGATTAAATTTCCACCCTCTTAATAACTCACAAAGGGGACTAAACTCCAACGCAAGTTCCAGAGGGGACAACACACAGCAATTGTCTTCTAATTTCTAGATTTGGAGTTCAAGTTTAGTAGCACTGTCATCCTTAAACCTTTGAATGGGGGTATGAGTGTGTGTTTAAACTCTCCTCCCTATCTTTGATGTCATAAAATTTCGTAGTGATTTTAGAGATTTTAGAGATTTTTCTCAATGTCTTGCAATGATACTCAGTGAGTCTTTTCCATCTGTAGTCTAATGTCCTTATATTTTGAGAACATTTTTCCTTATATGCTTTTGTTTTTAGGAAAAAAAAATATTTTCCCTTCCATTTGTGTTTGTTTTCTGTCTCAAGAACTCCCATCGTTTGGGCATTTAACATACTAAAATAGTCCACATATTTGCTTTTTTCCCTTACATTCATCTATTTTAATTCTTATGCTACTTTCTTAAAAGTTTCCTTGATTTTAGATATGAATTTTTAAAATTTCACATATACTATAAACATTTTCAGAAGCTCTTTCTTGTTTTCTTATTCTTAAAGAAAAATAATATTTTTTATACACATTTTATAATCTTCTCATCTCAGGCTATTAATTATACAGTTCTGAAATCGTGTTTCCTGCCTTTGTCTCTTGGTTTTCTTCTTATTCTTGTTTCTTCCCTTATTGTGTCTTTTATGTGGTGGTTTTGCGCACATGTCTGGTAATCCCACGTCTCCCTGCTCCTGTTTAAACATGAGTAAGCAAATCGCAAAACTTCAGCGTGTGACTGGTAGTTGTCTGAACCGGGCATCTGGGCAATGCGAGGCTACTTTTCTTCACTAAAGAAAATAGGTCTGCCTGTCTGTTCTCCAAATTAGTGCATCTTCATTTTTGCTTGCTTGGCTTTTGCTCTTTAATCTGGGCCTGTTGTGTTTTCCATTGGATTAAACATCAGGTTATGTGTCTGGGGGCTAGGGCTGGAGCGGGAGTAACAGGAAGAAGGTGAGATTCTTAATGTTCAATTACTCTGGCTCAATCACTCATTCTTCTTTAATTTTAAATTCCGTTCCTTAGTCCTCATTCTCACCCTCTGCTGAGTTTCTAGACTTTGGAAGGAGGAGGGTAGTTTGAATAAGACCCCCCCACACACATTGCTTTCCCTCTCTCCCCACCCCTACTCCTTCCTCTTCCTCCTTCCCTCTTTCTCCTTCTCCTCCTCTCTCCACTTCCCTCTCCCTTCCTTTCCTCTTTCTCTTCTTTCGTGTGCTGGGTCTCAAACCCAAGACCATGGCCCTAGACATGCTGACCAAGAACTCTGCCACTGAGCTATATCCAAGGCCCTTAACAATTAAAATTTTTCCCTTAATGACGTTTTACAGGCTTTTAATGACAGTTTTAGCTCTGGCTCTTACCTACTCATCCTCAATATACTTGATGCCAGTGAGTCCTAAGCATTCTGTACTTTAATCTAGTTTATTCTCAGCAGTATTTTTCTCTGAAGCTTTTTGGATTTGCTGTCAGCTTCCTGACCTTCCTCTGCTGTCCAAAAAATCAGCTGAAATTTCTTGCCTGTTTTCCATTATTTGTCCACTTTGTCTGTAAAATTTATTTACTGTCATTTGAAAGTTGCTCAGGGAGGAAAAGATAAATGTCTGTAGTCAACCTGCCATGTTAAACTGGATATATAGCCATCTTATTGGCACTGTGACGCTTTGGACTATGGTAATGATGCACACCTCTTGGTTCTGTTTCTAGGGCAGTCAGGGGACGTTTCCATTCGCCTTTCAATGCCTTCTTTGCATAGTTCCGTATACTCCTTATAGGAAAGGGACAGAAAGCAAGATGAAGCTAGACTCTTAATTTGTAGTTTGTTGCCTTTCCCTGGCTTTAGTTCATAATTCTATCCTTCTCTTTTTTACTTTCCCTTTGTTTTCTTTTCTATTTATTTTCTCCTTCAGCATTACGTACTGTTCTTGTTAAAATTATCTCATATCAAACCTGGAAAAATAAATGATGGAAAATAAATAAATGAAGATTGCCAGATAAATCTTTGTACTTGTTGAAAGCAGCTTGAATTAAGATGAAGACTAATGTACTGATAACTTCCATCCTGAATCAATTAGTGAAAAATATAACCTTCTCCCTTCCTTCCTTTCCCCTCTTCCTCTCTTCTTCCTCTCCTCTGCCTCCTCCACCTCCTCTACCTCTCTTCCTCCACCTTCTTCTACTCTTCTTCCACTCTCCTTTTAATAAATTACATTGTTAATTATTATGAAACTCACTAGGGTTTATTATTGTGATTAGACTTGAGAAGAGAGGTGCAGAATACATAGAATTTACTTCTTTGTGCTTATATTGAGATCTTGAAGAAGTCCCTTTATCCAAAGTATTCAAATTCTTCTTTTACGGAATGTATATATGCGATATTTTAGACATTCACCAAAATGTATTGCCTACTATTGCTTATTCTGATCATATGTCAGAATGAATAAGTACTGTGTTAGGGAGAGAGTAACCCCTTTATTTTCTAAATATATTAATAATATATTGTTTATAGCAGTGCCATTAACTATCCAAAACGCAGTCTATACTTAAGAACTTCCACAAAATAGTCCCTCAAATTGGAAATATAAATCGTTCTGTATCACTCTTCTGCTTTATTCTCTCCAGGGGCTTCTCAGTTACCTAGAATAAAATTTAAACTTTATATTAAACTACAAACCTATCTAAAAATACAAACTCTGCACAAACCTTCTTTTCCTGTGCCATCTGCCTGATTGCTGTGCATAACATGCTCTACTCATCCTGGCCTTTCCTTACTTTCTCAAATTCTACAGGTTTCTGCTGCTCCGGGTTGATTACGTCATCTGCTCTCACTGTGCGGACCCCGGTCTTTGTGACCATGTGGCTGCCTCAGCCTCCTCATTCAGACCGCAGCTGAAATGTCTCCTCCAGAGAGTCTGTTTCTGGTCTTTCTGTTTAAAACAGCCACATGACACACTCTCATTCTTCATTTCACCATCTAATTTTAACTCTTTCAAAGTAGTTATTGTTTGATGGATTTCTGTTTGTTTCTACTTTCCTACATTAATTTCTTAGGGTTGGTCTCTCTAACTTTCTAAAAGCAAGGCTTTTGCCCATTTGCTTTATTTTAGGATACTCCAGTGTTTGCAACACTGCCTGGAATTGATTAAACACCTCAGTACATATAAACAAATTAAAGAAAGGCAGAAATCTTAAAACACAGTAATTAGTTAGTTGATCTAGGTGTAATTATTAGAGGAAATTGCTAAAAGTGCACTCACTAAAACATTATTAGAAGTAACCAACATTTGTGTCTTTAAGTTGGTAGCTGAGAAGAATCTAGGATTTTTTAAATATGGAATGAAATAATAGCTTTTGTATTTTTTATGATATGCTGAATACATGTCATTCTGGAAATTTACAAATGATGAGATCCTGGTTTCATAGGCAGGGGGAGTATAATAGCTTTAAGATGATTACAAATCATTTCACATGTCTTCACATGTGATTTGGCACTTGCTTCTTAGATTTATAAATCATGTAAAGTGCTTCAACCACTACATATTAAAAGTTAGATACCTTGAAAATAAAGTTGACTGTATCTGTTTCACTGAGTTTAATAAGACTTTCTATAACCATTCACATAGTCCTGCAACATTACACACAATCTTCAGTTGTCATTGTGGAAGGAGGTACCAGGCAAAAGTTTATTTCACTAATATATCACTGGAGAAAACACTAGAAGTGTTTTAAAATGCTGTTCTGTTTCTAACACAATCCGGACAAGAATGACTTGGATGTTAGCTAGAAATTGCAATCATTTATCATTTGGGAAAACATTTCAAGAGAATACTAGCAAGTAAAAGATATTTAGATAATACTAGTTTTCAAAGTTCATTTTAAATAATTCTTATAGAAAATTGAAAATTTCATATTACATTAGTTTTTTAGGACTTCACTCAGTTATCTTGTAGAGTTGGGCTCTCTTTTGTAGAATATCATTATTTAAAAAACAACCTGCATAAAAAAACCTGCATAACAATAAGAAATCATTTGTTTTCTGTGTTCTATCTCCTCTTCATTCAATTCTCCCAAGACTGTTTTGCTTGATGGCTCTAGCTGAGTAATCAAAATGAACTTTTGAAATTGCTTATTTATAAATATTTCTATCAGGAAATGTAAGCTAGTTAGTGAAATAAACAGCTGTCAAATGTCAGGGTTTTAATTCATTCCTGATTTATTGCTTATATCACATAGTTGACGGTGGTCTGGCTTTTCCCTTTACAGGGGAGGCTCATGGTATGTCTTTAACATGTGAACTTCAAGTTTGCCTTAGAAGTAGAAAGAAAAGAGAGACCTAAGAAACCAGGCTACAGAGGGGGCAGATTCTATGAACCAAAACAGTCATACGGCCCAATTACTTCAAGAAGGCAAAAAAATGTAGTGCTTGGGAGAGACAGGCAAGGCAAATGGGTTTAGTAAGAAAATAGTAGAGTTCTACCACCCTGCCCATCAGGTGATGAAGTCCCATCACTAAGGCCAGGAGATGTGTTCTGGCAAGAGCGGCATCTTTTCTATAGGTCCAGGCTGACAGGAGGTGAGGAGCTCATAGGCCTGGATATTTTAATAGTCACATGGATGAGGCCCCAAAGTAATAAACCTCCTAGGATACTGTTTTATGCCAGAAACCAGGAGATCATGATTATTGTAACAGCCTGAAGGATCAGTGGGACCATCAAGAAGATTTGGAGAAATAGCTAATAGAGGTTGATATCTGTGAGAGCAAACTAGATGGGCAGCTGACCAGAGTGTTGCTCATTAACAACCAATAGGTGTTAAGAATAGAAGAATATGATGTCGAGGACAAGCACCTCAATAAGCAGTAATAATTTATTGCTCAGTTTCCAGAATGGACTTATATTCAAACAAAGCTGTTCTTTCCAGAGATGTGGTCAGATTCCCTAAGAGACCTACAAATATACACTATACTATATTATCCCAGTTCATGTCCAAAAGGCTCATGGCCACTTACTTGAATATCTTCACACTGAAAGAAGGGCTGCACATGGACATTTTGAAAATTATTGCATGCAGAATCTGAGTTAATGTCCGTCCTGGGAGACTGAAGTCTCATTTTGGTCCCTCCGTGAGAGCAAGAAGAGGCAGGAGCCAAGTAATGAATGGAGTCCTGGCTGATCAAGCCAACGGGGGCTGTTCGGTCATTGGGTGGAAACACCTGGTAGTCATTTCCCCAGTCTCTGAGTGTCTAATAAGGAATGGAAGCCTCGGCCACAGGATGACACTCATCTGTGTCTTTGACTTGTGAAGTAACAATTCCCATAACGAGAAGGCCAGAACCAAGAAGAGACCTGAAAGTGCTTTTCCCAGACCGCTAACCAAGATACTAAAATTTAAAAACAATCACTTCATGTTGCAAGCGATGGTGAAAATTAGTGTTTCAATTACAAACCCAAAGGTTATAGGGATGGTGGCTTATTATATTAACCTGTATTCTCCAGAATTCACCCAGCTGCTGAAGGCACCCGATAATTACATGCTATTACTTAGTTCAACTTGTAGATTATCACAAGTTCAACAAAGTAACATTCATATACAGCTGCCATCCTGACGATGGAACTGTTGCTTGCACAGATTAAGGCCTTAGGTATAAGGAATTCAGCTGTTGACTTGAGGGATGCCTTCTTTTCTATTTCAGTTAGGAAAAAAAAAAAGGGTTAGAAGCAACTCAAGTTCACTGAATGGACAACAACATTCAGTTATAGATTTGACCCTGGTTATGCCAGCACTATATTCTCTCAGACACAGTTTGTTCCAAAGAGACTCAGATTCTCTAATATCCCACAAAATGCTGCACTGGTGCATTGTATCAGTGACATCGTATTATTTGGACTGGAGAAGCAGAAATGACTAGTGCCCTGGGAATTGGTGTGACACATGAGCTCCAGAAGATTGGGAGGGGTAAACACTGCAAAATTTGGGACAGATGAATCTACAGAAGAATATTAATATTTCTCCTCAAAAACTCTTCCTGATAATGGCTGTTCCTTTTAATCTGAATGCCCACCTTGCCTGGCATATATTATTGCAGGAATCAGAAAACTTTTTCTGGAAAGGACCAGATTTTAAGTAATTTTAATTTTGTGAGATTTAGCATGAGAGTTGTACCTACAGCTTTATTGGAGTGTGAAAGCGACCATAGATAATTTTTAAACACATATACGTGGTGGTAGTCTAATAAAATTTTATCTACCAAAACAGATCATGGCCAGCTTTGGCTCATGGATTGTGGATAACTGAGGCACATATTGTTGGATTACACTATCCTTCATAATTTTTGAATATTTTTTTTCTGCAAATACTTGTTGAGGACATACTGTATAGCAAGTTTTCTAAGTAGCCAGGACATACTGGTGGACAAAACAAAAAAGACTTCTGTTCTGATAAACTACAACAAGGCCCTGAGTTTGATCCCCAGCACCAAAAAAATGAAACAAAACAAAACCTACAACTGAACTAATAAATAAATGCAAACCAAAAGAAAGAAAAGAGAAAGAACAGGAAAGAAAGAGGGAAGGAAGGAAAAGGTGAAGAAAGAACAGAAGGAAGGAAGGGAAGGAGGGAAGAAGGAAAAAACATAAAAATGTGTGTGTGTGGTTGTTGGTGAGTGACAAAGAAATCGTATGGTCGACAGTCAACATTTAATAGCAAAATAGTATCTATTTTTCCAATGTGATAAATGAGAAAATTTCAACTATCTAAAGGTCTGGGGAAAATATTCCAGTAAGGGGACAAAACTGGTCCATAGTCTCCATGGTGTGATTGAGATAAGAGAGAAATGCAACATTTTTGAAAAAAATTATCTTAAAATGCGATGGTAAAATTGGGAGAGGAAAGTGTGAAGATTGTTACGCACTTGACTTTTATTCTGAATGAAATGGGAGCCACTGGAGATTTAAGTGGAGAAATTACGTATGTAATTTATTATGTTTTTAAAAAGATTACTCCAGTTCTATTTAAAGTGTAGATTCTAGGTGGGAAATATATAAGAAGGGAGACTATTTAGAAGACTATTGATGTAATTCAGGAAAAAACCGATCAGGTTCAAGTGAGTGAGATGGCAGAGGCTTTGGAGAACAATGTATTCCTAAAAGATGGATTTGGAAATAGAACTAGTAAGCCTTACTGAGGAACTGGATTAAATGAGCAAGGAAGAGAGTGCAATAAATGTTAACTGAATAAATCTGAAAAATCTACATGGATGACAACTCATTGAAATAACTATCAATTAACAACATAATTGTCAGTTATAAGTTGCCAACATTAAAATAGGCAATTGTTACTTCAAAAAAATAAAATAAATGTTGACTGCTAGTTTTTAGCTTGCGAAATTTTATGATGCTTTTTACTGAGATGAGAATGACAGAGGAAATAGTGTTTTTAAATGTCAGGATGTGCTAATTTGACAGACAAAAGACATAAATACATACAGAAGAGAGTGGAATGTGTGCGCCTGGAATTTAAGATGAAGTCAGGGATGGAGGTAAAATTAATAAATCATTAACTTATAGAAGATATGAGTCAATGGGGGTAAAATCAGAGAAGGGAGGCGAGAACTCAGTAATGTACGTGGCCTCTCAACCTTACGGCAAAATAAAGTAAGAAGATGGCAGCTTACTGCTAGAGATGGGCAGCCTAAAGTAGGAAGAAGAGACTAATTAGACAAGAACAAGAGACGGCACCTCGGGGGACGATGGGGAAGACAAGGACACGAGAGTCCCACAGTAGTTAAGAGATGGTCTCAAGAAACAGGAAAATAAGAAAGAATGTGGTAATGATTTCTTAATGGCTACTTTGAAAGGTCATAACCACCTATGGTCTCTCCTCATATTTTTTTTTTTTTTCTGGCTAATAAGGAAACGGTGCTAGTCTAGGCAGTGTGACTCAATGGAAATAGGTGGAGGGTGCCAGAAACTGTCAGGTAAGATGTGGGCTTTCAAACCCTGAGGAGCTAGCAGAGCTGAAACCAGTCATGGTTGAAATTAGTCCAAGAAGTCAGAAGGGGGCATCTGGTTACCACAGGCAAGGTGCCAGAATCAGATATCAAAGCTGAGGTGTGGAGCCAGGAAGGCAGAAACTACAGCCACTGAACAAGCACAAGCAAGTTGGAAATAGATGGGAGGTGTCTGGAGCTTTGTCCCAGATCAGGATCTTTTTTTAAAAAATGAAACAGCCCAGGTGTAGAGGTGCTGAGTCAGGCTGTGAGGAATAATAAACTCAAGTCTCACAAGCTCCAGGAGCGGGCTAAGGCCTCTTGTGGATCATTGAGTAGATAAGGTGTAAGGTCTGACATACTCTGGTAGCGTCTTTGTGAAAACTGGTGATTTGGGCCATAAACAGGATTCCCCATAATCAGAGCTGGCTTGGTTTGATGGTCTGCTGTCTTGGTCTTGCAATTCTTGATAGTTTTTGAACCGGGGCCCCCATACTGTTAGTTTGTATTGGCCCCTGCCAATAAGCAGCCATTCCTGCCTGTAATTTCTTCTCTGACACGTTTTTCATGTATTTTCTGACTTTGGGGTCAATCCAAGTGGGTGCTCTTCCTTCTGGGTTAATGTACTCCATCTGGCTATAGGTTTGTATACAAAGGTTAACATACAGGATATGCAAAAGCCAAATAATTTGAACAATGCTTTTCAGAACAAGTTTTAAGGCGGGAGTCACTGTCCTAGCACAATTGTCTGGACTCAGGTTGGGGGAGGAGACCTCATGAGTGAGTGTTTTGGCAATAGCTAGAACAGAGAGGAGACAAGCAGAGGATGAGAAGAGCCTTGGGGGATGGACCCCACCCCCTCCCCGCTGGAAAGAGTGCCCAGATAGTCATGGAAGAGAGGTCAAGCCCTCCAAATGGTCAGATCCTGTGAGCAAGCAGTGACAGAAAGTTTTAATGACCTTTCCTATTAGTAAGAACCTGCAATATCTTGTGGATATGATCTTGAGAAGATGGGTAAATAAAAGCAACCGCTTCCTTTCTTTGTCCTCTTGCAAAACTGAGCCTTTGCGTGGCTTCTGCAGTCTGATTTAAATTATTTGAGAGTTGTAGTATTGATAAAACATTCCCATCTTCTCTAGCAGGGACTCGGTAGATGGGCCTTTGCCTTAGTACTCAAGGCTACCGTGATGAGACTGCACCATTGTGCAATGGCACCTGGCTTCCATGTTTCGAAGGAAGCTCTGATAATCAGAGACTGCTACTCGCTCACAAAGTTACCCCGTGTAACTGGACCCAATGCCTCTGTCTGTGTGGAGGGCAGATGGTCTCCAGGCTAGTGTTGGAACAGTTTCATCTGTGATGTCCAGGGCTGGGTTCAAGTAGACTAAAATCAGAGTGAGAGAGATGGGTATGCTAATTGAGAAACTGTTTTAGAGTAAATGTCCAATAAATTCTTCTCCTTTCAGAAGAATCTGTGAGTGATATGGAATACTGAACTCCTTAAGTGCTCAATTAAGGCAAACTGAAGAATCACCGAACACCTTGGTTATTTGGGGTTTTTAAATTCAGAACTGCTATTGTCTCTTCACCAAGCATGTGGATCTTCAAGTGAATCCTACAAGGCATAAATTCCATTTCTTGAATATACATGTCCCAGCACCTAAACTAAGTAACTAAGTGTGTAGGACCAGGCATTTGAGGGAAGTAGAATCAACCTACTTAAAATGTCATTTATGGTTTAGATGTGGCCATGGACCAGAAGGTCAGATAGGATCCCATTCAATCACAGTTATTCAGCAGCACTGTGATACTGTATGAATAGCTATTCGAACTACATGGGAAGCAACTGAAGGGGCGTATTCCCCTTGGTTCTGATGGGCTTATAAATCGTAACTGGTCTAATCACTGTAGTTCCTTCATGTGATCCTGGGCTCTCTATAGCTCAGGTGCTGAGACCTAGTGGGGCGCGCATGTGGCTTTCCCACACAGAGTTCTCTGGTTTTTAAAGTACTGCAGAAGTAAGGGACTAGGAAATGCCTTCCACTTGGGCCTTGAGAGTATAGAGGAAGGCGCACTCAGAGGTCCCTGAACGTCAGCCAAAAGACAAAAACTATATCACCTTCAAGTCTATTTGTGATCACTCTTTGGATGTGAGGGAGTCTCTGAATACCTGAGTGGCAATAGTCTGGTCAAAGAAGAGATTCGGGGATGACATTCCTCTGCAGGAAGCATTGGTGGTAGTAAGAAATGTAGCTTGTGGGTGTTTTGGTGATAATGTCATGGATCTCTAGTAGGAAGATACTGAGAAAAAGAGAAAACACAGGAAACCATCGAGGGACAGGTATCATGTCCTCTGAGTTCATCTCACAACTGTCGTGGGCTGAAGACCCCCTTCCAACAGTCAGCACATTCCCCACAGTGTGTTTCCATGTACTTCAGATTCCGAGATTTTTATGAGGTCCCTTGGAGACTTCTGCCTTTCATAAAGAAGATTTGTTCATCATTCATTTTCCATGCATGAGTGGGTCTCTAAGTGTCATAGTAAAATGTCATTATGTAAATAAACCAATTAAGGCCACTGTAGCTAGAAATATGCTTAAGATGTCTCATAAATTAGTTTGGATTCTTTGAGATTATATGAAGTACTTTTATGAGAGATGTATGTATTTTGGGGAATAAGTACTTTTGCATTCCACGTAACTCTCTTTACCGTGAATTCTAAGAACCTTGTTTAAAATTGCATTTCATGGTCAATTCAGCATGAAATGAAAAGTTCTGGGAAGGATTGGAGTGCATAACTTGGGTCACAGGAGATGCAGACATATTTTGTACTCCTTAATTTGTATGTATTTGTAGAAATGAGTGAATAATCCTAATTCTCTGCAAGACTAAAGCCACTATATAATGTGCCAAAATTCATGGGTTGCTATGGATACTGTGATGATTTTCTCTCCACTTTCCACCCACTGGACATCAGCTGTGGTCCTCCACCAAGGGACAGAAAGTGGGCAGCTCTTAGCAGCAAATAGGAGGAGGGAGACGTTTACTTAAGAAGGAATCTCTAGTCAGGGCTCTTGTTATGTAGAAGTGGTGTCTCACCCTGTATTTGGAGAACTGGGCTGGCTACCATTTGTGTGTAGTTGAAAAGCTTCGACATGTGGAATCCATCATGAAAGTGCAAAAGATCCATAACTATTTATTGTATAAATATATTAGTTTCCCTTCACTGTTGTAATGAATTCCTACAAGTCATATTTGGGGATTTAGAACAACACAAATTTATTCTCTTACAATTTCAGAGGCTAGAAATTCAATATGTATTTCAATAGAATAAAGTGATGGTATCAGCTGAGTTCGTTCCTTCTAGAAGTTCTAGGGGAGAATCCACTTACTTGCTTTTTCTGTCCGTTAAGAAGCCGTCTCTATTCTCTGATTTACAGCCCTCTCCTCCATCTTCAAAGGCATCAGTTAGCGTCTTCAAATTCTTTTCTATTGTCGCATGTCTGTTTCATTCTGACAACTCCCGTGTCTCTCCTAAGGTCCCTTTGGATTACATTGGACCAATTCACATAATCCCAAGTAATCTTCCCATCATAAGATTCTTAATTTGATCACATCTGCAGGGTCCATTTTGCCATGTAAGGTACCATTCATTCATGTGTTCCACGGATTAGGCTGTGACATCTTGGATAGGAATGAATATTTCAGTTCACCACAATAAAGCATCAATGTTGAAACGTGGTCTTGGTGGCCTTGTTTGCGGTATGCCTTTATGCAAAGCCTTTCATGAATCATTTCCAGGAAACGTCTGTATTTTTAGCAGAGGGCTTTTAAAAAAGCATTTTGTATAAAACTACCCTATTTTGCCTCTGCCAAACTAACAAGCAGCTTACAGTTCAATCACAGTCTGTTTTGCAAACATGATTTGAAACAGCCAATTACTTTGGCTGCACTTGGTATTTTGCTATTTGGTGGTATAGCAATAAGTTAATTTCATACTCACATAGGTGTCATGTGCCATTTCTACTCCAGCCCAATACTCATTAGAATTTCCTAATAAATACTGTACAATAAGCCTAGCATGAAATATTGTCAAATTATAATGGAGAACTCACACACAAAATCCATGTAACGAGGCATAGGAATTAAGAGCCTCTGTTCACTTATCTTTCTGTCTCTGTCTCTGAGTCTTGGATTCCTCACTCTGATGTGTTCTGAGCAGCTCTATGGAGAGAACCACTTGCTGAGGACTGATGTCTTCAGTCAAGAGTAAACAAGACCACTACATATCTGTGATCTCTGCTGCTCTGGAGGCTGGAGGATCACAAGCTTGAGGCCAACTTGAGCAGCTTTGTCTCAAAATAAAAAGAAAAGAATTGAGGGTGTATCTTCTTGTCAGAGCACTTGCCTAGCATGCATGAGATCCTGAATTCATTCCCCAGTACTGCAAAGAAGAAGAAAAGAAGAACCAACAAAGACCTGAGGCCTATCAACAGCCACATGAGGGAGCTTGGAAGCAAGTCCTCCTTTGGGCGGCCTCAGAGAATACCACAATGCTGGCCAGTTCCCTGATTGCAGCCTCACAAGAGGCTGTGTGACACAAGTCCTTCTAGCTATGTTACCCCCAGATTTCTGCCTCATAAACACTATGAAATGACAAATATTTGGTTTTTTTAGTCACTGAATTTGGAGAGAATTTGTTATTCACCGACAGATAACTAGTATCCCAGTCTTGAGGATCTTATAGTTTCATAAGATGACAGTAAAAACTCAAGACTATATTTTCAACTTTGGATTTTGAGGCCTTCATAGAAGTAATTTAAGGCAGAGGTGGGGGAAGGGGATATATGAGCAGAAGACAAATTTGTGGTTCCCCCATAAGCCTGGTACATATACTTACGGCACTGAGAATTTAGACAAGCTGAGAATGTCCTTGCATGGGACAGTTTATAGCCTCCTGGGAATGGACGCTTCCTAAGAGGTTTCATCCAGTCTCTAAACTCTAGTAGTAGAAAAGAAGTGTCCACGGCTTAGTGCTTCCCCTAGACAAACTGCTTCATTGGGTAATATGGAAATATTACCCAATAAGATAGCTTTGAGGAAAACCAAAACCAAACCAAAACAAAACAAAAACCTGCTTTTGGAAAAGTTTCACCAAATTTCCAGGAACACTGCTTTGTGGTCTCAGGGCATGACTCTGTCAGGGGGAAGAGGTGCTTTCCCCTGAATGGGTAACATGGAGGCTCTTGGACCTAAAATGACCTGAGTGAAATGGTGCTAGCTTCTGTGCTGATGGGGAGGGGTCTGGAAGGGACTTCACGGTATAAAATGTCAGAACCAAAGAAGGAAAGGACGGATGGAGGAGGCAACATGAGAGCTCAGATGTCCTATTTAAGAGAACCTAGGGGAAGGCAAGATATAAATTCCACAATCATGAGAGGAAGCCAAAATAGAGAAATAATATCCTGTCATTATGACTTTATTTTTCAGGCCTCAAGTTGGTGTGGTCCATGAAATTGGAAGCACATTTTGGGCTTCTCTAGGTACCTAAAAATCTTAGTATAGCATGTTTACAAAACGAATTGATTACTACTCAAAGACTAGAACTAACTGCCTTATGTAGGAGCAGCAAAAAATGCTGTGTATTTATCAGAGATTACTCACATAGTCCCAAATTCGAGCATGACACCCGAAACTGAGTTAAAATGTTGCAGGTAGCAGAAAGGGCCGGTTAGTCTCTGAGGGAAAAACCAATCTTAGTCTTTCTTGGAGATCACAGAGGGCCTTGCCAGCCTTTTGGTCCTAAAGAGCCTTTTGACCCTAGATGGAACTTTCCACCAGGACATCGTTTAAAAAGAGGCAGAAATGGAAAGGAAAGAAGAGTGTGCTGATTGAAGCCTACAAGGCCCATGGGGGAATTATAAGAGATGTCTTGGTACTGTGTGATGGGTGTTTTGAATCACGGAAAGCTACATGGCTGTATGGATTACATTTCTCAAGCTATTTTAGAATTCAGGGAAGTTCTGCTTGTATGTTGTATGGATAAAGGCTTTGATAGTAATAGAAACAGGAGGGAAGAGGAGGCTCTCTCTAAACAAATGGTTGTCGTGGCATTTTAGATTTTCATAATGAATACAAATTAATAGAGAAAGAGGAGGAATGGGAGGTAATTTTTAGATTAAAGATGGACAAAACCCAAGAAAAGAAGCACAAATTATTGGAACAACAATCAAATCATCCTACATTTCAAGGAGCTTTTTAGAAGTAACACTGATGATGACCCAAGCTAAGAGCTATTATTAAACTCTATCCTAAAGTGCAATAAATACATGAAACTCTATTAGTATCGAATCAGCAATATTATAACTGGTTCATTGATGTCTTCTCTTTGGAACACAAACCCAGCAACAGCTAAATTTTGGTAATTTAAAAGTTCAGTTTTGTTTGGTGAGCCATGTCAAATCTAGATTTTCTGGTCCTTTAAAGATAAGGCTTAATTAACGTAGTTTGATTCCATGATCTCAAACTGGGAGCTGGAGGTCTAGCTCAGTAGATAAGCACTTGCCTAGAATGTGTGAGTCCTTGGGTTCGATTCTCAGCAAAACACACACACACACACACACACACACACACACACACACACACACACACACACATTTCTCTGGTACCATGAAAAATTTGGGCCTAAATTCTCCGTGTCTCAATCACTTAGGAGCACATTGAAAATGAAAAGACTATTGGGTCCCACCTGCTTTAAATTGGATTAACAAGTGTCTGGTGGGGATCGCTTCTAACACACTTATTCCATCATTGTTGCTACTTTCTGAAGCAGTTCTAGAAGTCTTCTGCACTGTCATGGCTGCCTCAGTGTCTTGAATTGGTTCAAAACATGTACCTTGCACAGACATTTTGACTTGGGGGAAGAGCTGGAAGTCACACGGTGTCAGATCTCACGAGTAGGTGGATAAGGACATACGGAGCTGTTTTTAGGAGTCCGCCTTTCTGTTGTGTGGCACTCAGCTGCATTCGTCCATATTTTTTGATCATACCTTGTAAAGGTACTCGCAGAAGAGGACTTCCAGAACTGCTTCAGAAAGTGGCCACAATGTTGGGATACATGTGAGGTAAGGGAGAGTACCTTGCAAGGGATTGAGGCAATGTTTTGGTTTTTTTTTTAATATAATTTCTTTTATTTAAGCACACTGTAGTTTTTGATTGGCCTTTATAGCTGTCTTCTCTCAGACACATAGTTGGACCACACTTTGGCTTTTTAAAAATCTGTTTTATTTTGTTTTTTGAGGTAGGGTCTCGCTATGTAGTTCAGGCTGGCCTCAAACTCAAGGCAATCCTCCTGCCTCAGCCTTCTGAGTGCTGGGATTACAGGCGTGTGCCACCACACCTCGTGGGACCACACATTGTAATGCATAATTCCAGGCTCTTTTTGACTGAAGAACTCTAAGGAAGGAGCAGCACGAAGATACTCACCAGAAATGTGAAGTGTAGAGCAGAGAATGCAGTTAGGAAACCTAGTAACCTGCTTTTGAAATTAATTCACAGACAGAACTCTACTGTTACTATCCCACATGCCATAATAAAGATTGGTATTAAATAGATAGTCCATCAATTATTTGCACCCTGAAGATCCCAGAGTATAATGTCACTCAGGGGCCTAAAAGGATGCAGCTCATGGCATGGTCTGGAAAATCAGTTCCAGGGTAGATCTCAATTTATAGTACTACTAGTCTTCAAGCTACAAAAGAGAATTTTCCAAAGTGATGAGAAATCTTATTAAGGGCCAGTATGAATAATGGTTTGATAATAATGATAATAGCTAATCTTTCTAAGCACTTATAGTTAAGTATAAATCTAAACGGTCTTTAGTAATTCTTGTGATAACCAGAACTACTAAATGATATCAAATGAGGAAAATTTGACTTGGTAACTGGAATGAGTTTTTTTTTAGCTGCTATGTGAACAAATTGGGCTTTTAATCTTTGTCTGAATTAAAAATCTTCTGAGCTATATCGGCAGTCTCTTTGCCTCCCTAAGTGATAGCGTGATGAAAAAGATAAGGCCCTCTTCCAAAACGACTTAACTTTTCATGGGAGATGTTAAGTTGAGGCTGATTATACTTCTGTCATCAGAACATCCAGAAAGCCTTTACACAAGTGACTCCTGGGTATTTACCACGTGGATCTCAACATCCTTCAGAGGCAAACCTAGAAGAAGGTTCAGCTTATCACCATAAAATATTGCCCCATTTCTGGGGGTAGAAACCTTTTAAAGATAGTACCGGGAAGAGTGTAGCGGAGGTACTCGTTGAGTCTAAATTGAAAGTACTTTAGGACTCTTCTAGAGGGCCGTCAGAAGCAGATTTTGATGAGGAAGCAAATCTGAGAGATAATTCCTACAAGGGAGAAGGGAATCTAGCACATAGCTGTGCTCAGTAATATCACAGATACTGGGGAGGAAGTGCCAACAGTGTCTATCACTCAGCTTATCCTTTGGACTCTGGTTAATGCTAGGAAGATGATAGAAAACCTGAAAGTGCTCTTGTATCAAGATGTCTAAAATCATTGGGAATTCCGGACCCACGTGATGGAGTGTGCACATGGCTGACTGTAGTCTCCCCAACCTGTGCAGACAACATCCCCGCAAGGCTGCCACCTGATGCCACCAACTTCTGGATGGCCTCCACACTGTCAGCAACTTTAGGCCTCCCATCACGGCTGGCACCGTAAAGAGATGTGGCCCAGCAGGGAGCCTGCATAATTCCTATCCAGTGTGATGGGTAATTGTGATATGTCAACTTGATGAGTAAGATTTGCTAGCAGATTAGCAAAGTTTAGGGTGTGTCTGCAGATGATGGACAGTAGGCTGCAAACTGAGGGGGGAAGACACACTGCAGATGTAGGTTATGCCAATCAATGCTTGGAGCCTGAATGTGATAAAAGGGAAAGAATTCTGCTCTTTTCTCAGAAGAGTTCTGGTCTTCACCTTTGGTTTTGGTGGAGACTCTTTGGCTGACTCTTACAGGTGACTACAGTGAGCCCTCTTCAACCTCTGACTACTCCTGGATTCTCCAGCTCTCTAGCATGCAGACAGACTTTTTTGATTCCTCTACCTAATTCTGCAGATGGCCACTGAGATTTTTACCCTTCTGAACCTGTAAGCCTACCTAATAAATTCCTTGTATAATTGTACATATATTTTACATTGATTCAGTTTCTCTAGTGAACCCTAATACATTCAGTCATCAGTATCAGAATTGTGCCAGGTACAGAAGGAAAGGATCTTCTCGGGGTTTAATGAGCCTGAAGCTTAAGTAGCAGGCATCACTCCAAAAGAGGAAAAAATGGCCATGATTGTATAGTATGAGTTTTTATTGCTGGCACAAAATGCCTGACATAAACAACACAAATGAGAAAATGGTTAATTTTGGCTCATGGTTGCAGAGGTTTTAGTTCATGATTGGCTGGATCCAAAGCAGAAACACCATGGCAGGAAAGCATAAAGCTGCAAAGCTGTTCAGCTCATGGCATCTTGGAAACAGAGCGGGAAGAGCCCAAAAAGGAAAGGGCCAGAGACCAGGTTAGTCTCCAAGGTAATACCTCTAAAACACACTTCCACCCACCAGGCCCTACCTCAATAAACTGAAGGTGCCACAGGTACCACAATAAACTGAAGTTAGTGCCTGCACAATCCAGTAACTCTCCAGAAGTCTCTTGATCTAGTCAAATTGGCAATCAGGATTAACTGGGACAAACTCTGCTTGAATCTACATGCAATTCCTCCAGAACTAATTGAGAGATTCTAGGTCTTTCAATTATAGATTAGGGAAAGGGCATCGAAGAAGTTTTTATTACAATTAATGTGATGGCATTCGTCCTCCCTGATGCAGCCTAACATTCCTTGGCTCCTAATATCATGCCCTTGCGTAAAACTCATCCATATTAAGTCAGTGTTTACCCATGTGACCAAGAGAACACCAGGGAAGTGACAGTGAGTGACTTCGTAGGCGAGGACATAAAAGGCACTTGGATTCTTAGATTGTTCTGTATGGTGGTTGGGAGTTGAATGACTTAGAGGGAAGAATGAAGAAATTACATGAGTAATTTAATAATTGTACATATAAAATCTGGATGGACTAATAAAGAGATACATTTAGAGACTATAGACTTAACATAATTTTAACTATGATTATTTTATAAGAAAACTATATTAAATTTTACTGCAAATTGTTGATTTAGGAGATATTTTTATTTACTCATTAACAAAATATTTATTGAATATTTATTATAGAATTTGGGTACACATAAATTAATACACTTAATTCAATATATTTTTCTATACACAATGTTAGTAACATAAAGGCAAGTATTAAATACTTTAAATGATGTATTGAATTTGCAGGTACAAATTTAAAAACATATACAAAAATATTCCATCTTTATAATTTCTTCCAGTAATTTTGCTGTTTGTTAATTTCTTTTTTCTTTTTCTTTTTCTTTTTTTTTTCTTGTTTGTTAATTTCTGCTTTAAAACTTTAAGGAAATATTTCCTGAGGAAGAATTTCACTTTTCTCTGTAAGAATAAGCACTGACTTAAATGAAGAACCTGGCCAGATCCCATTTGCTGGGATGGGAAAGGAGAGATTAGTTACGACTTTTATCTTGGCTCAGCTACATCTCATAATCTCCTTTCTTATCTCTACCTCTTAACTTCACTGTTTATCTCAAGAACTCTCATCTCTGTGGGGAATAAAAATCTCAGTATTTATATGTGTAACTAACAGTTGCCTGGTTCTATAGCTCTGAATCAAAACCAATAGATTATACACTCAGACATGAAGGATCTGCATCACTGTTACAGGCAAGTATTCACCGCTGTTGCTACACATTTTAGACTTCACTGATGTGTACCATGGGAATTTTTAGAAATGCGTAGAGAATTTCTGGAGAAAAGGGTGTATTTAAGGAGAGCACAGTTCTAATTAATATTACCACTATTCTAATGTTTACAGCTGTGACCTATTAATGGTTATGAAATCAGTTTAGTGTTATGACAGCATTTTAACAATGGAATTTAACAGAAAATATCAAAACTTGTTCTACAGAATAAGAATCCTATTTTTATAAAAGTTTTATTACACATATACTGTATATAATTTCTGTATGCCTGAGTCACAGGGTAAAATTACCTCATCTCATGGATCAAATTTAATAGTGTTGAAAGCTACTGATATTTGGTGGTACAAAGCCAAAAGCTTAGGAACTTTTCCTAATTTAATACTAATTTACTTTTCCTTCAAATTAGAAAAGTATGCAATGGAAAATGGAAACAGATTATATAAGTAGCTAAAAGTGATTATTTTGTACTACTGTAAGTTGTTCTGCAACCTGTAGTCATATACAAAATAAAAGTTTATAATTCCACCTTTAGTTCCCAAGATGATATAATTGTTGACCTTAAAGTAACAACATCAAAACTTCCTGTGCCATTTCTTTCATTTAAAATCATATAAGAAGATAGTAAATATAGTTTCAAAAGATTAGTGCCGGATGTGACAGAGAATGACTAGAATGAATTTGTGACTATAACATATTTAGCACTGGTAAATAGCATATGCCAATCAAGTTCCTGAGAAAGTTACCTTCGTTTCTTAAGTATGTTTCTTTGCCAGTAAATTAACTATCCAGCTTTCTAATACCATCCAAGAAAACTAAATTTTATATGACGCACAGACGTTAAAAGCTATGATGCAGGACAGTGCTTATGAAATCTAAGTATTAATGCAGGAGATGTCATCAAAATACTTATTAAAGGAATATTTTATGGTTTCAGTATAATAAACTTCCCCCCCAACCTGTCATGTTGATGTTAACTACAGCATGTGTAACCTTTCATATCAGTATTTGACTACTTGGAGGTTGTATTAGTCAGAATTTGCAAGGGAATCAATTTAATATAGGACACATAAATTTATAGGATTACCTTATAATACTCACCCAAAGAGTCAAATGCAGAAGAGTGCAAGAGATCTGTCACGCTAGAGACCTGAAGAATCCATCCGAGGGCCTGGATCCCACAGCAGCGTCCCACATGAGTCCAGCCGGAGGCCTAGCGCCCAGGGCAATGTCTCATGCAAGTCTGTATCAGGGGTCTGCACTGGACAGGCCCGAGGGCCGGTGGTGTAAGATGTCTGCGCTGGCAGGTGAAGGATCTGCACCAGGAGCCCGAGGAATCTGCACTGGTGCCAGGAAGCCACGCTCACGACAAAGTCAAAGACCAGAGTTCCCCTAAAAGAACAGCAGCCATCTCCGGTGACAGTGAGGACCAGAGCTCCTCCTGGTCCAGAGCGAGCACAGGACAGCCAAGTTCGTATTATGAAAACCCGCCTCTATGAAGCATCTCCTGCAGAATCGGCAGTGTGCACTCTCCCCTTCCCGTTCTCCTTCCGGCAACAATCCTCAGGGGGGTCTTCCGTGCTCAGGGCCATTCCCATTCGAGCTGAGCGTTAACTGAACCAACACAGAAGTGATTCGCTTTGGGTTCTGTACTCTGTTTCATATTTATAACCTTCAAATTATAGTAAAATAGAACGTAGAAGGAACTAGTTGACTTAAATTTAGAACGACAAGGATGTTGTGATGTTTGAGGAAAAAGCTGAGCAGCTACTTATTATTGAACTCCCCGGCAAACAGGGATTTCCTTACAGATGTACCATGGACATTTCTATTCAAATTTATTTCATCCAATCCAACAAGTATTTATTGATTTTCACTTACTTCGGAGGCACTCTTATTTTCTCATTATAGTTCCTGTTTGCAAGATGTTTATAATCAGGAAAAGAGATAGGTAAGTACATAATTTAGAAATCAAGGCAGAATATGCTAAGAGCCTTAGAAGAGATTACCAACAATGTGCTTTAGCTGAGAAATTTTATTCAAACAGAAAGCAGTAGTGTGGATTTTGGCAGATAATAACATATCTCAAAGGGGTTACTGTAAGGATTAGATGTAATAATTCACATAGTAATGGAGACAGTCTCTATAATTATTAGTTAGTATTTTTATTATTATGGAAAGTGCTCTTTTTTGTTTTTCAATATAGTTTACTTAAATAAGGATAATCACGTTTATACAGCTCTCTTCATTTGTCATTTTGTCTTGACTTCACTGGATTAAAGAAGTGATCAGATCAAATATTTTGATTTATAATCCACACACAAGTATGGCATGGTGAATTTTTGGTACCGCCTGTGAATTGGGGGCAGATGGTACTTGCTACAGTAATCGTTTCCTGCATTCCGCAAGGAATTCCCTTTTCAGGCTTGTTGGTATTTCCAAGAGGAGAAACACATCTGGGTGTAAGAATTCCTTCCTTGGTTTCCCCAGAGATTTCATTGTCACCATTACCTTTGTTTTCTCCTTAAGTACACTTCTCTCGCCTGTAAACCCAGCGATCCCAGACCTAGGTCAAGTACTGGTTGCTTAGTCTCATGGGAGTAACACCACACCCACCCCAAAGACTGTCTGCTTGGTCTGCGACACCCAGCCTGAGGGACTCTGGAGACCACTCTGATTTCTTAGAATTGTTATAACTATAGTTAAAATCACTTTTTTCTATCTTAGTTAAACCCTCTTTTTTAGAGTAGTTGAGCTTAGTTAATTACACACTGATATTTTAATGCACAATTGCTCTTGTATATTTAAGATGTGGCAATCCAAAAATCACTCTTCCTTTTATGGTCTGTGATGATGTGTTTATGTGCTTCACGGGGAATAACTAACTGGATTTCACTTTACTAGGTTCTTAGGCCTTTGCAAACCCATTATTTATCTTTGTTCCACAAAAGTCCAGCGAAGTTGATTCTCAGTCAAGTTTTCTGGATGTCTAGATGAAGACAATATATTATTTTTTCTTTGTCTGTGTCTTTGCACTCCACTCAAATTCTATGCAAGATAGCAAATTTGCCTTATAAAGTCTTCATGTGAACCAATGTAGGAAAAAAGAGAGGGGAGTTTCTCTCCATGATTGATTGTGATAAAGCCAGAGATTGTTGGTGTCTTTCAACCAATAACTTCTTTTTGACATTCAGATTAATTCATGGCAGGTTTAGGTAAAATATTTAGATTTTTTCATTTGAAGCCAAAAAGAATATATTATTCATGGAAATAAGTAGATACAGCAAGGTCCACATGGTTGCATTTTAGTCATGCAGGTAGATTCCTCTGACGAGAGAGAGAGCTTAGTGCTACTCAGAGAGGAGAGCACTGAGCCTGTGCCAGGTCCTCCGCGCCTGAGCTGCATGACT
Organism: Hystrix cristata; assembly: GCA_004026905.1. Classification (NCBI taxonomy): domain Eukaryota; kingdom Metazoa; phylum Chordata; class Mammalia; order Rodentia; family Hystricidae; genus Hystrix; species Hystrix cristata. The sequence goes on along the minus strand of PVJO010000731.1, from coordinate 79,034 downwards.
TCAGAGGACGCTCTTGATCTCTTATAAACTCAGTGTTCTTATCTGGGAAACAAACAGCATCATCCACTCATGGCACTGGGCTAAAGGCTCTGTGTGTGTGTGTGTGTGTGTGTGTGTAGCTGTGCATGCATGCATGTGTGTGTGTGTGTGTGTGTGTGTGTGTGTGTGTTTTGGATGTGTTGGGAATCCTAATCTCAAATCTGGTGAAGAGCATTGGGTATAAGCATGAGAAACCCTCATGCTAAATACTAGTCAAGACTCTGCATTTTTAGGAAATCAGGCAGTTGAGCCACAATTCATTTTATCTTTCAAGACAGCACTTGATAGTCTGTGATAAATGGCTCAATCTAAATTTACTTCAGAGTGAAAATAATTTTACTGCATATCAGCAGTCGCAATTTGTAGGCAAAAGGCTTGCCAAGTCCACAAGACGGGATGGGTGTGCCTGTTTAAAAAATATGTGAGTAGACCAGAAATCTCTTCTCCCTGTTTTCTTTTTTTTTTTTTTAAGACAAATAAGCCAGCCCCAATCCCTGACTGATAATAATAATTTATAAAACAGGTGGTAGAGCTGAACAGACAGATTAGAGAAAGGTGTTAATCAAATTCATCCTGGCATGCTTTTACAAGAAAGCAGTGAGGAAATAGATACTTGGTGTCTGGGACTGCTGGGCTTTGTTAGGTAATGTTTTAACTCTGATTAATGACACTAGCAAGAAACATTTTCTAATCCCATGTAGCACATTAGAAATTCATATCTTCACCCAGACTCCTCCCATTCAGATCGGAACCTGTTCATAGTGTCCTCATTTCTGAAGCAGCCCGACACCTAAATAGATTCTCTCCGTTTCAGTTTTATTTCCTTAAATGTTCAATGATAAATTCAAAACAACTTATAAATACAACTCTTCTTGATTAAGTACAGCAGTGCTAAGCTAGTTTGTTACGAAACAAACAGAAGATGATTTTTAAAAATGTGTAGGTATCTATTGCCCAGTTCATGTGTGAGGCAGAAGAATGTGGAGGGGAACATGAGTGTAGGTTTTGTTCTTTTAGGCATTAATAGAACATTGAAGACTTTTTTTCAGGAAGAGAGGGACATGAACAGATTGGTGTTTGAGAAAGGCAATCTAGAATGAGTAAGAGTGGGAAAATGATTTAACAGCATTTTAACTCCAATGATCTCAGTTTGAGGTCGGGCAATGAAAGTAGAATACAACAGAGATTAGGATTTGGTGATCAGTTAAATAAGTGGATGGAGAGGAGCGCTAACCCCAAGTGTTAATCTGGGCACTGGGAAGAGGATGAGTTTGGTCAAATCTGGGTGAATTAAAGAAAAATCCATTTTCTATCGCATCGTGCTTAGAAGAGAAAGAAAAGAAATAATTTTATTATTTTTCTTTTTTCTTTTTAAATATTTCAAAACTACAGAAAAGTGTAAGAATAAATACCATACGATACTCTTTATTGAATCCTCTAAATACTGACATGTTAACCACACATGTTTATGTGCTCAAACATTTTCTCTGTCTCTTTTTCTTTCTTTGTTTCTGTCTCTCTTTTTGTCTCTTTCTCTCTCTCACTCCCCACCACCGGCATTTCATCCCAAATATTTTACCATCTATCTTCTACATATCCAAAATACAATTATCATTGTCTGAAAATTTTAAATCATTGTTTTATTATAATTATTATTTAGTGTATAATTATATATATTTCCTAATATTCCCAATAATAATAATATCATTTATATTTTTTCTAATAACATACATATTGTGAGTCTGGTCTGAAGCTACACTGGTATAATTATAGATTCGAGAATCACTCACTAGCTGAGAAATGATTATTATTCAACCAACAGTATACAATACTAATTCAGTTCATGAATTTAATTCATTCCACACTTCTGGGGAATATGGCTGTGGTCATGAATGGAAGCTAAATTTTGCCGAAAGGTTCTGTTTACAAACCAAATTGTTTGTGAACCAAAGTGTTTGTGAACAGAGGTATTACCCTATATAGGTGCGATAATTCTAGTAAGGGACTGTAAGAAATGAGTTCATCAAAGACAGGACCCCGAGGTATCTTTAGATGAACTCTTTTTATTTTCAAAAATTGTAGTCAGTATTTTTCACATTTTAGTGAATAAAAAATCTTTTGGTTAAGTGACTTGCTTTTGGTCAGATAGGAAAATATTAAGAGGAACTATAACTTGATTTTTCGGTTCTTAACTATGCAGTTTTCCACTCTAATGCAATGATATTGGGTATATATGATGACTTAGTTTTGGAAGAAACCTTAATGTGCCCAACAGGATTTTCCAAAAATGGTGGTATTCTGTAGTGTGACTGGCAGCTCTTCCATCAAAGGGTGGAGCCTATATAGTGTTCCATCAGATTATGTCATGAAAAGATGAACATCTTTGCTTTATTTTAAATAGAAATATGTAATGTAATCGATAAGATCTGGTGATTACTTTACTTACAATGTCATATTATCCAAGAAAGACTTAAAGCAGCTGTAACTAGACATATTTTGTGTCATTTCTGCTTAGAGTCCTCAGAATGTGCACTTAGATCATTGAGCCTGTTTGCTGTTCTAGGATATGGCTATTTTTCCACTTTTTTTTTTTATGGTTTCAGCTGCTCCCTTTCAAAAATGTCTTTTCTCAAGAGTTATTATACCTGCTATCCTGGAGACAAAGTGTCAAGCATAATTAGTCTCATGGCCTCATTCGAAGACTCATATCAAGCCGTATGTTTAATGTTCCTGGGTTCACTAATCAGAATTTTAATCAAAGGGGTGATACAGTATTTTTTTTCAAAACAGAAAATAAGTCACAAGGCAATATTTTTGACTTTGATGCACTAAGAAATAGTGGTTATATCTGTGAGAGAGATTTAGCAAAAGGAGGAGGATAAAGTGACTCCTGTATATGTTTAATATATAAATATCTGTGTTTTATATGCTATTTTTTGACCACTTAGTAGCATATGATTCTTACTCTTGTACTCTTTAACATTTTTATAAGTAGTTTATAAGTTCATATAAGTTTTATATATTTATATATATTTTATAAGTAGTTTATAAGCATATATAGTTTATAAGTATATATATATCCATCTCTCTCTCTCTCTCTATATATATATATATATATACACATATATATAATATATGTAACTGTTGTATAGTATTCCATAATGTACCCAAACCACAATTCATTTAACTGGTTTCTTTCTAATAGACTTGAAGTATATACTAACTATTGAACAGCGCTGTAAAATGTTGTGAAAAAGCAACAGAATTTTAATTACATAAATCATCACAAAGTGGAGGTACTGTAAATTTAATCTTTATAATCTTAAATATTCAGTGTCATTTTAGTGCATTTATGTGCTTTTCTCTGTGTGTTTTCCCCTTGTGTGGGTTTTGTTCTATCCCTGCATGTGTATTTCTAATTCATTCTTTCTCTGTCTCCTGTTTGTGGCTATGCTTTATGATGTAAGTGTGGACGAGTGGCATGTATGCTGAGCAGAATTTTGACTCAGCTCTGTCTCTGCCATTCACCAGCTCTCAAAACTTTTTACATCTAAAGTTGTCAATGTTCCCTTTATCAAGCTACATAATCTTTATTGTCATCTTTTCTATCATTTTGCACAGTTATTCTTTCACTTATTTATCCATATATTAGTCACCCCCTAAAAATTTTTATCGAGACTCTGCTATCTGCTAGACTTCGTAGGAAGTACTAATGCGAGTATGCAATATCGTAAAGATAAATGAAATCATTCTTGATTTGACTCAGTGTAGCATTGAACACAGAAACAAATAACTACATAACATATAATTATACTTATTCAATAGGCGTTTAAAACTTCTGTTTGCTAATTTAAAAAGTGAAGCACGGGGATATTTAAAGTATATGCCTCTTTCTAAAATTTATTTTTAAAATTGTAATTGAACTAAAATTTTTAAGGATCATTTGCTCTCAAGGAAACAAAATAATTTCTGATCATATTATTTCAAAAGGAAAAGTGCTTAGAATTTTGCACAGGAACTTCTATTTTAGCTGTTTATCAGATTTCATTCATGCATAGTAATTCATATTCTTGGTCGTTTTGGGAAGAAGATGCATGTGTCTTCCTTATAATAAGGGACACATGGTGGCCTGGGCATGAGTCAAGTCACGGATGGGCCATGAGGGAGACCCTTTGTCTCTGATGAAAGCCAGGGTGAGAAAATAAGGTCTGGAGCTCACGTGGGTTCCTGGCTACATAGGAGCGGGGGCAAGAAGCCAGGGCCATAAAGGGAGAAACGCCTCCTTTATGGGAACAGTAAAATGTAATGCCTCCTTGGAGTCCGGCTCCTTTTCAAAATAAATGTGGGACTTTCTTTCTGAGCCATTTGTGTGCCCCTCTCCTACCCACCCTGTGCCAAGAATTCATATAAAATTCTTTAAACAATAATTTTAAATGGTACATATTTAGTTGGAAAATTAACATTTATATTTCAAAAACAATGTAATATAATTTATAGGAAGGTTTTGATAATGAAAATGTGAGTGGGGTGACATTTGATAGCCTACTGATTGAAATATTATCGATACTGCAAATCCTTGTTTTGTATTGGTGGTGGTTGCTTCTTACAGTTTGATTTGTTTGTTCTTTTCTTCCTAAAGGATGCACCAAAAAAATGGCTGGTCAAATTTGAAGTCTGTATACATTTCTGTGGATAAGATGATTAATCAAAGGAAAGTGGAATTATATCCATCCATGTATACAGTTCCAGAACAAAAATTAGAATTTGCTCCTATGTTTTTAATCTCTAAATAATAACAGTAGTATATAGATCAGAGTCGTATAAATGCATAAAATGTATGAGCCTTAGTTTTCTCCTCCATACAGTAGAAATAATAAGAGTAATATAGATATATAGCTGATAGAATTGTTATGAGAAATAAATAATGTTCAATGAGTTTTAACATTTAGCTTTATGCCTAGCACATATTTAGCATTCAATTCTTATTTGACATCATTAGGTGATTTTTAAAGTCTACTGAATCTGAATAACCTGGTACCAGGGCAGAGAAATAAAAATAGATGCAGCTAATAAATAAATGTAACATTCAAAATTTGCATAAGTGAAAGTAGTGATGCATTACTCTGTTGAGAATGGCTGAAGGAATTATTTCTATGGTTAATTTCTGGGGAATTAATGCTCCATTACCTGTGCTCAAAGGCAATGGGGGCAGCTCTGAGTGAATTGGAGAATTTCTACACTTTATTTTGGATAAAATTATATATAACTGATCAAACTTAGTAAAATATTTTTGGGTGCACTACATTGCATTTGTGCCCTTTAAATGTCAGTTTAAACATGATTCCACAAAAGTCAAGCCTCATTTGCACAGGTCCATTTACCAAGTAGCTACTCCAGCTCTTTCTCATCATAGCAGATCATAAGACTGTAGTGCTTCTTCAAAACTGACAGATTCAGAGAGCAGCCACACTCAGGAGTTCCCAGAAGCTTAGCTATAAAACCTAAATACAAAATGTCCACTGCAGGTGGCTTCCATTTCTTTTTTTTTTAATTACTTTTAACTGACAAATAATTGTATGTAGCTATCGGATATGCTGTAATGTTTTGATACACGTATACATTATGGAATGATCAAATCTGGCTAATTCATATTCCTCAAATTTCTGTCCTTTTTTGTACTAAGAACATTAAAAAGCCTCTTTTAGCTATTTAGAAATATCTGTGTTTATTAATGCAATACACTTTTGCCTGAATTCTGAACTTTACCCAGTGGTACTCTTGCTGTTTTTTTCCAACTCACTAGTCTCAGTCCCAGTATGCCTCTTTTTTCTTTTTTTTTTTTTTTTCTTTCCTGTCATTCTCCCTCCTGCAGGGAAAAGAGCAATATGAAACATCCCTCCAGAGACCCTCCACCTCAAATGGCCATATGGGTTTAATGTATAATGCATGAGAAGCTGTGTGAGCTGCAGATGATTCAGAAGAGAGGCCTTCCAGGCTAGGCTCAGGAGGCAATCTTTAATAATAATTAGAAAATCAAACAGCATCTTACTGTTGTTCTAGTCATTTCATTGCAATGTAATAACTCTGGCTCTAATAGTGTCGAGAGTAATATATTACTATAATGCAACCTTCCCAACATAATTATTGTGCAAATGCACTTATTTATTAGTAATGGGCTTATTGTCCTCAGAATTTCCTACTTAGATTTGGTGGAATCTATGGACATCTCTCTAGAGCTGTATCGCTGAAGTCTCAAAGCAGAGACAAAACAATGTGAAATGTAATTTGGATGATAATTTTTCTGTAGCTTAATATTAAGGAACTCCTGGAGAGGCAGAATGAGGCAAGGCTTTGGCCTAGTCTTTCTGCTTAGTGACATCGGCTCTTGAGCGATGTCTTTTCTTCTAGCCCAGGAATAATACATGAAATTGAGATTTGAGGACTTTATATTTTCCCACCATATACAAAATTCTCACATGTAATTAGGGTTTTAAAGTAAACTCTACAAAGTAGTAGAATATAGAAATATCTATTGCACACTTAATATGTGTTATGAGCTCTTAATTACAAAGAAAGAAAAAGCTGTCCTCAAAATGAATCAGTGTCTACAAAGACAGTCTGCAACTCTGGAAAACCTTGCAGAAGATGCATTCATGATTTGAAGAAGTCGCTCTAGAAGTTTGGTAAGATTAGCAGAGGTCACCCTGACGAATAACAGTGTGGGGATAATTTATCTCACTTGCTTAGGAGTCATAGCCAGTGTTCTTTGGGTATTTTATGTGTAAAGATATACACATCATTACCTTATAAGGTTCTAGGGCAACAGATTTGATGCAGTCCTAGAACCATAAAGAGAGAAGATTGAACATTTGAAAAATCAATTTCTTTAGGCTGGAAGAAAATTTAGATGCCGCAGAACTACAGGATCATTGGATTTAATCTCACGTGACGTGTAGGTGGTAGATAGTGTGATACTCTTATTTTGCACATGAGAGAACTGAGTACCAGGTTATCAGCCACACATCTAGTATATGGGCTCCATCGGTAGACATTCAACCTCTCTCTGATGAATATCATGGAGCTCTCTCTCTCCTTTTGGCATCTGTCACTGTACTGAATGGGTGCTGAATGGATTAAATACTTACTCAAACTTTTATTTACAAATTTTGCTTTTACTGAATTTGCCATTCATTGTTCTTTGCTCAGCTTTTCAGAGGTAAATTATAAAATGATATAATATATTATTCAGTCTAAACTGCAATAAATCAACTTCTTTAGCACTTAACTTTTGCTAGAAAAACATTTTGATTCTGCAGCACAAATCAATGGAAAGGAATGTATTGATCATATTAAGAAGATTGACTTTTTATATAGAGTACTTAAAATGTATTAATACTAAATTAATTGTCTACATGTGAAAAGAGATTGTCTAAAGTAATATATAAATTGCAAGAAATAATTTTTGTGGCATAGAGCAGGGAAGCTTTTTTAACTTTTAAACTATAAAGCACTAGAGGAAAATCGATTGTATTTTTCATCACAAATGAGCATCTAGGAGTATTTCACTTTTGAATGCTCACTACTCGTCCAGTAGCTATCTATCATCGCTCTTTCCCCCTTTTCCACCATCTTTAAATAAATTGTCTTCTCTTAGTTAAAAAAAAAAACAAACAAATAAGCATCTATTTAAGGAAGGACATCACAGACAAAGATAAGCACAGAAAACATAATGGCAGAAGGAAGCAAAAGTTAAAAATGGGCAGAATCTCTAATAAAAATGGGCACAAGATCTGAAAGTCAGCTTACATGAAGAACTCTCATGAAGTTAACAAAGAGATGCCCAAATGTATTTGTATATCCATATTCCTGGTAGTAAGTAGAAAGGTAAATAATGCCAACTCAACAGGTTACAGAAACACAGAAATTCATCTTTATTGCCAGTGGAAGCTGCAGCCATTCAGAAAAGCATGCACTGACTTACTGAAAATAAAATTTTCTCCTCATGTTTAAACTGTTCCTTTCCTTAGTAGATATCTCTAGGAAAACATCACAAACCCACTAATGGACATATACATTACAAGGATGTTCATGCCCACATTCCTTGTAGTGGTTGGAGTTGAACCTACCATTGCCAGCAAGCAGAGCGAATAATAGAATGCCACAGCTGTGTTACCATGGAGTATTGAGTGGTGCTTAGAAAAAATGAATTATGTTCATGTAGAAAATACAGATGGATCTTAACTTAGTCCTTAGTGAAATAAGGTAAAAACTTGGATATCACACAAAAACAATTTACCTAAATAAATTCACATATTGAAATTCATTATGTGAATGTATTCACTCAACTCAAACATCACATGTTTGATTTTATAGTGTAATGAAGCACATTGAATACAATGGAATGAGCCTAAAGATCAAATCATGAACAGGGTGGGGGTAAGGAATATAAAAAGAATCGCATGAATAAAGCAGAAGAGACCTTTCTAAATAGCCCAATGTTAATAACCTGGGCTGTTATGAACTATAAAGCCTGATTAACCCAACCCTCTGCTCCTGTGGGTTAAGGGGAAAAATATCTCATAACTACAATATTGAAATAATCCGAGGGCCTTTTGAATCATGAAGGAAATCATAAGGATGTTTATTATCAGTGACTTTTTTATCCTAAATGTTTGATTTTAGCATATTGTATATGAACATAGAAAACATTTAAAGTTATTAAAAACATTAAGCTAATTGAGTATTCTGGTTAATAATGCAGTCTTTCTTAAACAAATATATTTGGGAAAAATAAAACTACAAAGCTTGCTTATAAAATGTCAAACATACATTCTTACCTCTTTCCCACTGTATTTTTCACTATTTTCCATACCTAACCTTATTTGGGGAGCCAGCCATTTTTCAGCTGTTACAAATGCAGCTTCTGCTACGTACTTTTTGCCCTGTTACGTTGTATGCCACAGGCCAGACACCACTGTCTTCTTTATAACCTGTCATTATTATTACTATTTTTCTTGAAACCTTGTGGAATGTAGCCATTTCTAAATTGCTTCCTACTCAGGAGTAGAAATGAAGCCTGATGGCAGCTGAGAGCATGAACACAGGGCAGACTTCCTGGGAAAGTGACTGAGGGCAGCCACATAGCACCCCAGGCTCAGGAGTGACCTGGGCTGGCTTGTCATCATGCTCTGTGGTCACTATCCTTTTAGCCAGGGGCCTCCTGTGTTTATTACGCACTGCTCTCTCAAATTATGTAGCTAGTCCAGCAAAAAGAGGTTCAGAATTCAATATGATTGACAGTATCTTATTGAATGTCTCTTAGATGCTAAGCACTGACAACTCAAATGTAAATAAGGAATACTCCTTGCTAGTCTAGGAGCTCACCAAAACAAGGGAAATACACATAGCAACACCTAACCCAGGGCCTGCTTCAGACAAACACCATATTTATCTGAGAGATGTGGAATTTACCAATGAACAAAGGAGTAGAAATGGCTGTTCTTCATGGAAACATAGATTCAAATAAATGGAATTATTGTATTTAAAAAATGACAGAAGTAAATCATTCATATCCCCAAATGGTCTACAATTTCTTTTGGAAATAGCACCTAATGTGATTTCAAGCAGCATTTCTGAAAAAGCTTTCGCTTTTTAATGAAATGATCATTTGTACAGCAAGAAAAAACCATGTCCAGTTCCACTAACTTTGTTGATTAATATCTTTAGAAAGTTCAATTTTTTTTGTTGCATTTTTGATTTCTAGTGTTTTTCTCCTCTTCCATGCTCATGTACATTAATTTTCTATGCTTTTCTTTGCAAAATCTATTTTCTGAAGTTTTAATCATCACAAGTTGAAAGACTTTTGTTTAGATCTTCCAGTGAATTCGCAGCATTTGGCAGAAAGGACAAGGTGGAAAAGCCTGGTGGAGGAAAGCTGTTCCTGGCATCTTTCCTTTTGTCCTCATGCAAAGTACTTGGCATCTTTTTAATCCTAATGTTTTGAACAACCAATCTCTCCTTGGCTAAAAATTTATAGGCACAAATTTTACAGACCTGAAACTTATAGGCCCCAACTTTACAGGCACTACCTTGCTGACTGTTAGCAAAATTTTTCAAAATTTTCAGCTGTGCATTTTGCTCCTGCTTGTTGAGGTAGATATGGCTAAAAACCACCAGCAATACCCATACCTCGTCCTCAACATTGAGTGGTCTAGAAATTTCCTATGCTAGATTAATTAGTTTGCCACCCTTAATCTTAGTCTCTCACCAAGTCTCAGGACATGAGAAAAATTAAAACAAAAATTTCTGCCAGAGCATAAGACACATTGTTTCAAGTCTAACTGCCAAGGTATTCCTTTTCCCAGCTGGAACTGCCTGAGCCTCACCATGACTGTCAGCGTTTTTATCAGCATTCTTGTCCTCTGAGCTCCAACCAGAAACTCCCTTCCAGCTCAGCTTATAGCACTCTGGTTTCCTTAGCCAGCATTCCCAAACTTTCCCAAACTCCTCCTGGGAATCAGTTCTGAAAGCTTTCAAGTCGCACGGTCAGGTATAGTCATAGCAACTACTTCACCTTTAGTACCCAAATCTGTCTTACTTTCTTGTCAGTGAGACACAATACCTGACATCCTCATTAAATTAAATTAACTTCTCTAAGTTTATTTTGGCTCACATTTTCAGCCCATGGCTGGGTGATTGCAAGGCAGGAAGTGAATGGAGGAAGAGCCTGCAGAGGAAAACTGCTCACTGTGTAGCCACCAAGAAGCAAAGAGAAAAGAGAGGAATTGTGGAGGGAGGTTACCCTTCCAGACATACCCCCACCCCCAATGACCTGCCTGTCAACCAGTCCCCACCTCCCAACTTCACATCCGGCTGTGACCCATGACCCAGCTACCCCCAAAAGCCTGCTTACCAGCATGTGAGGTTTGGGGGGATATTGGCAATTGAACCAAACCAAACATCTTGTTTCAACAATTTGTTTATTTTGTCTAGGTATGCTTTTCTTTATATTTATGTTATTCGAGGAGCTTTCCCTTGAATTTATATATTTATATCTTTATTCAACTTGAGAAATCTTTAGACATTATTCAGGTATTTTTAAATTCATCTCTTTCCTCCTGTTCCTTGCAGGAACTCTCTTTCCTCCAGTTACCATTTTGATACTGTCACACAGAATCCTGGTGCTCTTTTTTTTTTTTTTAAACCATCTTTTTGTCTCCCTGTTTTTCAGAGAGGACAATATCTTTTAATCTATTATCATGTACACATTCTTTCTTCTGACATCTTCATTCTTCTATAAATCCCTTTCAGTGACTTTAAAATTTTCATCTATTGTATCTTTTTCAGTTTTAAAAATTCCATTGGTTTTTATTATGCTTCCCATTCCTCTGTGATTTCTTGTTCATTGTTTCATTATGTAAATATTCTCCTTTGGTTCATTGAACCTAATTATAATAGCTGCCTTAACTCTTCATGAAGTAATCCCAACACGTAGATCATCTATGAGGATTCTTTTCTGTTAACTGCCTTTAATCGAGATTTGGTCACATTGGTCACATTTTTCTTGTTCTCTAAATTTTGAATTATTTTGGATTGTATCTGGGGCACTGTAAATGTTATACTGTTAAGGTTTTACAATTTGTAAACACTAAGAAACACTGTTTTAAATATTATTAACATTTAATGACCAGTATGTATCTTGGAAGAAGCAGTCCAAGAGAGGCAAGAGAATTTATATAAAGAATTAGAGGGAGGATTTTGTGTGGCTCCTTCTTGATCCCCACATCGGATTTTGATTTCATCATTTCAGAATGAGTCTTCACAATGCACGGACAATGAAGAGAGTACTCAGTAATGGAATTAATTTTCTCTATACTAAGCATTATTCTAGTCTCATCTCTCAAATCTTAAAAAACAAGATGTGTAATGACAAAACTGTTTCCAAGTGACTTAACTGTGTCCTACGGGAAAATATAGGAATGCAGCATATCTAGTTTGATAAGGTAAACCTGTATGTCTGGCACACAACCAAATATCAGCAGGCATGTTAAGTAGCAGAAAAATTTGATCCTTAATAAGAAGAAAATCAATCAATCTACCTTAGAATTGATACATATGTTAGAATTTACAGGCAAGAAGAATTAAGATGATTTCTAAAACTCATATGTTCAAAAATCTAAGTAAGGACATATAAAATACAAAAAAGAAATCAAATCTATAAATGAGAACTACTATACTTGACACATGGACACGCATACATAAATGCATACAATACAATACACACACACACACACACACACACACACACACACACACACACACCCCGTACATTAGGGAACCCAAAAAAGAAATCAAGAAGAGAATCCTATTTATAATAGCTACTAAAATATGTTTACTTAGGAATAAATCTAACCAAGGAGGTAATACACACGTACACTAAAAGCTACATTCTCTGGGTATTTTATATATGAGGATATTAACATCGATGGAAAAACTAACAATGTTAAAATGTTCAAAGTGATCTATAGATTTGGTGCAATCCTTATCAAAATCCGATGACATCTTTCACACAAATAGAAAAATGTCTTAGAATTTTTATGGAACCATAAAAGTGCCCAAATGAACAAAAGAATCTTGAACAGAAAAGAACAAGCCTTAAGGCATTACACTATCTGACTTCAAGATATACTAAAAAGGTAATCAAAACAGTACGATAATGACAAAAACAGGCACATAGGCCGTGGAATAGAATATAGAACCCCAAAATAAATTCGTACATTTGTAGCAAATGGATTTTTGATAAAAGTACCAAGAATACATAATAGAGAAAAGAGTCTCCTCAGTATGTAGCGTTAGGAAAGCTGGATAAGAAGAAGAACAAAATTAGACTGTTGTCTTGCACTAGATACAAAAAATCAAATTAAGATATATTAGAGGTATAAGTGGAAGGTCAGAGACCATGAAATCACTCGAAGAGAACATAGGAGGAAAATTCCATGACATTGATCTGGGCAACAATTTTTTAGATATGACCTCAATATCAACAAAAGCAAAAATAGACAAATGGGATTACAATCAAACTGAAAACCTACACAACAAGGGAAATAACATGGTAAACATACAACCTATGGATTAGGGTAATATGCGAACTTGCAAACTGTATGTTTGATAAGAATAAGGGTAATCATAGATCACAGTCGCATACTATGTATTTCAAGAAGGTAGAAGAAAACATTTTGAACATTTTTACCATAAATAAATGGACAGTGTTTGAAAAGATAGATCTATTTGACCTGATTTATATATCATGCAATATATACACATGTTAAAACATACTATTTATGATTTTTATGTTTCATGTTTTTATGTTAAAATTTAAATTACAAAATATCTAAGGATTTTAACTCGATAGCAAAAAAGCAGATAATCCAATTAAAATGTATAAAATACTTCCATAGACATCCTCAGAAGAAAACATAACATGGTGAACAGGCATGCAACAGAATCCTCAACATCACTATCGCCAAGAAAATATAAGTAAAATTCAAAATGGTGTATCTGCTCATACCTGTCAGGTGTTAGAATAACTGTTATCAAAAAGCCTAAAAATAAGTTGTGGAAAAATGCGGAGAAAGGAACCCTTGCACACTTTATTAGTATAGTGATTATGGAAAACAATATGTAGCACTCTCAAAAACTTAAAAACAGAACTACGATACGATCCAGGGATCTCCCCCTGGATATACCTCCAATGGAAACGAAATCAATGCATTGCAGAGACGTCCACACCTGCTTGTGTACTGCAAGCGCTATTCACAGTTGCCGAGACGAGGAAGCAACCTAAGTGTTCACCAACTGTTGAACGAGTCCAGGGGTGCTGTCCATCAACACCGAACACTATTCAGCCACAAGGAGAGAATTCTGTCACTGGTGACATGAGTGAGGCTGAACCTTCGGGAAGAGGGGGAGGGGGAATCTTAGTCAAAGGATGCACAGTTACAGTTAGATGAAAGGAATACAGAGTTAGGGACATAGATCAGCGGTAGCATACTTGTCTATCATGGAGATTGTGGATTATATATATTTCCAGCTTTCCCCTTTCTCTCTCCTTTACTGATACAGCCCCTGGTAACCACCGTTCTACTCTCTGTTTCTAGGAGATCAGATGTTACAGTTTCCACATATGGAGAACTTATACGGTTTTTTGTTTTCTGTGCATTGCTTATTTATTTCGTTTAATGCCAGTGTCTCCCAGGGCCCTGCCTGTTATTCCCAGTGACAGCAAGCGTATTGCCTGGGGCTTGGGTGTGACAGCAAGAGGGTAAGTGGGGAGAGAGGAGAAAAGTAGAATGACTACTGATGGTTAGTAAGTGTCTTTCTTTGAATGTTGAAAACGTTCTAAAATTGTGGGGATGGTTGCGCAACTCTACACACAAACTAAAATCCATTGGATTGTACTTTAAATGGATGAGTGCTATGATATACAAATTACATCTCAGTAAGGCTGTTTGAAGAAAAAGAAAGATGTTAGAAAAATATGATAACAGATTGTTACAGAAGAAAATATGAGTGAATTTGATAATGGCATAATAATAGAAATTATTCAAAATGAATCTCAGAGAAAATCAAAGACCTACTGTACTTTCTCTAAGGTTCTCGGTCCTCTTGGGTATTCTTTGCCAGATTCTTGGTATTACCTTGTCATTTCTGGGAGTTCCTCAGTCCCTACCCTAGTCACCCCTCTCTGTGCTCAGGCCTGTAAGCCCTTTCACCAAAGCAGGAATCTGGAGCAACCTCAGTGATGGCCTCACTGGCTTCCCACCTCCCAGAGAGCACTGTTTTCTACTGCCCGGCGTCCAGTGTCTTCAAAATCACGGCAGAATTTGTCTAGTTTTATGGCTGTTTCAGGTGACCAGGAAAACCTAGTTCTCTTATCACATCTTGTCAGAATTTGGAAGTAAATTCCGTATAGTCTGTATTTATTTTTGTTGTGGAGGCGTTTGTCGTTTCGAGTTTAGTGAATCAAGTTTAGCATTTCCTAAGCACTATAGGAGTGATGTTAACCTTTAGACACATGATCCACCCTCAAATAGCAGGATTTTGATTATGTAGAACCTGGTTAGGCAGCAAGAATCAGGCTCTTTTTACATGGAAGCTGGAAGTTACCCTCAATAGTTCTTTGTTTTGTAAACAATCACTTGACTGTTTTTTGTAACTTGACTATGTAACTTGACAAGTCTTTGTAACTTGATTATGTTAAGGCACACCAACTAGAAGCCTTTTATTTATTTTTTTTTTTCCCTTGGTGCTGGGGATGGAACTCGGGGCCTTGTGCTTGCAAGGCAAGCCTCTAACCACTGAGCTAAATCCCCAGCCCTAAAAGCCTTTTCTTGACTCAGCCTCTTGATACAACTGAAATATTTCCCGAACAGTTGTTGGACTATACACACAAACCAAATTGTGTGATCTTGGCGTTCTCAGGTGTGTGTCTGTGGCCTGGGCAGGCATCTACATCATCAGTGGCATTGCTGGAGCATTACAAAGGTCATGCGTGCTAGACAAGGTGGGTCCAGTTTTGCAAAGCAAAATCATGTGTGAGTGACAGAAAAAAAAAAGGTAGCACATATTAGAACCCACCAATGACTGAATACTGTCCTCGCACTCTTTCCAGAATTTATACGTAGGGGTGAGAACTGCATTAACAGTCTTGAAAGAGAGACAGCTTCTTTCCTAGTCTTTCAAGAACTGAGAATGGTGAGGACTCTAAAATAATAAGTGACACTGTGTATACATGGTGTATTTTGGGCAGTTTTGTAGATGCAAGGAAGAAATGAAGTAAAGTGTTTAAAAGTAGGATTTCCTTAAGAAAAAATTGATAGTTTCTACTGAAATAATTTTCTTCAGGTTTGTGCTGATGGGACTGCTTCAAGTTACCAAGGCAGAAACTTATTTATGCTCTCCGAAGTGAAAGATTTTAAAGAATATGAGGAAGTAAAAGTATACAAGGAAGTAAAGAGGAAAGGGGAGGCCTTAGAAAGGCAGAATTCAGAAACAAAGTCGCTCTCACTCCTTAGGAAAGTTGAGCCATCGTCTGTTGCTCTAGTGACCACTTTCTTGTAATGTCCCTAATTTAAGCATGATTGTCTCCACCCAGTACTAAGCAAGCTTCCTCTGACTTGCCTACCTGCAGCCACTATTGACCCAGGCACCAAATGGGGCTCGTTCTGTTGAGATCATAGGTCAGGGTTTGGATTCTCAAGTTGGAAAGCCTGGTCACCTAAAGAACAATGATGAAAGGTGACCAGTTTTCTCAGGTGAACACTGGGGTCTGGCAGGCATTCAGTTTTTCTTAAATATGAACATACAGCTGTCTACTCTCATTGCTGATTTAGTAAGAGAAGGAAAACTATAAAATTTGAGGTTTGTGGATATTTGTGAATTACTATGTGTAAAACAGCTTGATCTATGAGACCATTTTTCTGTCTGGGTTTAAATCCTGACTCTGTCTTTTATCAGCAATATGAACTTGCTGATAAATATGAACAAACTAGTTTACCTTGTCACTTATAAAACAAATTCGGTATCACTTATATTAGGGAATTGTGAAGATTATATGAGATATGAGGTAAAGGCATTTATAAGAGTGCTTGGTACGTGGCTAGCATTTAATGAATAGTAACAGTTTTTGATGTTTTATTGTCATTATTATCACTGGATAGATTTGAGAATGTATGTTAAATAACATACTTTGGTCATTTTCTCCTCCTGCCTCAACTCCTTTGCCCTTATTTCTCCATTTCCCCTGAATATCTCCCTCCTCTTCTCTAATAGTCTCCATTCTATCTTCATGTTTTGTTTCTCTTTGTCTCCTCTCTCTCTCTCTCTCTCTCTCTCTCATCTCCTTCTCTCTCCCTCCCTCCCTCCACCCTCCTGGAGCAGTTGCCTACATGTGCTAGGCTCTGGGTTCAACTCCCAGCACTACAAAAAAAAAAAATCACAAAACTAAATAACAAACAAAATGGTATTTAATATATACGTACAATATTTCACATATTTTAGTAATTATTTCTAAATTTTTATAAGTCTAAGTTTTTCCCTTCCTAGAATTGGTTTGAAGGTTTCTAAAAGAGGGGAGACACTTGGTTTTATTAATATATTCCCAGAGTGAATAGCATAGTGTTTAAAATGCAGTAAGTCTCAATTTATAGTTTGTGAATGGAATTGAATTCAACTGACAGAAAGGAAAAATAAATGTTTTTTAGTCTTTTCTTTTTCACCACTGGAGAGGCAGCTATGCTATGGTGTGTAGAATAAAAAGTTAGAAACACAAGCTCAGGTTTTGAGCTTTTTATTGATCACCTCTAACATTTAATTACTCTGAGCTCAGTTTCCTCATATTTTCAGGGGACAGCTAATACCATATAGAATCATAAAAAGGATAAATTAAATTTCTATGAGCTATCTGCACACTAGATATGACTATTGGTATATTGTTACCAGCTATTATTCTTTCTTTTGAATTCCAATTTTCTGGAAGACATAAGAAAGTGTTACACGCATCTACATGCTTGTCAAATCTCAGAACCAAGTCAGCTTTCAGTGAGGGAGTACTGTCTTTTCTTCGTTTGCAGAAGAGGCCAGCCATTCCTAGTTCTTATAATCCCCCTGCCCCCCTTATCTGATTTGTATCTTCCTTTTCGTAAACAACACAGGTTTAAGGAAACAGGCTAAATAATTCTGTCATCAATGTCTCCATATAGACCCTACCCTAATTTTTCCTGCATTCTTTGTCCAGCGTGGACAAATCTTCTTGCTTTCCAATCTGGATCCTGGGTGTGGAATGAAAGCTACATTCTGAGTGACAGCTGGCCCCAGTACATAGAGAACAAATAAACTACATCTAGCCAGTTACAAATGTCACACACAAGAACAGGATTTTCTTAGGCAATTCTTTTTCTGTCTCTCTCTAATGTGGTTTTCATTGCACATTATTTTTCACAGTTGTAATTGATTTGAGCCTTTCCCACTATGAAAAGATCAACTGTCATGGCATATAAAATTTTTTCTAATAGTGGCATGTGAAGAAGAAGCAGCAGAAGGAACAAAACCTCAGCAATGCTAAATTTCTGCCTTGAAACTTGAAACAAAAAACGAAAGAAACTTTTAACCTTCTTATACATTGTAAATCATTTTTTTGTTTCAGAACACGTGACTTTTTCTGAATTCAACTTTGAAGTTGATTCAGTTAATTGTTGCTATGGTGACATTACCTGATAAACTTTATGACTGTGTATTTAAAAATTTGTCACTTTGCCTGCAGACTGGTCCAGAAGTTCCCAGTGCAGCAGGTGAGTTGGCCAAGAACAATCACTCTGGCAGTGGACATAATTAATGTCTAATAGCAATGTCTTTGCCTAAGAATGAATGCCTCTTCTTTCTTGAGGAGCTTGCGACTCTTACTTGCAACTCCTAGACCTGTGTTCCCATTGGATTTATGGTTACCAGAAGGTCCAGGTTGAAGGATCAGCCACATTCCTGGAGGCTCAGGGAGCGTGATTTTTTGGATCTTTGTTTTAGGAAGTAATTCAAGTTAGAGCTTGCTAGGAGGTCAGAGTAGAAATCTCATCTTAAATACAAGGTAGTTGAATCAGTGAATGTTATCTCTTGATTAATCTTTAGAAATTAATAATTTCTGTCATTATTTAAACAAAGCAATTAATTGTGGCTTTATATATCAGGGCTAGCATTAAGTAGAGCTTTGCACTCTTATGCTTTTAAGAAACACATTTTTTAAAAAAGATGAGAAATTCCTAATGGCTGTAGGATTCATTCCAAGTCAGTTGCTCTACTGTTAGGTTAGATAAAATTTCAGTGAGTTTTCTCCAGATTTCATCAACACTTGTCTCTGTGTGATTTGCTGTCTGTGAGCTTGAATAATGAAATTAGATTTTTAAATTGGAATGTCATCTATTAACCACCTTTATTAATATTTTTTCAAATGACAAGTTAGAATATCTTTTAATAAATTATACAGTTATCCTCAGGATATTAATGCATGATTATTTTATAAACATCCTAGAAATATATCTCTTTCTCTTGAAAAGAAGTAATGGAGAAAATGTCCTTTTTATAGTTTTGGGGAAATGACAATACTCAGTTCTTTTAGTCATAGCAACTGATTTGAGAATTTTGGTACAGACTCAAATAAACTCAACTTCTCAGTGACCTCAGCTGTCAACATGGGAACTAAATGCCTCTTTCAGGGATGAGTTTAAGTGCCATTCGGGGCAGGACATTTAACTATCTAAACTAGGTGATCAGCTTACGCATCTTTCTGCCTTTGGACTTTTTCACCTGCTGTCAGTATTATCAAACGTCTAATTCAAAATGACCTCTGGTGTCATAATGGCAAGTTAAGGCATGTCTGGGCGCTGTGATCTGAACTGTACATTATTTTGCAAAAGAAAACTTGAACTTTAAAGACTGGCCTAATAAACAGTATTTAACATTTTTAGCATATATCAAGGCAGTCTGGAAATTCTGCAGGATGGTAGATTTTAGATTCAGATATGTGAGGATTTGGAAGTCAGTTAACAGTGACTTGTTTTTAAAGTGATTTCTGAGCTCAGAGCTGAGAATAAGCCAGGCCCTGAAACTGAAGCTGTGAACTAAATCAGCATCTAGTACCAAGGGGATTGTCAATTACCTTTCAGCCGTGCACTCTTGGATAATTGCAAAGTAAATAGATCACCTGGTGCCCCATATGCTCACGGTCCCCCAGCTCGGAAGCGATGCCATTCTTTCTAATGAAGCATGGGCTTTTCACCAATTAATTGTCTAGCAGTCCTTCTAGGATACTGAAGACATGGACAGCTTTTGAGACCTTATCTGAGGAATATAGTTATTGTATAAAGAGATTCTGGCTCTCATATCACACTTTCTAGTTTTTGCAAAGAGCGCTGGGGCGATGTATGTTGTAGTCTTTGCTACACATAAAGTAGTATAAGGAGGCAACGATCTATTGTTATAATTTGACAGCTCTGTGGTTAATATTTAATTTCAGCCATTTATGGAAGCCTGGAAGCCACCTGCCTGCTGTACGGCCCATGAGCTATTAGCTACCTGGATGCGTCCCAAGGCTCGGCTTGCATGGCATACAGAGCGGCAGTAAACTTCTCTCTCTACATCTTGGTAGAAGTATGTTGTCACAGGATTCACACACACTACGTTCTTCATTGTTTACTGGTTGATTTATCTGCCAGTTAAATAATACCTTCTTTTTAAAATAAACTTTTTATTTTTTATACTTTCCATTTCTCTGATGAGATTCCCCATTCTGTCATCATTTCCTATAAATCTCTTCGCATGTTTGTAACAGTTGTTTTAAAGCCTTTGTTTGCGAATACAAACAGCGGGACATTTATAGGATGGTTTCTTCCTTTCGTGTTCCGTTTCTCTCAAATGTGGGTTGAATTTTTCTGCTTTTCTGCCTGCCTAGTATTGTTTGGCCGTATACAGGACGTGACTGATATACACTGTAGAAATTTTGTTTCTTTCTGTCAAGATGCTGAATTCTGTTGTACAGCTAAACTGTTGTCTGAACACTGTGACCTTTTGATAACTGGCTGTAGATGGCTTAACTGTGAAATTTTTTTGGTTTTCTTCTCAGTTGTAGGGTTTACTTTTTACTATTGGCCCTATTCTTAAGATACAGTCATTCTGGGGCTTTCACGGAAACCCTGAGGTCTTTACCAAGCTTCTTTAACACGATAGGACTTAAAAACCAAATTGTGTGTCCCCCAAACTGGTGGCCCATCAAACAAAATTCTGTCAGCTATCTGTCGCTTTCTTCTAGATTCTGAGTTGTATCTTATACTTAAGGAGTTTAACAATTAGACAAGTTTGAAGGTGACTTTATGCAAATTTTCTTCCTCTCATTATGTGTATTTCTCTCTCCTTCCATTTCTCTGGCAGCCCAAAGGATTTCTCCTTATCCCATTAGGGCTACCGCTTTGTGGCTGAGAGCCAGTTCACTGGACTCCATGGAAGAGAGGGCGCGGCCCTCAGGACAAAAGCGATTAGAAGTGGTGCTCTTCTGTTCTGCTTCATTTTCTTCCAAGTATTAGATCCTCTCTAGTGTATGCCTTCTTTTGTCTTTCATGCAGTACATTCAAATTATTTTCTTTTTTACTGTTTTGCTTACAGTGTATATTAAGTATCAGTGGGAAAGTGAGTCTGATGTAAGCCGTTTTGCCATTACCAGAAGAAGAGTGTAAACTTTTAAAAATTAAAGTACATTTTACATGCACATGCATGAAGTAAATAGATAACGTGTAAATGCCACTCACATATTGCTTTGTTTCTTTTTTAGAAGTTATATTATGTAACACTGATTAAGTACTTACTTTGTGCTATAAGGAGCTTTACTTTAGTGAGTTATATTTGGAAATTATCAAACATTTTTAATAGAGAAAAGTATAAAGCACTTCTATATACCGAACAACTTCAATAATGAGTAACACATAGCTGATCTAAGTTTTACTCTACCTCCATTTACTGTTTCGAACCCATTGCACTAATTGTAAAGTGAATTCAAGACTGTATGTGATTCTACAGGCAAATTGTTCAGTTCAAGTTTCTGAGATACTCTTCCAAATTTGTGTTAGTCTATGTTTGCAGCACATAATGATTACATTCCTTGTGAATTGCTACATGCATATAACACATCTTAATTCTTCTTTTGTTCCTTTCCTCCCTTCTAATGTATGTAAAAGATCAGATTTAAAAATAATAGTAATTCTTTAATGTTATTCACATTTAGTGATCAACTTTCCCCAATTTTCTCGGTTCTTATTCAAAGTTTTTCTTTCACATTCCATATTAAAGGCTATCTTTCCTTTTTAGTTTCTTTACTAGCTATTTGTTCAAGTCGTTTTCTTCTTAGTATTCTATGGTCCTACATTTTGAATTTTGCTGGTACAACGTGTGGTACCATTTAACACATACCCCTGTCCTCGTGTGTCCTGATAGGAAGACCAAGAAGGGTGAATGGATTTAGGGCCAATTTTTGGCAGAATATTTCCTAGAAGTTGTTCTGTGCTTTTTTCTGAGGCCTATACTATGTAATTGCCTCTGTATTTGTGTAATTAAGATTGGAATATAGGATCTCTTTCAGCTCATTGCCATGTGTGACTACTCACTTGTATTGTGTGGTATCTACGCCACACCTTGCTCGGCAGCACCCTTCACAGTCGTTGGTGAAGAGATTTCAGGAGGCGCGTGGGTCCAGGGCCACAATAGAGCAACCTAAGAGGGGGTAAGCACCCAAACTCTAAATTGGGGGTTGACTCGTGTCTCCTACTTCATAACAGCTCTAACCTCAAAGCAGGTATTAACCCTGTCTGAACTCGTTACTTAATCAGTAAAAACACTTGCCTCATAAAATTGTTATGCGGATCAGAGATAAAGTATGTAAGTCTTCCATCTAACTTGAAAATTCTGGAGTAGGTTCTACCTCATGAAAACTTTGAGTGCTTATGGTAGGAAAACAAGAAAGGACAAGGATTCAGAAAAAAATGAAAAGTCTTTTTAGTGGTTACTTGGTCCCCCAGACAGGGCCCAAGAATTAGTTCTTTGATTGTAAGAGTCCTCTCCTGATTCCATACCCTCATTCATAATTCTTCTATAATCAGGTGAATAAAGAATAGTTAATGCTTATTTTAATTTTAACCTTTGTATTACAAATTTTTATGAAAATGTGGAAGTCTGAATGTTTTTAGATTTTTTTCATTTTTGCACATAAGATTTTATTGTTTTGAAATTAATTAATTTTATTGGTACATTTCTGGTATGGAGATAGATATATATATGATCAGATTCTTCATAGGGATTTAGTACCTGTACATGATATATCTTGATTTTTTCCCCTTCCCCCACTCCCTTCAAATCCTCTTCCTCTCCTCATTTACAACAACATCCATTCCATTTTCCATCTTTTCTCTTTTTCTGTTCTTTTCCTTTTCCATTCCTTTCTCCCGCCCCTTCCCTAGTTCCTCTTCTCCTTTGAACATTTTCTTCCTATTTCACAATATCTATTATACATTTTGGTCCTTATTTACACTTTCAGTTTTTCATACCAAAGAAATAATAAGATAGTTACTAATGTATGTCCGACCTTTTTCACATAAGAGTATGTTCTCAAGGTGCATCCATTTACCAGCACTATCTCAAGTTTATCCTTTTTATGGCTGAGTAGTAAGTAGTCCATTGTATAAAAGAACCACATCTTATTTATCCATTCATCAGTTACTGGGCATTTGGGCTGTTTCCAAGGTTTAGTTTTTGTAGCTTTTCACGTTTAAATTTTTTAAAGTACCAAAACAATAAAAATGTTTCATAAATATATATGTATGTTAGCTGTGAGTCTTCTCACATGTTTGCAAGTGAGTATGCCTACTATGAGTATTTTTGGTGAAAGAAATTAAAATTCATGATCGGTTGGACCATAAGCTTGAATCTTTAAAAATACACCATCAGGTAGTTTAATATAATCTAGCAATGATATTATATTTCTTGATTTTTAGTCTTTTTTCCTAATGATGAGAGATATTTATCTCTTAACAGAAATAAAATTATTGCAATAAAAACAGAAGGCATAAGTTGTTAGATTTTCCTCTATTTTCATCATTACAGCTTCATCTGATTTGAAAATCTGGAGATTGAATTGAGTCTCAGAGCTACTGCTGGTTTTAGTTCCCTATGTTTCTCTCTGAAAGATAACGTGTGAAAGAGAATGTTTATGAAGAAAGAGGTCCTTCTTCCCTAGGGCACTGATACTGTTCATTTTATTTAAATACTCTTAAGTGCAGCTCCATAGAGTATGTGAATGTTGGGTCAAAATATTTCTCTGTATCGTATATCCTGTGGTGGAAGAAAGCTGTGGCTCCTGTATCCTAGATGACGGTTTCTGGTCAGCTTGGTGGATTCCTCTCTGGGTCCTGGAGGTGAAGGGTGTGGTCCACAAGTTTACAAAACCATTGGTCTTTCTGGGCATCATAGAGCATACCTACAATCTCAGCATTTGGTGTTAGGCAATAGGTGATCAATGAGAAAAAAGGGTGATGGTAAAAGAAGAAATAACCAAAGAGACATTTACTTTTATATTTGTTTAGTGAAAATATTTTCTAATAGCAATAGATCCCTCTGACATTTGCCTGGAGAACCATCTCACCTACATCCCAACCCAGAGTTTCAGAAGGCCAACTTTCCCCCTGGCCTGAATCTGAGACCTAGGCTTGGTCAGTGTAAGAACGATGCATACCTAGGGATGTTCATTGATTCAAAGTTGATTCCATGACCCTGAGCTGGCCAATAAAAAGACCTTGGATCTTGGTATATAACTTTTCTTGCTTGGTTTTCTAAATTAATAGATAGTAAGATTTTTAGCACTTTGTGGGGAAAGCCTGCCACACAGAACATAGAGACAAATGGAAAAAAGAAAGGAAGGAACAAAAAAAGAAAGACGGATGGTGGAAGGAAGGAAGTAGAGGAAGGATGGAGATAGGGTGGGAAGAAAGGAGGAAGGAGAGGGGAGAGGAAAGGAGGAAGCAAGGAAGAGGGGAGGAAGTCTAGGTGAAATTCTTTAAATATCTGGCACTAGGTAGTCGAAAGTTAAATTGAGTCCCTCAATTTAACTAACATACAACTAAGAATTGTCTTATTCACCAGTTTCTCCACTAAGTACATGGCAGACTAATCTGGAGTCAGGCAGTGTTTGAAGTCCCGGGGATGCAAAGTTAGGGATAATGAATATGTATCAAAAATGACCAGTGAACCAAGGGCAGGAGGGTTAAGTTTTTCAAAAGAAGAGTGAAAAAAAAAAAAAAACCAGAACAGAGACAGAAAGATTAGAGATAAGATTTTTGTGACTTTGAAATTTATACCATAGGAAGTAATTTAAGTTACAGTGATATCAAAATACGACGGGTCTAGAATGAGGGTATCAGTGCTCACAAGCCTACATTTATGCTGATTCAAGCCTCAGAATTGTCTTTTACATTTTAAGGATATTTTACAAGCTAAAGTGGCATGAAATCCCAATTCTCACCTCTAGAGTTGTCACAATTATTTTTAACTCTCCAAATCGTGTGTTACGCAGTTAAATGTGAGAAGCTGTGAATTCATACTTGTGTGATACTGATATAATTAGTAAAACAAAAGTTCAGGGAAGCGAGAAGGCTGAGAATGCCAGGGTCAGACAGGACCGCAGTCCAGTTGGGAAACTTGACCCGCTGAGGATCGAGGGAGGGCGAGGAGAATATCCACCCTTCTGACATTTCTGTACAGGAAAATCTAGCCTCTGCTGCAGCCTAGACGTTGTTTCCCTGCAATTCACTGTGCAGTCTTTTCACCATCCTGCAGATACACAAAAGGTAGAGTCCGTCAGCCTGTGAGACGTGACTTCCTCTTCTACGCAATGTTCATTTGGCTAATCAGCCCCACACTCAGTTGGGAAGTTTGCACATCAGAATCTTCATTCCTCTCTCGTATTCCTCTTTTCACCGATTTCATTCAATGCATAGACTGCATTGAACTGTGAGTTACTCTTTAGGTCCTCAGGAATCTCAAGACTAACACCGTGAGGCGACTAGATGCGCTGTTTCTGCCTTAGCCTTTCCCTGCGAAGTCCCAGCGAGCAGGGTCTGCTCCCTGAAGGAGTGTTAGCAGAATCCAGAGAGGTGCTCCTGGCTTTCGAAACAAAGAGGGGTGTGACTGTATCTTTTTTTTTTTTTTTTTTTTGGTGGTGCCAGGGATCGAACTCAGGCCCTTGTGCTTGCAAGGCAAGCACTCTAATCACTGAGCTAAATCCCCAGCCCCGGTGTGACTGTATCTTGTTCACTTCCTCCTTGTTTTCTGTGGCCAGATTTTATTTGAGTAAAATCAGAGCTCTTAATAAGTTGTTCCACAAATTTCCATTTCCAGTCCAGGACTTTGAGATCAAAAAAGAATTTAAGAGGATAATGTGTACTGTGGGGGAAAAGCAAATAGATAAAATCCAGAAAAGAAAGCAGCCCAATGTGATGATAAAGCTCAGACAGTAACACACAGACATAAGAAATCACTTCTAATATAATCTGAGTTAGAACTAGCACCTCGGGTAGTCAAGGAGCGTCTCAATTCCAGGCAAGGCTTGAGTTTCAAGACTCAGGCTTCCAGAACAACAAGAGAGAAAAGCAGCAGCTTACATGCATGTAGTACGTAGGTGGCTACCAGGTTTGCATGTCTACAAAATTTTCTCAGTATAGTTTTGACAAGAATATCATTTCTCTGTTCTACCAACAGCTCCCATCCCCAATTCATTACATTGCTGTTGCTAACCAATTTAAAAGAACTTTATAGTCTTGATGAGTTGGAGACATTTTTAATTTAAAAAGAGACTACCTCACTTAATTTGGAAAATATATTCTTTTTTTGATTTTTGTAGGAAATAAGTATTTCAAGAATGCCTCGTCTTTTTAAAAGAAAGATGCATAAAATGGTAAATACTTTATAAATCACATTTCTCCAATTTTGGAGATTTAGTAAACACACTTAATCTAATTTTCTCTTGCGAACGAAACTATTATCTCCAGACAGTCTGAAAAAACTAATTAATCAATAGCCTCCTGTGGGTTTTACTCTGTGATGAAGAGCATCACTATTTCACCATAGGTTAGACCTGAGAAAATAGTTCAATTAATTACCAGAAACAAATGTGAAAATTTATGCTTCTGTGTCGAGAAGTGTCACTTCTAGTAAAAAAAAAAATATGCCAGCCTTATTAACATCATGATTAGCAGGATTTTTAAGCAATCTGCAAGTAATTCCAGATATAAGATTTACTTCTACTTGTAGAACAAGTTTGTATATTTCTCATTTCAAATTTTCTCTTTCCAGTATTTAAAATAGTCTCGAAGTTTTCAGCAACAGGCAAGAATTACATCGAGCTTGTCATTGTCTAAACCTTTTGTTATTCTGTTTTCAAATCGAAGCAACAACTCTAATTACATTAATGACTCATTCTGCATTTTTTTCTAAGCCAAACTTATCAATTTGAAATTCTCTTTTGTGACACTTAAAATTTTTATTATGACTTTCATGTTCTGGAGAAAGATGATTATATCTGACTATATTTAAAATTGTCCTTGAATTCTTGTCCCTGACATGTAGCTACTATACTTTTAAATTGCTTTCTATGTTATAAACACATTTCGTTAAAATTATCTGCTTTAATAGCAGCATGAAATCAATCCTTACAATGTAAAAAGCAAATTTATTTCTCAATAAAAATTTTACTTTTAAAAAGCATCGCTCATATGGACACTTTTTCTCTAATAAACTTGTGATAGGTGTTGCTAAGAGCTTACACTAGTTGCCTGCATCTATAAACAGTTCCCTGCAAGTGCCTGCAGGAGTGAGCAGAGTTGTTACCAAGCGAGAAGGAAACTTCCTTTCTGAAAATGAGCTGATACCCAGAAGTACCTTGTTTAGAAACTAAAGGCGGCTGAAGGACCGTTAGAGGTGCGAGTATCAAAAGGAGACAGGCTGAGACAGGAGACAAGTGAGACAGGTGCAGCCTCTGGTGAGAGCAGAGACTGGGCCTGAGTACAGGACCCCAGAGCATGTGCACTGAGTGCGGTCGGTCAAGATCTCTCTGCCGACGACTGTGTGCTCATGTACCCTACACTTGAGGACCACCACAGAGCTGCACTGGGCTTCGGATGCTTTCACTTACCCATCACGTCCACGGAGGCTTTTCTCACCCTTAGTGTCTCAGTTCATAACTTACTTCTTAGCTAGATTCCCGCTAAGCATACAGTTTGAAGTAGATCTCATTTATTTTTCCTCATAGAAATGCTCTTATTTCCTATTGCACTAATTCTTTTAGGACAGGAACTTTTTGTTTAACATAGTGTGGTCCTTATCTAGTGTAGTGCATGGCACATAAACAGCTGTAATTAAGGATTGCAGATAACACGTGCAAATGCTAAATGAGCCACCAGGCTACCTTGATAATTGGCTGGGGGGCCAAGTAAACTGAGTGAGGGAGAATACATTGGGCCAGGGGAGAAGCTAAGATTTCCGGGAGATCAGTGACCCCCAAAAAGGACAAAGGCAGAAATTTTATTTGGTTGATAGGGAACTACTTTTCTTCTTTTAAGAATTAAGGAACTAAAGCAGGAGCTAAGATTATGAAAGAGGAGGCCTTCTTGGACTAAAATGAAGACAGAAGACTATGAAGAAGAGACCAGAACTCCACGGTGGCCCCGTCCTTGAGCAGCAAAGTCTACAAAGAAAGGAAGTAAATGGTAAAGATCTCCTCAGCGGCCTTCTCATTCACATGGAATCCAGGGACCATCCCTACTAGGTCTTTAAAAATTTGTTAAAACATACTTTACTTGGCACTTATCTTTATTTTGTACTTTTTCTATTTTTTTCTTTGCAACTTTAAGAAATATCTTCAAATATGTGAAAGGAATTGTGGTTTGCATTGAAGAAGTTTAATGAAAAGATTGAGCAATAGCTTCTCCCTCAAAAGGGGATGCTGGTAAGGGAGGTGGGACCTAGGTAGAGGGTGATGCTGTTCGGCAGCTGCGCCAGGGAGCCTGGGTGACTTAGAAAAGTGCACGACTATGTCCAGAAGGAATATCCACAGCCCAACCCTGAAATGTGAATGCATAAGGGACCCATTCATCACAATGAGTTATTTCCTTGAAAAATAAGTCCAGTTGATTAAATGCTGGTTGGGAAAGATAAGTGCTCAGATGTGCCAAAAAGAATATTCTGTGAAGCTGTAGCATTTTCATTTGATTACACATTTGATATATTTTCATTCATTCTAACTCTGTGTCACTCAGAATTCAGTCTTGAGATAATAAAAAACAATTTCCTGATAGCTATATTAAACGCCGTAATCTTATTTCCTTTCCCTAAATGATTTATTTCCAGCTCACTTTTGATAGTTTAAAATAGTCTGGTGTTTGATGACACAGTTTTAGAGTTTGTGGAAGAAAAGTTTTACATTTTTTCTCAATACAACATTGTCTATTTTATGTATCTGACTAACCTGCTTTCTAAATTCACGTGTGCGCCCTCTTATCTCATGCAATTTGCTGAAGCCCATCACCTTCCATAGCTTTTTGTCTCAAGACTCTGCCACTTGCTGATAGAGACCCAAGTGGTTCCTATTCATCCTCTGGCTGCCCAACTGTCAACTCGCTGCCTCCTTTCTAGATTACGGAGGCTCCCTCTGTGCTGCTACCTCTGCTAAATTCTACTCTTTTCCTGCACTTTATAGTTGCAAGGGCTGCTCAGATGTTGCCTATTTTTCATTCATCTGAGTCTCTTAGGGAGGAGTAAGAACGCCCAGAAAATGTGAGGTTTAGCTGTGCATCCTTCTATTGGAGAAGAGAAGGTCTGTGCTACACTGACGCTATACAGAAACACTGATGTGAGAAACACTGACCCTGTCCAGCTCTGTGGCTTTCAACAGTTCAGGACGTCAGAGGAAATGGACTATCCATTGCACTCAGCCATCTTTGACACATTTCTGAGTCACTAACTTCTCTCTAGGTGTGAAGGCAATTTTTCTGTTTTGACACATCAAGAGAGTAACCTACCATTTTAGATTTTCAAATGAGCTTTTAAAATATTTTATTAATGCACCACTTGTGAGTGTTGAACAATATAGATGATGTTATTTCAAAAGGAACAAGTGGCATTTTCCCTGCTCTTTTATATATATATATTTTAAAATTTTATTTTAATGGTACATTTTAGATATACATAGTGATAGCTTTCATCATAGCATTCATCATAGCAGCAAGATGTATACCTGTATATATACATCTTGCTGCTTCTTTTTTTCCCATTCCCTCCCCTCCCTTCAACCTCTCCTCCTTCCTTATTTACAAAAGCTTTGTTTCCATTTTTTCCCTCCATTCTTTTTTCTCTTGTCTCTCTATTCCTTTCCCTCTCCCCTTCCCTTGTTCCCCTTCCCATTTGAACAATTACTTCCCTTTCCCAATATAATACATTTTAGTCCTTATTTAGACTTTCAGTTTCTCACACCAGAGAAACAATGTGATATTTAAATACGTGTGTCTGATTAATTTCACTTGAGTGTGGTCTCAGGATGCATCCATTTACCTAGAAATATCTCAAGCTTATCATTCTTTATGGCAGAGTAGTACTCCATTGTATAAAAAAGCCACATCTTCTTTATACATTAAAACGCTTTTGCACAACAAAAGAAACCACCAACAGAGCAAAGAGACAACTCACAAAGTGGGAAAACATTTTTGCCAGCTATTCCTCTGAAAAGGACTAATATATAAAGAACTCAAAAAAAACAGATCCCCCAAATTTAAAGACCCAATTCCAAAATGGGCAGCTGAAGTGAATAGACACTTCTCGGATAAAGAACTAGAAACAGCAAATAAACATATGAAAAAACATGTTCAACATCACTGGTCATTCGAGAGATGCAAATTTAAATAACACTGAAATTCTAACTCACTCCAGAAAGAATGGCTGTTATCAACAAATCAGCCAATAACAAATGCTGGAGGAGCTGTGGAGAAAAAGGAACCTTCTCCACTGTTGGTGGGAGTGTAGACTGGTGCAGGCACTACGGAAATCAGTGTGGCGATTCCTCAGGGAACTAGGACTAGAGATTCCATTTGACCCGGCTATTCCACTTCTTGGTATCTTCCCAAAAGAATTAGAAGCATCGTCCCTGCTCTTTTATATGAATCATGCCCACTTACGGAAAACCTACACGTTTAGAAAATTAGGATGCAAAGTGCCAAAGTGATCGATAGAAGAATTCAAACCAGAAAGAAATGACTCTTTGTGGGATCTTCAGAATTCAAAGTCGTGGTCACATGGGCTCAGGCTGCTTTGCTGCCGAGTGATAGGCATCCTCCAGCTTGTGCTGCAACGGGGTGGTGGTGAGGCAGAAGCAGGGGCAAGATTAGGGCCCTGCAGTTTGCGAGTTGCAGGAATCACACCAGTTCAGCAAGGCACACTCGAGCGCTACTTCAACAAATAACACATTTTGAGAAAATGCATTTCTTCTTAGACAATTCCTGTATTTGATAATATAAAAACATTAAAATCTTAGACTATTGGAGCTAAAGGAACTAAAAAATCATTTAGTTCCACTCCCACATTTCTAAAATTGTAAAAAAAAAGAAAAGTGAGAATTCAGATTAAATGATTAGCTTCAAGTTCTTTAGCCAGTTGGGGTCAAATTGAACACTTAATACAAAGGGCTCAAAAACCCGCTTTGATGCTGTTTTGTGTTTAATTCAATATATTTTTGAACATGTATCACAGCAGAAGGAAGCTACACTTCAAAGAACTCCTGGTATATCACAACGTTTCCTTTCCCATACTTGTGGTGTAAAGATTGGGAGAGTTGGGGGAGCGGGGAGGACTGTGGGTTTGGGTATGAAGAAGAAATGCCAGAAATGAATGGGACCGATAGCAAGAGCTACTCTGATGCCGAGGACAGGAGCACTGGGGGTGTTTTGGGTTTTGTTTTTCTTTTTTCTTTGCATGTCTTTTCTTTCTGATTCCTCCCTCACTCCCTCCCTTTCTTCCTACTTCTTACCTTGTGCTAGCGAGCAAACCCTTATACACGCTGGGCAAGCCCTCTACTACTGATCCACACCCTCAGCCCATAGCACTGGTTGTTACAGAGTCTATTTCCCTGTCTAGCGATGCAGGTTCATCTATATTTCTCATACATCGCAGGGAGTCACCTCAGATAATTGCCCAAGTGAAAAGACAGTGTTTATGGCTCATTGTCACTTCTCTGAGTAAAATAAAGTTTACTGGACAAGACTATGTGTGTAGTCTTTATATTTGTAATGGCCCATGAGAAACTTCCAAATAACCACCTGTGTCTTTGGATTTTTGTGGTTGGTACAGTGTTGGTAAAATACGTTCAGTTGTTTGGAGTATTAAAAGTAAAAATCTCACAGCTTACCAGCATAATGTGTACCATATTGTGTCTCTAGTTTTCTTAATCATAGATATTTCCCCTGTGTGGTATAATAATATATTCTTACTTCTGTCATTTCAAAATTTCCAGTGGAATACTTACTCGTACAATGTGGTATAGTTACCCAAAACACTCACTCATAGCCCGAATTGATTAGTTTGATCTGTGTGTACAAAAGACCTCCTCTCAGCCCCAAATGCCATGTGTAGCCGAGGAAGGAAAGGATACAAATGATGGAAACTGCGATCTTGCAGTTAGAAATTGCCTTCTAAAGAAAACAAATCCATTTGGAGCCTGATACAGCGATTTGTGCAAAATTTCTTTTTTGAAAATACAGTCTGTCCATGGCTGGCACTAAATACGAGAAACAATGGTAAAAGATGGTTTGTTCTAGTTACTATTTAATGATGTTTTAGATCTGATATGAAAAATGTTTGATGCATAAAGATAGCCCTGAGGATCCCTGGATATGTAAAAGAACACTGTGGAGTTTATTGACTTGAAATGTCTCAGGAGATTGATTGATTTAAAGGAAAGAGTATGAGGGAAAGTGCAGTAAGATTGTGGATTTCAAACATTAACCTACTTATATTTCTTCCTCTCACTTTTTTTCTTCCTTTTTTTCTTCCTCCATTTCTTCCAGCTGAGCCCTCTGATTTTTCTTCACTTCTTTCTTTTCTATGATTCTATGTTTTGAAGACAGTACTGAGACTAACATTTTACCCCCATCCCATTCCTGCTTTTACAATTTCACTTTCCCCCCCACATATAAAGACTTATCAGAAAGACTTCTGTTTGAATATGAGAATTTAAAATAGATTAAATCCAATTATTTCTACGTATTTCTTTTCTTTTTTCTTTTATCTTTTTGTGGTGTTGGGGACCAAACTCAGGGCCTTAAAAAACTGTATGCACATGGTCTACCATTCAGCTACATTCCTACTTTATTTTATTTTTTAAATTAGGTCTATAGAGATCTGATATACAAACAGCAAATACGATCATCTTTTTAAAGGGCACATTTCAATGAATTTTGACAAATATATGCAGTTCTGTAATGTATACCATAACCAAAATATAGTACATTTTTATCACTTTAGTAAGTTTCTTGTGTCCACTTACAATCAATTCTCTCTCAGCTTTTAGGTAACACTTACCTGTTTTCTGTTCCTATATCTTTATGAAATGTCATGAATTTAATCAAAATAAAAATCTGCTCTCAAAAGACACCGTTAGCAGTATGAAAAGTTAAGCAATAGACAGGAAGAAGATGCTTGAAAACATATTTAATAAAAGATTTATATCCAAACTATAGAAAAACTCTTAAAATTCATTAATAAAAACACTGAAATAAAAATTTTGAAAATACTTAAGTAGACATTTCACAAAAGAAGATAGACAAGTGGCTCATAAACACATAGGAAGGTGCTTGCCATCAATTTTAAGAAATTTAAATTTTAAGAAATGCGATATGGTTGATTTTCTGTATCTGTGTGTTTCGTATCTGTGGATTCAACCAACTGTGGATGAAAACTATTCAGAAACAAAATGGTATTTGGACTGAGGTTTTTTTTTTGTCATTACAGAGTTTTTCTTGTCATTATTCCTTAAATAATACAGCCTAACAACCACTGACAGAGCCTTTTGTATGCAGTCAGCTTGGCATGGCTGCAGCCTTTTCAAGTCAGAACTGCTCTGATTGCCTGAGAGGAAACCTAGTTGGTTTTTCCTGCACACTAGAAATAGTTTCCCAGAATACTGTAAATAGACGAGATCTTTGGAGGTTACCCAGAGCTTCACGACCAGACTCTGGCACAGGGAAACCCTTGACTCTGATATTAGCTTCAGATAAACCAGTTACATTCTGTCTTGGATAAAGTCATTTTTGTCTTGTCCAAGAAACAGGCCCTCACGTTTGACCCAAACCATGAGAACCCACCTGGCTTTGCTGCTACCGAAGAACATGCTTCCATCAGCAAGTCCCCCGATACATCGTGATCCTGGATCTGTCTGCCTCTCTTTTCTATGGTCTCATGGCACTTTGGGATCAGGCCTCATAAACAGGCTGGGTGGTTCTGAACACAGCATAGTATAAGTAATCTAGCACTGATTTAAAGTGTACGCGAGTCCCCGCGCCACCCCCCCCAATAGTGTATATGGGAGCATGCGCGTAAGTTGTGTGCAATAGTACGCCACTTGATAAAAGTGACTTGAGCGTCCTGAGACTTTGACATCTGTGTGCGCTTGGGTGAGGTTCTACAGCCGGTTCTGTACGGATACTGAGGTAGTTCTGCACTGTTTCCCCGCCACCCTGCCCGAGGATGGCTAGAATGAAAGACTAATAATGAACAGTGGTGATGGGGACATGGAACAACTCGAACTCATACATTGCTAGTGGGAATACAAACAGCAAGATAAGTCACTCCTTTTGACCTGCTTGCTCATTGTGGGTGTGTGTGCTTTCAATCTCAGTAAAAATCAAGGGCATGACCATGTCCACGTTAGAAATGAAAATCCTTTAAAAATGTCTCGAGTCAGTCATAGGAGGAGAGAACTGAAAAACTGATCGTCATCTGGGATAATTCCTCTAACTTTCCCAGTGGCAAATATAAAGCAATCACAGTGCTCCACAGCAAATTTCATTAACTTTGTGAAAAATGGATTTTCCTCTATGAAGACAAGAGTTCACGTTTGGAATATGACTGTGGGAATCTTGAAAAAAATCAAGCAAATTTGCTTCCACTTTCCACTTAGTTCCAAGTTTCTTTGGACTATAGATTGATAATTGGATAGCTCGGCAGTATTGCACAGGTTTCTCTTGTTTTCACAGTGACTTAAGTAGATCAGGGGAGCGAGTCACTCCCTTGTCTATTCCCCTCCCCACCTACATTTCTTCCTGTTTGAAGTTAATAGAAATACACTTTTAGAGCCACAGGAGCTAAGGCAAAGATGGGAAATTGGAGAGATAGTTCTCAATTTGCATGTGGAGTCATTTTCCAATTCTTGTTCTTCTGTTTTATTTCTCCTTGGAATATTTTAAAAACTTCCTTCAGTGAAATTTTATTATATTCATAATTAAGTGTATTTGAAACGTTACATTTTTGGCTTGTAATCAGATTTAGTAAACAACTGTCAATATCACAAAAAAACAGGGGGTATCCGAGAAATTGTCCCAGACTGGAGTATGCCAAGGAGACATGAGGAACACGTTTGGTCCACATGTTAATAAGGATGTACCAATACTTGTTAGTTCTGACAAGTGTGCTCCAGTAGCATATCGCTAGATATTAACACTGGGGAAACTTAAGTTGGGGATATAAGAATAATCTGTATCTTTATGAATTTTATGTAGAATAAAATTATTCTAAAAGTTTTAAAAACTTGTATAAACATCAAGTTGGTGCAAGTTTTACTTTCTTATTGTAATTATCCCTAAAATTATGGTAAACGTGAAGTAGTATCATACATAGAGAAAATAAAAGTGATAATCCTGTTCTGAGAAGAAATATGGAGAGCAATGAGCAGGTACAACTCTTATCTTATTTTTATTTTGTGGACTTTCTACATCAGATAATTGATAGGGAAAGGGCTTATAAGTTAAATGATGTTGCTTATAATTTATTTATAACATCAATTTTAACAGGAGAAAGGAAATCATTTTAAACAAAAAGTTACTGTTTAACCCTACACCATTTTAGAGCCTCACAATCTAAGCAACTTGATGTAGTTTACTGATTTTGTTTTTTTAATTCATGTAAATAAAATATCTTCATCCAAAGTATTTCTGTCTTACTCAAGAGCACTGAATTCCCAAACTTTAGGTGGCATTACAGCTCTTATTATCATGAAATTAAATAAATTTCTCAAGAATATGCAAATATAATGAGTCTCTCCCCCAATCCCTTTTTAAAAAGACATCTAACTTTTCTTAGAAGAAAGAATTGGAATTTCACTGAGAGCAGATTTTTTTTGTGTGTGAGTGGTTCTGGGGACTTAACCGAGAGCCTCCTGTTGGACAAGTTACATCCGCATCCCAGAAAATAACTTTTATGAACTTTAGACTCCTGGGGAATTTCCCAAGTCATATTAAGCTCTGTGAAGGACAGAGGAACAAAATAATAGGCCGTTGCCCTGAAAATCTCCATTTATTTTGCTTCCCTGAGGTAACATGGCAACTCTTGTCATTCTTAGGTCACAAAACATTGTTTACTGCCAACACCCTAGCCATGAATTTTCAAAATATCTTTTGGGATGATTAAGACCACAAGTAAAATTGAAGTCTTTTTGGGAAGTGCGATTCATGACATTCACTCTTCAGGAATCATGGGAACAGATGTTCTCAATACCACCCACAATGGCTGTGTCAACTCCAAAGAGGAGCACAGAACCGAGGCAGTGTTCCAGAGAGAACTGCCCATCACAAAGCAATTTGAGCCTCAGTTGTTTTTGATGTCATGTGGGCCCTCCAACCTTCTAAATGTTCCTCTTGGCAAGTCTAATACTTTCAGGGAATTTTCATAGAGAAAAGCCAGGGACATAAGCAAATGTGTGGTCATAGCCATGGTTCAGATATTTAATTTAAAACAGATTTAAGAGTTAATTAAAAACTTTGCTGATAGAGTTTCTCACTTAAGTTTGGAAGCTGCATTAGAACTTCATTAGGAGAAGAAAATAAAATGAAAAAAAAGTAAAGAATTTATAGACTCTCAGGTTTGAAAGTCTCATTTAACAAGCAGGTCACGACAGGTCCCATTTCCCAGAATGTTCCAGGTGGGCTGTACCTATTGCTGCATCATCACTAACTGTCTCCCTCACCCTACTTAACTCTCAGACGGTCCCGGTTTGAGTGAAATGACCATTTCATTTAAAGGACATTGAGTCCAGCACCAATTTAAGTTGTTCTCTCAATATGCTTTTCTAAAGTACAAAAAAACAAAGTAGATCTGGAAAATTAATGTTTGTGACCACGCATAAAAGCACATCATTAACCAGAAGTCAAAATTTTTAGCCTGCCTGTATGTGCATTTATATCTAAATATCTATATGTCTTTTGTTTTTTCTTTTCAATGAAAATATAACTCTTGAGATTTTTGGGTTTTAATAAAAGGTATATTTCTGTAACTGCAATTAATTGGGAAATGAGGCAAGGAATAAGGCAGATGAGAAACTTAAGTATTAGTTATAATATCAATAAAGGTAAGATATAGCTTAGTGTGAAAAGCAAGTGAGTTTCTTAACACTAGCTAAGCCTGACCCTGAAGGTACAATAAGTGCTATTACAGAGACTTCCTACTACCTGCTGGAAAACAAGAGAGATGGGAGAATGGCAGAGAGATGGAGACAAAGGTAACAGAGATCAGATAGAGTTAGATCAAGAACCAGAGATGGAGCAGAAAGGATTGTTTTTACAATGATATGGCCTCACATTACACCCTTCTATTTGGCAGGTCTAGAGATTTGGGCCAAGCAAGAGTACTAGAGTGAGAATCAGAACAAAGCGTCAGTCTTGTAAGCCCTGGGTGGGCCACTTGTCCCCAGAAAAGAGGAGGAGTTGAGTCTAGTGTGTCCATTTCACTCTTTTCAACCTTACTGGTCAATTAGATCTCAAACACTTAGAGGGGGGTCACACTTGTGGTATTGCTGAAGTATCAAAAAGAATCATCAGAATTGGAGGAGTTTTCTTTCTGCTTCAAATAAAACTTCAATTATTACAGAGAAGAGAGACGCTATAGAAAGTGTTTAGTGATTGAATTCTCATGATATAGAAAAGCAACATTATAGATGTGAAGTCAAGTTTCCAAAAAGAGTAGATGAATTTTCTAGCCTTATTGTGGAAGTGGTGTCCCTTAGAAATTGTTCTCTGAATTGCAGATTTAATTTCTCTTTCTAACTCCTAATCACAGAAAACTTCATCACACAGAAAAAATTTAGTGTTTTCCTGAGCCTTCTCCTCCATTTTGATGTGACTATCATAATGACGCTGTCAACAAATGCCATCATTCGAGCCGGTTACCTGGTTAGCATCATTTTGTGGGTGAACAGTTTAACGCGTGTTCTTGATGGGTAGTGTGGTGCCTGAAGAAATTTTATTTTGCAGATTTTTCACGTCACTCACATCACATTTTTGGAACCCATTGCATTATCTGCCACCAATCATTGTGACTGCAGGGTGTTCATTCTCAGTCAAAATTACAGTCTTCTTATCTATTTATGGGGAAAGTGAAAACAGGGGTGTGCTGATGAGTTTCAAAGCTGAACACACTGATTCATTTCCAGGGAAGGGGAAGGTAAGAGGATGACATGTTTCCCATCAGTGGACTGAATCCTGGACGGTCAACAGCACATTCTGTTTTACATTTAGATTAAATGCTCCTTTTCCCGGCAGCTGCCTGTGATTACCACAGAGGGTATTTCGATCAGGTGAGGGGGTGATTGCATTTCCTCCTCATCTACTTGTTCTTCCCTTTGGCTTCTGAGCCATTCGGAGGACTGAAATGCAAGTGTTGATAGCTCCCTGACTCAGCCCTTTGGGTGTCACTTTGCTTTGGATGAAATTGGGGTTTTAGGAACATGATGTGTCTCACTGGGGGTTTCCGGGGAGGCTGCCCTCTCAAGGGCAAGGCCACAGACAGGAGCGGTTCCTAAAGCAGTTCTGTGGAAATTACAAACAGTGCTCTGGATATGAGTTTATCATTTTTCATTTTAGCTCAAAATTCAAATTCCCTTTCATTAGTCATTTAATGCGGGCCTACTCTCCACTAAATACAGTGCTACCAAAATTTATAATTTTTGCTGAGTGTCATGTGGATCTTTTCTTCTTTTAAACTTTTTTTAAATTGTTAATTGCTCATCTCTTTGGCTTATATTTATTTATTGAACCGATAAAGACAGATCATTGGAATTTCTTGTTGTGGTCCCAGATTGTTTATCTGGTCACCTAGCAACTTGAATGTAACACATTTTGAATTATATGGAGTAACTTTGCTTATGGACTACATTACATTATGGGGTTTGTTCCAGAAAACAAGAAAGGGAAAAACATCAATAGCAAGCGTAGAGAAGCATTCTATTGTTCCTTCCACACAACTCCTAGGAACATCTGGCCTCATTAATCTCTAGTGCTTTGCTCTGTGTGATAGACACATCCTGCGTTTCCATTCATCTCAAGCATGGTCCATTGAAAACTGCTGTCGCATAGCAATATGGGCAGATGCTTTTAGAACACGTGTTTTTCAAAGTATTCAAAAGGAACAGCATTGTCCAGCAGCGTGAGAATGGAACTCCACATGTTTTACCGTATGGTCATTGGTGTGGTGTGGCTCAGGTCAGAAACGGCTGAAGGATTGGTTCAACAAACTGGGTGGTCTTAGAATAATTTCTGACAGATTACCAATGCAGAGTCACTGTTGACAGCCACATAGTGAGTTATGTTTCAGATTCCCCAATGCGGTTTCCAAGGGACCATGGCCCAGAACTGCCATACGGTGCAGACGCATCGGGAAATGCTCTATTAGGAATGTTAGCAATTAAACAACTTTAAAATTCAAAATCAGCTTCACCTTATAAAAATCCTGAAATAAAGCTGTGATCCTGTAAAGGCTGATAGAATTATTGACTTTCTTGGGATTTTATAGTAAAAAGGTGATGACTCTTAGCAACAGTGACAGGTTTGAACTACTCTTGGAACAAGCACCGTAACCAACTATAACCTTAGGAAATGTGATTTAACCTCCCTAAACCTCAGTGTTATCATACACGAAATTGGGATAAAATCGTCCACCTTGAGGCCGTGAGGATTAAGTTGGGGAATGAAGGGCTTACCTAAAACAGCAGGCGTGTAATTTTTCAACCAAAATAGGTGAAGTTTCACGACATATTCTGAGGCAATTGTATTGAAAAGCCGTAATGAAGTCGCTTATTCTTTTGTGGATTCTGAAGGAAGTGGGAAGGAGGGATCACAGTAACACCAGGAATTACTTTCGGGGTGAAATTCCATGGCGGGGGGGGGGTGATAGATGCACACTTGGTGTTGATGCAGTTAGTTTAGGTCTTGAAATAGAAGGAATGCAATTCGGCAAGTAACGTTAGCAAAGCGCTATGTGCTATGTCACATTTTCACCTCAATGATTTTTGCTACTTGAGAGTTTGTGAGAGAATATTTTGTCGCTTAGGAGGCCAAACTCATCTCTTCTCATCAGGACATTACTCTGCGACAGCACACGCATTCCTGTGATAAGGGCCTTAGGTCATTCGTGAGGGTGGCAATCTCACTACACAATTACCTCTTCAAGATCTCCCTTCCCAGCACTGTTAAAGCGACTGTGAAATTCGAACAGGAGTTTTGGAAGGAACACTCAAACCACAGCAGGTTAGGAGGTGGGGAGTTTTTTTTTGCGGGGGGGCTGGTTGCTGGAGATTAAACCTAGGACCTTTCAGAAGTAGATCTTGTTCTAACTGGGCAGGCAAATTTCTCTCCTTTTTACAAGACTGTTTTTAATTTTTAGAATTCAGCTCAGTTTCTTATTTACAGAGTCAATTCTGACTTTTTCCATTTTTGATATCTTTGCTCTGTATTTTTTTCACCATTTAATATCATCATGATTTAATTTTTAATTCTATGTTACCTTGAGGAATTTTCCTTTGTTTTGATAGGATCTTCTTTTCTCCCATCTAGATTTTTAATGCTCTATTATTCTGCTATATACTACTTGTCAAAGCTCCTAATGTAGTTCTTCTATATAAATGTGATCAGTAAGTCCTTATTATTGATTAGCTGATGTTTTAATGTAATTTGTCCTGGTATTCCAGGAACTATGCGGGTTTACCTCTGGTGCTGACCCTTATCTGGGTCTCCTCTCCTTCCCAGTCTTCTAAAGTCATGTGACTGATTCTCACCAGTAAGCTGTGAGAAGGTGACATGTTGCCTTCAGACTGAGGCAGTGAAAACCTCTTACATAACTGTGGAGGCTGCATGTGGAAATGAGGAAGACTCACAAATAAGCAGCATGGATCATTAACTCATTACCTGGAGGATTGATGCTCATGATAGACATGCTCGGCAAGCAAGAAATAAAAAATGTTGTGGGATCAAAATTTTGAGTATAATTTGTTATCACAGCATTCTGTTGCTGTTCTTGACCAGCTGTGTCTCAGGCTGTGATGTACCACCTAGATGTCCACAAATGGAGGGTTCTCACTTCTCGACCACCAGCTGCCACCTGTCCACAGCTGATCATCTGTTTGGGAACTACCATCCCTAAAGGGCATTTCCTGGCCCAAATTACAGTGTCCCCACAGGGAATCTGAGTTCAGTGACTGACCAATAAGGTGGCACAGAGGCCATTGCCCATGCCTCAACAGGAAACAGCTTTGAAGAAGGAGCATCAAGAATTCTGTGGCAACAATACTTAAATCGAACTTCTTTCCCTGCCTGATTTTCTTCTTTCTTTCCCTGACAGATGCTGTGCCCAAGGCCATTCCTTATCAAACTTTTGCAGGTGTGTATCAACCACATAGTCTCTTTCACAGGGAACTAGGCTGATAGGACCAAACAGAGTTATTTTGAATTCCAGTAATTAAAAACTTACAAAAGAAAGGTAAGACGTGTGCAGTTTGAGTCCTAGGAGGATTATTTATCCACCTACCTTAATTATTTATATTTGAATGTAGGAGAGTAATTTCTGCTATAGTTGTTCTGCAAATAACTTATTGTGACTCGGTTTCTTTATATCCCAAATACAGATGTCAACATATGTGCTAAAGAGAACAAAAGATTATTATGTACATCAAATGTGAGAGTGTATTAACTACATAATGCTTTCTAACTAAGCAGTAATCCTACGGGATAAGACTAATCTTATGTAATAAATACATTCCAGATTAATGAAGAATAGTAAAACATCTTTTTAACATTCTTCTTGGATTTCATTTCACTCTCACCTCCAGCCAGATTGTCTTTATAGTTTACTTGTTGACTTGTTTTTCAAAGACTTCCCAGCAGATTGGAACTATTTGAGGATAGGAGACATTCTGATACTTTCCCATATTCCACAGTATGTAGTGTAATGTCACCTATTGAGTAAGATACCAGTGCACATTCCCTTTGGATACTTCACAAGAGGAAACACATATTAGAAATTGTTACTTAAGAAAAGGTTTTGATTCATGTGAATGAAGAAAAGTGAGAGAGAAAGGACAGTAGGAAGCTTCAGCGAGGACCCTCTGTCCTATCTCCTGTTTTCACTCTAACTTGGAGAACTCGGATTAACCTCTCCACCGAGGAGAGATATCAAAATAGTGTTTCAGTGAAACATGCTTGGAAATAATGGAAAAATTGAATCCTTTTTAACTCCTGGGCCTCAGGAGTGAACTTTCAAAATATTTTTTAAAAAGTAAGAACAAAAACAGGGACTTAAAAAAGATAAACAGAACTTTATGATACAATTAGAAATTAATCTCATTTAGACCACGTTACCATCTCACTAATCACACACAGGTGGGAGTTTCTTTTTTTCTTTTCTTTTTTTCAGAGGTTTCTGGCTGTAGGATCTTTCGAAGAGGTCGATAGTGGGGTCTTTTGTATGCAAAATAGAATCATACTCCTGTGTCTGATGTTTGTTTTTGTCATTGTTTGATTACATCTTCTGGAAGAGGTGGAGAGGTCACCATTAGTCCCAGCACGCCATTAGTAACCAGCAGAGTGTTAAGCAGACGAAAGCGATGGAAACGAGAGGGTCTACCTCCTCCTGTGGAGAAGTCCTGCAGTTCAGCATTGGCAGCATTATGTTCCAGGGAAGCTTGATATCACTGAGCATTTTTAGAAACTTTCCCCAATAATAATAGGCTGTGCTGAGGGAGAAAGTGGACTAATCTTTTAGTGAATTAAAGACTCATGTATTTGTTGGCAAGAACAAGAAATAA
This sequence comes from Hystrix cristata, assembly GCA_004026905.1. Lineage (NCBI taxonomy): Eukaryota > Metazoa > Chordata > Mammalia > Rodentia > Hystricidae > Hystrix > Hystrix cristata. The sequence goes on along the minus strand of PVJO010000731.1, from coordinate 36,028 downwards.
GTGATCATCATTGCATAGGTCATTTCAGTGAAATTGCTTCAAAATGACTATTATGCCAAAAATTATCTCACCAAATTCACTAAAATAAATCTTCACACGGAGACAGGAAATAGGATGCTGTTTCTAGATCTTGTTGAAAAGATCAGCTCAGGGAACCAGGATAAAAGCATAATTGAGCCTTCTCAGACACCTTCACATGCGACCCTTCTGAATATTTTGCTAGTATAGCCTACCAATTACTGCCTAAATCACCTCTCAGATGATTTTATTTTACATGTGCCATTTAAATGTCTTGGTATGAGCCATATGATAAAAATTTGACTATGTTAGTTATGAGTTTTTCTCCAAGTAAACCGTCGGTCTAGAACAAGCATAATGAACTGTTCTGTGCACACTATGACCTATTCTGGACAGTGTGCAAAGTCTCAATGAAGTGTGTTTTGTTTTTAGCAAGTAGACATAGATAAGGAATGCTGGGAAGTAGAAAGCAGAATTCCAATCTGTGGGGAAATACTTGAAATAAGCAGGAATTTTAGCTAGGTGTTTTCACCTGCCTAGGTAGCAAGGTTTAAAATTACAGGTAGAGGCGAAGATCACCAGGCATGTTGCTTCAACAGAAATCTTCCCTTTAGTCATTATATTTTCCGTTTCTCCTTGTTGAACATGGGCTATATGCATGAGATGATTTTGCTTTGCACTTCTTTATAAAACAAATCACACAACATGATGACTTGTATGTAGGGTCCTCAGTTGTGGGCAAGTGATTGGCACTTTAGTATCAATCAGACTAAGTCATAGGTCATCATGAGTTTTGAGTTAACCTTGGTGTCATCTTTGAACCCTCTCTAGCACTCTCCATCACATTGGCTCTATCATGAATACCTTCAAATTATGTCTGGAATCTTCCACTGCCATCTCCCGGTCTACATATGACCATCCCACCCATAAAATACCACTGCATGTACAGGCTGGTATTCCTTCTTTCGTCTCGTTTTCTTCAGCATATTCTACCAAAGCAACCAGAGTGAGAAACACAAACAAAATCATCCTGCGCCTCTATATTAAACACTCCCCAGAGGTTTCCTGTCCCACACTGCAGAAAAGCCAGTATTCATACTGGCCTAGGAAACATTACATGATTGGTCACCTGTCCTCCTTTGCTCGCTGGCTTACTGTGCACTGACTATACTGGCCTGCGGCTCCCCCAAGTACCCAAGCAGGACTGCCCCCCGGGCCGTGTAATTTGTCTTTGTTGCGCCTCAGATGCTCTTGTCTAAGATGGAGGGAGTGGGAAAGAAGGGGAGGGGAAGCAGAAGTAAAAAGAATTAAGACGTACTATATACACATACCAACTCCCTACGATGAATGTAATCATTACGTACTACAAACATGTACTGATAAAACTTGTAAAAAAAAATGGCTAAAAATACCCACAGAGCTAATTCCTTCATTTTATTAGATTTTTCACTCTGAAGTCACCTTATGAGTGAACCCTTCCCTGGCCAGCCTAACTAATCTTTCAGTGTGTGTCTGCCCCCACCCTGCCAGGGTCTTCCCCTGACTTGCTTTCATTCCTGGCACTTATTACTATATAATCACATGTTATATTTAAACAAGTACTGTGCTTGCTTTCTGTACACACTCCCCGACCCCACACTCCTTAAAGACAGAAACTTCTGGCCATTTTCTTCACAGGTGCATCTTCTGTGCCAGCATGAAGATGAGTTTTGTCCGGGGTGTGCCACCTACTCCACCAGTGGGAAGCAAGTGACCCTGTTCTGAGTCCAGTGTACTGCCTCATAGCTTCTTACACCAGGTCAGTGCCATTTTACACGTGCCCTGTCCTCACTCATAGTGGGAGTCATTTATCCATTAACTTTCACAAGCTATTACATGCGGACATTTCAGGGAGAAAAAGTTGCATCTTCAAAGAGAAAATGGAAGTGGATGACTTTCTTGTAGCTAATCAAAGCTTTATAGAGGCCCTCAGATATTATTTAGTTGTTTTGTTTCTCCTGGAAACATTAACTTAGATGTGAGTGAAATAAAAACACATGGCTTTTGCTTCTTTAATATAGTGTCGATTATTCTCTCAAAGAACCAACTCTTTGATTCGTTGATTCTTTGTATTGTTTTCTTGGTCTCAATTGCATTGATTTCAGCTCTGATCTTAATGATTTCCTCTCTTGTATGAGCTTTAGGTTTGTTTTGTTCTTCTTTTTCTAGTTGTTTGAGCTTCAACATTAAGTTGTTTATTTGAGGTCGCTCTGTCTTCTTCATGTGGGATCTCAATGCGATAAACTTCCCCCATAGCACTGCTTTCATTGTATCCCACAAGTTCCAGTATGTTGTATTGTCATTATCATTTAACTGTATAAATTGCTTAATTTCTTCTTTAACTTCTTCTGCGACCCAGCTGTTGAATAAGCTCATTAAGAATTACTAGCAGGTTGAAGTAATTTGAAATATTTCTTGAAGGAGAGACATTTCCCTTGTACATACGGGGTTTCCCATTGCTTCTAGAAATAGCCGAAAGTCAAGTAATGAGCAATCCCGGGCTGCTGTTTAGGCACTACCAACACCAGGTACAGTGGACTAACTCTTCAGTTGTAAGAATGGGTGAATTTGGTGACATCTACAGACAGGACATCTCACAGTGGCAAAGTGTCACAAAGCTGACTTTCCGATGGCTCATCCTTGTGTCGCGGCGGGCTCTCTCTGACATCCCTTCACGTGGTTCCCCCGCTCACTTAATACTTTGACACACTCTGATGACAGGCCTTTTACATTATTTCCAGGGAGTTCATTTTATCTTTGGACAGTTTTATTATAAAGCTCACTTATTTTGACTTAATCTGCCTCCTTCAAGATTCCTTAGAAGATAGCCAATAAATTTGTTCATTGAATAAATACATTACTGAATCGGGTAGACTTCATTTGTGAAGAAGGTGACAGCAACATTAGGAGCTTGACGGCAAGACTTGACAGTTCACAGCCTGGCAGTGACTAAGGAGCTAGAAAGCCTAGAGAATATGTGTTCAAAAACATAAACCCTTCACCCTGGCATTGTTTCCTGGAGATATAGACAGCTCTTCTGCGCTACTTGGAAGGGAATTGGATATAGTTTACTGTAAAAACTAATATTTATAATAACTACATGTTACCAAAGAAACACTATCTCATTTAAAGTATATTTTAGTCTAAGTAGGCAAGTTAATTTGTAACACAATTCCTAGATATTTCCACTCCTTCAAGCACTTAAACATATAAATATGTGGTGCTTAGTTTGATAATTTTTAAGTTATCTGAAAAAGTATTGCATAGTAATAATTATTTTCAAATGGTAACAAATAAGACAATATTGTAGGTAAACAAGTCAGACTCCTAAAGGTTATATGGTCATTATAGTCAAGTCCGGGAGGAAGAGAAACTTAGTCTTGAGGAACAACACACGTGGCCACAACCTGGTTGAGTGTTTGTATCAGTTACTGTGGAAAAATCAAAAAAACAAACAAATAAAAGAACTTTGAACTTAAATCCACGATCCTACTATATTCTACTCTGATTTGTTCATAACAGATTCAGCAATAGATAGACACTGTAGGTACATAGCTGGCTAGCTAAACAGATAAATTGAAAGATAGACTAGTAGAATAGACTAAAAATTCCGTAAGTATTACAAAATCATATTTAGACATTTTCATACAGCCCCAGATTTAAAATTCTGAATTGACTAGAATCTACTGATCATTACGGGTAAGATATTGCATCTGGAATGGGCTGTGTGTGTGTTTGTGTATATGTGTATGTAGTGTGTGGGTGCAGACATGTGTGCCCTGGGGACATCCGTGGATTTGTACTCCCTTGACCAGCCCTTTACCACTAAGCTACATCACTAGCCCTATGAGAGGTATTGTTATGTGTCTGTCTTTACTGGAAAAGCATAGTAAACACAAAGCATATATCAAGAACTGTCTGAATATCCCAAAGATACCGCATTGTCTCTCTTCATGTACTAGCAAAAGAGTGTGAAGGAGGGAAGAAAGGAGCAAGGGGAAGTCGTCCAGGTACCAGGCTGCTCCTTCAGTCTGACCGCTTTCCCGTGTGCTCACTCTGTTACCTCTCTCTCTTTTCTTGTCTTTCTCAAAACACCACCCACATAGTAAGGCCTCGAGGATTTTTAAAAATAAAATTTGAGTGCTTCTACTCTGTATTTTATTTTCTCTTAGAATTTATCATTGTCTTAATAATTGTCTCTCTCCATCTTCATTATAGAATACAAACTCTATTAGGGAGATTTTTGGCCTGTTGTGTTTGGCACTTTAATTCCAGAACTTAGAAAAAGTGCCTGGCACATAGCAGGAGTTTATTAAATATATTTTTAGTGAATGAAAGTGAGGAAGGGAGAAAAAGGAAAAAGGAAGGGAAAAGAAGATTCAGGAGTCACTTTTACATTTAATGAGAAGTCAGGAGAAGCTTCGTGAAGATCTTATGTTTGATCTGGGTCTTCAAAGATGAGTGGTGTATTTTTAGGTGGAAGTAGAGGGTGTTGGATGGAGAAGGGCAGGGATCCAAATGACATGTCGATCATCTTGATGGATGTGCAGCTCAATGTCATAACTGTTTAACTGGACTCTTCACCCTATAGTAATTTCCCTATTACTATGTCTGCTTAAGCAAATTCTGAACGAAAATACTTGGAGATTTAGCATAATATTTTTCAACCCAGGTGGTTTTGCCTCCCTGGGCAAATGTGAAAGTATTTGAATACATTGTTAATTGTCACAACAGTGGAAAATGCTTCTGGTATTGGGTGGAAGCCAGAAATGTAATGACAAGACAGTGTCCCACGACGTGGAGTTAAATGGCTCACAATATTAACAGTGCTGTAAATGAAAAATGCTGATTTGGAAAGAACCGGTGATATTCAGATTAATCTCAAAGTCTGTGCCAGAACTGGGTCTAAGATTTTTTTTTTTAAGAGTAGTGTAGTAGTTACTTTTTTAGAGCCAATGGTTTGCAAGAGAGCAGATTCAATTCAGGACATTTACAAGTTACAGCATTCACCCACGAGACAAATGCAGGAAGAGTATGGAATGTCTACCTGTGCATGGAAGACACAAAAGATCCAGTCAAGGGTTAGGAGCCCACAACAATGTCCCATGTACTTCTGTGTCTGCACTAAATGGCTGAGGAAATCTTTACTGGAACCAGGAGATGATGCTCACAGCAGAGATGAAGACCAGTGCTCCCTTGAAGTGAACAGCAGTGACTCTTGACGATGGCAAGGCCCTGAGCTCCTTCTGTGACGAGAACAGCTGAGTTCTCTTTGGGAGAACCAGCTGCAACAGAGTTTCTCCTGGGAAACAGCTGGCCACTATCTTCTGCTCTGGTTCTTCTTTGTGTTGTGTCAGCAACAGTCCTCAGGAGGATCCTGTATGCCCAGGACTATACCAACTCAGTCCAGCTGGGCTTTCCTGGTCAAGTTGACCATATCAGTCCACCACAAGTAGGATTTAAAAAATAATAATTCCATTGAGGGCCTATAGAAGAATTAAGTACAAATTGGTTATGATTGGAAAAAAAAATTGAATTGCCCTTAAAGCCTATGTTAGCATTTTTGTGTGATTGCCAAAAAGTACATTGGGTCTAATTTTTTTTATAGTATCTGCTTGTCTTATTCTGTTTGGTGCTGTTATGACAGAATATTACAACAAACTACACCACACTTTCTGCACTGATTCTGGAATTTTTAAAATGAAAAATTACTGTCCCAAATGACAAAGCAAAGAAGATTCCCCAAGTTAACAGACAGGAATGTAGAAATCATTGCTATCATAATTTCATAATTTTAAATAAACTTAGACAAGGAGATAAAATACTCTTTTTGTTACATTGAAATTTGATTTTCAGCAAAAATTCAATAGCAAACTTTTTTGTTAGTTAAAAATTTTGCCTAATTTTGTTCACCCCATTTAGGAAATTCCACATAGGCTGACTGACATTGGTGGTACTAGGGAGGCAAGAACATTAAGAAAATAACATGTCATTCTAGAAAAGGTATATGAATGGAAAGATGTATTTTTCAAACCAACCATTTATTTTTGCGTTCTGCTACTTGCAGGAGTCCATGGGAAGATTCTTCGTGTTGTTCTTCAGTGGTTTATAGCACAGAACATTTTTGTGAATCAATCTCAGGGTGGCATAAGCTCCATCCCCATCTTGACGGCTGTCTTAAATTGAAACACAACCTGCTTTGCACCCCATCTCCCAGTATCTCACCCCTGGCTTGCATCTCCTGTGATGTTTGTTTATACAGAGGCACAGGTAGGGATCTGGATCTGATCCAGCTCAGGCGAGCCCAAGCCAGTCATTACAATCTAGATTTCAGCGCTAGTCTTTGACAGGCAGAGAGGTTACCAATATGCAATCTGCCTGAAGTGTTTCAGCTGAAACTAGCAGACTTTAAACTGGACAGCACAGTTTAATGTCTATCTAATAAATATGGCAAAGCTGATGTCAAGACTCTGAAGTGAAATCCACCTTACCTCAACCTCATCTCAAGTATAATTAATGTTTTCTCCTTTGCTGTCATATCTTTCCAAACTTCATACGATTTTGTGAATTGGTTCAGGAAAAATTTTATTCTGCTTTTTCTGTTTTAAAAAAGATAATCCCAAAGAGAATTATTTAAAAAACAACTATTATAGCAGGGCCGAGGATGTAGCTCAGTGGTAAAACAGGTATTTTGCATGTGGAAGGCCTGCGTTCAGTCACTAACACCCCTCCGCAATTAAAAAAAAAAACAAAACTGCTCTAGAAAAAGTTGATAGTAAACAGATCATCAATAGTTCAATTAGAGAATTATAAATGGGTGAAATGGGTGAATGATTTATTTCTTGCAAATAGTAGTGAAAAATACGCCTGCAGGAATCCGGCACTTCACCTTAAAGCCGCTTTTCTACTTCTTTCATTTTTTTTAAATCAGTGTATTGTATTTTTCAATGTGTTTTAAGTTCACAGAAAAACTGGACAGAAAGCAAAGAGAGTTTGTATATTAATCCCCCTCCACATCCACCGTTTCTCCTGTCATTAGCATCATGCTTAGTGTGGTATATTTACTAAAACCGAAGTCTTAATTACTTTCCCATCCCCAGGGCAAAATACCTAACACCCACAACTGAAAGGAAGAGAGTTTTATTTTGGCTCACGGTTTCAGGTCACACATGTTCGGCTTGCTCCAAGGCAGAAATGTCACGGTCAAAGGGCAGGGCAGAGGAAAGCTGGTCATCACATGGCAACCAGGAACCGGAGAGAGAAAGGAGGTGCCATGGAGAAGAACATGTCCTCCAGTCACACGCTCCAGTGAGCCTCTTCTAACCAGGAACCTCCGTTTTAATGGTAAGTCAGTTATTGCACTCATCGATGAATGAATACGTTGAAGAGTGTAGCACTCCCACAATCTGATCACCTTCTAAACACGTATAACTTTTGGGGACATTTGAGATTTAAATTATAACGTCAATAGACTGCTACTGACTAAAAACAGTTTACCTAAGAATTTACTCTTCGTATTGTACATTTTATGAGTTCGGACAAAGGCACAATATTCTGGAATCGCCATCACAGCATCATAGAGCAGTTTTATTGCCCTGAAGGTACCGTGTGTTATGCCTACTCATCTGCATATCCTCGCTCCTCTCTCCTGAATGCCTGCCAATCACTGACTGTTTTAATGTGTGAATAGTTTTTCCATTTCCAAAATGTCACATAGTTGAAATCGTAGAGTATATAGCTTTGCAGACTTGCTTCTTTCATTTTAATGGCTTGAGAACATGTTTCTTTTTATAACGGAATACTATTCCATTGCATAATGGAACAGAATTTGTTTATCTTTTTTTTTAATTAAAGAAAACTGCTGTAAGATTTTTAAGGAACAAATAATTGATTTTTTTAGATTTCAAGAAAAAGCATGAACTGTTATTAAATGAAGCAAACTGAGATGGTGGCTTCTAATTGTCTGGCAAGTTTTGGTGGAGAGGATGTATAATTTAAGTGGACCTTCTTTCTTAGAATGCCATTCAAACATAAACTTTGTGAAGATTATTGTTTAAATAATGTAAAGTATCAATGTATGTTTTTATTAGACTGGATTGTGAAAGTAGAACTTTTTCTAAGAATTGTGTAGATACTGCCATCTGGCAAGCCTATTGGCCTTTAAGGCATACTTATATAAGGTTTGCTCCTCTAATTCTGTGTGTATCTTTCTGAGGTCAAAATTTTTATTACTCTTTCAAATCCCAGAAACAGCTAAGTATCTAAAGCACTGTAGAAAGCGTTTAGTAATTCAAATCTTTACCCAGTTATTGAAGATTAGTCTAAACTTGATGCCTTGTATAAGACCTGAGACTTAAAAAATATTCTCTTGATATTTGTTAAGTAGCTTAAAGTTTCAGATAAAATATGATGTAATTCTGCAAAGTACATGTGAATATGGGTATTTATTAATAGATGTCTATGCATACATACATATGTATACACACAAATATTCTTATACATGGGAAGTAAAACACCTGGAAAGCCAAGAATCAAATGTTAGCAATGGTAATGTTGATGGATAGGCTTGGTGAGGGGTGAGGCTTTCCCTTCTAGATTGTATTCTTTAAAAAAGAGGAAAGGTTATGTGTGACTTTTACTGTCATTTTGTTTTTCGGTATTTTTCAAAAAGATAAAATATATTTGAAATATGAAAGATTAAAATAAAACAGAAACCAGCAGTATAATTTAGGAAATATCCTGAACTTTACATTTTAAGATAGAAGAATATGCAGGTGCATGATCTTGATGTTCAAATTGCATTTCTATTTCTAGAAATAGCTTCCTTTAAAGGCTGTTCATATGTCCAATCTTTTGGCGAAGTTGCTGAGATTATCGGAGGATATTCAAGAGGTGAAAAATCAGAGTACACGGAAGGAACACAGTGCTGGGTGGTGCTTTCTAGGGCCTGGTCCCCAAGCAACCCACCTGCGCGTCTCAGCAGGATTTTCCTCTTCCTCTCTTGACAACATAAAACGTTTCCATGCTTACCCAGGAAATGAGACTCATAATGATCAGACATAAAACGATGTTAATGTTTTGTCATGTAAGGAGAGCAGGGTCAATGCAGACAATGGCTGAGGGGCTGCAGCCCCGATCTTGGCCGGACACTTGTGAGAGTCTGGTCTCCATTCTGTGTGATACAAAGAAGGTCTGTGGGATTGCTCAGCTGCAGCAATCGGGAATGTGTTGTGTCTCTGAGATTTCCTGCCTTCCTCCCCCTTCCTCTTTTTCCACAGAGACAGGTCCTTTGGTGAAAAGACATCTGTGCTTTCTTCTTTTTCTTCAAGACTGAATGTCATGATTTAGGACACACAAATGTAATTTCAAGTTGACTGCCTGCTGGTTTATTTCATGCACCTGCTTTTGAAGGAGGGGGAGACAGGATTTTAAGAGGCCATTTTGAGGCCAGAGATGACATTTGACCTAAGATATCCCACAGGAACGTGGAAGACAAAAACACTTATTCATAATGGGTAATTTAAACAAGAGGAACACATTTGCAAATATATTTCCATATCAACGTATAGACGTACTTCTTTCCTCATTCTTATTATTTTTACTTAAATCACAAGAAGAAAACATAAAGATTTCTCTTGTTCCACTTACATTTCTTGTGTAAAATCCCATATTGATTTGATAAGTTGAACTTTTGTTTCTTGGACTCAGATTTTTAATGTCCTTTTTAAGTACTTTGAGCTTTTAAAGTTAGGTGTAAGAGGCCCATGAGAATCTGCAAATAAAATTTTCTAGTATCTGTGATTTGAGTTGTTTTTAACCGACAGATCTTCTGTTCGAAAACATTTCTCCAATATATGAACATTAGGAATTACAAAGATGGAATTATTATTATAAGACACCCTACCAGTTTTCCTTGACGTCTAAGACAGCTAATAAATTGAGGATTGATTTAACAGACAGTTCTTGGTCCCTTAAATTGTTTCCGGGAACGAATGGATATGTGGCCCAAGCTAATTGCCAAGTGCTTAATTTGTTTCAGGGAAATAAATATCAGATTTAATAAAAAGTCAAAAAAACCAAAAACCCCTCGAAAATAGATGGCTAATAAAAGTAGCCATCCTCTGCTGCTTTTTCTGCTCATTGCATACCAGGGATTTCTTCATCCTCAATTCCTTGAATTAAAGGAATTCATCACCACCACAGAACAAAAGATGCCTAGGATAATTAATTCCTTGTGGATTATAAATTGCAGAAGCAAAGCAGGAGGGGAAAAAAAAAAGCTGAAAACTCCCAGGTTGTAAATACAAGGGTAATACTTGGGCTTTATGGTGACATCATGTATTTGCTAGAACTGATGAAGAGCAGATGTCCTGAGACTTATGAAAACATTTGCAACAATCACTTGAAGGTGAGAAAATAATCTCAATAATTTCCTTTTTTGGTTTGGTCTGTGCTTTCCTTATAAATTATTTTTTAAACAAGTAACTTTTCTTTCCCATCATTCTTAGATGAATTGTGATAAAATAAGAACTCTCACAATTCCAGAACAGTCTGGATGGATCAGGTGACTTGGATTCTTCTCTTTAATGACCATTGCCCTCTGCTAGTGCTACAGATAATAAGCCTATTTTTAAATCTTTAAACATTTTCTGTGGTTATTTGATTGGTTAAGACCATGACATGCAAACAAAGCTAAATTACCAGTAGACTATCTTTCCTGATGTATCATCGCCTTCCCAGGATGTGGCATATTTGTTGGTGGGAGGCCCCCTCTGGTCACAGAGGAAGGCAGAAGGCTTTTTCCAGTCCATTCTTCCTTGGTTTCTATTGCTGAGCAATCAAATCTGCTGAGAGTGAGCCTACACTAGACCTCCAGAAGATCCTTCTTACTTTTCTACTTTATAAAGCTTCAGACTCTCTGGCTTCTGAGAGACACTAGGAATGCGATGGCTTAATTTGTAGATTCTCTGGGAATCTCTAAATAGAGGCAATTACCTTGGGAGGAACTGACCAGACCCTGGTACACATAGCTTTACTGAAGAGAGCAAATAAAAAGAATTCTTCAAAGAAGCGCTGTTTTGTCTCCTGCTGAGATGGAAGAGTAAACTAAGAATCTGTGGAACTACACAGAATTAAGTCCTAGGCTCTCCTGTTCCTCTCTCTTTGGGCAGGAATAACCTACTTCTATGTGGTAACTTTCAAAACCACTGACTTCTTTTTTCTCTGCCTTAAAACCATTCTTATACCTTTATTTAGTCTACCTATTATTCACCTTCAACCTGAAAAGGAATTTGAGGACACAGGTGATTCTTGCTGGAAATTTGCTAACACTGCACCTAGGGTTCTTTTGCTCCTCAAATTCTTTATTTCCTGCTCTTCTTTTTCTGATTCATCCTCTTAATCCTTCAATATCATGACTGAACTTAGCTTTAAAAACTATAGGAAGTCAATTCTGTAAGATTTAAACAGACAGCTCAAAGTCACCATCAGCTCATTGCTGTTGCCTTTGAAAGTCTCTCTCCAAGCCCCTCAGGGCTTTAGTTAACTGGAACCTCAGGATCTCCACTACCTTGAGACAGCTGGAATTGTACTATGCGTCCCTTGAAGGTTTGTCTGAATGACAGCTGGTTTAGCTATAGAACTGAAATCTGATCACCTCAATTTCTTGGAAGAAGATGAAAAAACAGAGATACTCCCATAGATTATTCAAATCAAAGGAAGCAGCCCAGGATGAATTCCCTGACAAAGGCAGAGTTTGCTAAGCCTTCTAGTGACAAGGACAAGAACAGCTAACATGCGGACAAAGTCCCACCTGTAGTCAAAGTAAAATACTTCCGAAGAGATGAAGGACAAGCTGTGGCTTCTTCAGTAGAAAGCAAAGGAGGAAGAGAACTAGAGGATATAGACTGAAAGCTTCCACAGCTCAAGACGAAATTAAATGATTGATTTGTTTTGTACCAAAATACTGTCCTGTCCATCTGATGCCTGGGAAAGATTTTGCCTTAGCCGTGTTCTGCCTTGGGGGGATTTTGTACCTCCTGTACCACAAATCAGTTAACCTGAAACTGTACCCAAAAGATACATGGAAGAAGTTAAAAAGAAAAAGAGACAGATATTTAGAGATTTTCTGAATTTGAAAAGAAACTAAGCATACAAGGAAACTGAGGCACAAACATGAGGGTTGAATCAACTTTAATTCATCGTTCACTGAGTGTTTGCTATTTGCACATCACTGAGAGGGGCAGAGTGGAACCAAGGTGAATGAGACAGAGTTCCGAGTCAGGGAATGGTGTGTCCAGCGAAGGAAACAGACAAAAACACACAAATGGAAAGGAGGCAGTCAACATTTGGGAGGATAGAGTTTAGAATGAGAAAGCTCAAGGTCAACAAATCCCACTTCGTGGAAGAAATCTTCTTTCTTCCTCACCCCACTGAACCAGTGTTTTGTTGTTTTTTTTTAAATGTTTATACTATGATTATAGTGCTTCTTCACCAATACTTAATCAGTCACTCAATTGTAGGCCTTTACCCTAGTATTTGTCCTACCCATAAGACCCTTTCAAATTTCTTCTGATTCAATCATAAAATATATATTGAAGAACCATTTTGTGTTGAAAGCTTTACTACTTTTGGTGTCTAAATGAAAACAAACTGCATGTATAGTTCTTTTTTGGGGAGGAGGGATGGATTATTTATTTATTTGAAATGAGTCTAGTTATGTTGTCCAGACTAACCTGGAACTATGCACTAGACTTAAGAGATCCTCCTGCATCAGCCTATCAAGTAATTGGGGCTACAGGCATGCATATATAGTTCTTGAACTAAAGATTATTTCAATGTTTCCAGAGAAATACAATGAAGAAACTAGAAATGTTAAAAAATAATACTACAGAGTAGATGAGATTAGGTTATTCAGTTATGTGATTGTAACCAATTTGCCAGATGTTCATATTAAATTATACAGAATATACATATGTATAATTTTGTTGTACCTATTATTATAGTAAAATCAATCTTAAAAATAGCTACTGATACAAGCTTTCTTCTCTAAGCCATGTAGGGTACTTTTTTCTGAATTAATTGAACATGTTAATTTTCAAACACTTAAAATCTCCTGAATGCACAATTTGTAAATAGATAATAAGATAAGAAATAAATTAGGTTGCTAAAGTGTTCGGCCAAAATTGATGAATGAGAGAATACATACTGAGATTTTAAAGATTACACATGGAGCATTCTGGTGAATTTCTGGAATAATGAATTCTTCTTAAATTTCTAAAATGTACAAGGTTCTAAACATGCTACTACAGTCCTTTCTATGCTATATAATTTTTCTAGAAATACTTATGAGTTCCTGAAAATTTCAACGATAGGAGGTTTTTAATGATACTATTGATAGATGTATGTAAATAGAATAGAATTGATTTGTGAAAAAGCAATATGGAAGCAACATAGATCAGATGTAGCATGTTCTAATTTGAAGTTCTCATTCTGTCTACAGTCTAGCTTCAAAAACCATGTTTTCCTTCAACTTCTTTTTGGTAACTTAGTCATATGTGTGAAATATCTTTAGACACAGGCCAGAACATCTGGGAAACAGGTAGCATGACTATATCAAATCCAGGAATTGCGAACTTTGATTGGCACCAGCCAGCCATTTCTGTGGCCCTTAGGAGGAGACTGAGACAAGAGACAGTCAGGTGGATGAACTTCACTAGCTGGAGCTGCGGGTGACGCGTGACGTGGCGATAGAGTGGCAGAGAATTCCTCTGGCAATGCCTGTGTGTGGACTGTGCAATTCAAGCGGCTGTTAGTACCTCCACTTGAGATCATACCCCTGCGCCGCAGGCCTTCCGGGGATGGGCAGTAGTAAGAAGCGAGGTTGGTTCCTCATTGGAGAGGATTGACAAGGAGGAGGACAGCTTCCCCCAGGCCTTGAGACCACAAGCAACACATCACTCGTGCAACAGCTTTATCTTGGACTCAGATTACTTTTATTTTTGTGCTTTTCATAATATTTGCATTTTCATTATTAGCTTTAAATGTAAAGTTAGCCAATGTAATTGATACACTTTTCAAAAGTTAGGCCAGCTCCTTTCTTTTCCACCTTAGTTTGGACACATTTCATTCACAACACAAATTCTACATTTCGTCTTGAGATCCTTTGACATTGTATTTTATTTTTAAGAAAGGTGGCAAACAGCAGAAGTCCCCCTTTGCAATGCATGGTTTTGTGGGTGTTGACAAAACCATAGAATTGTGACTTCATCCCAAGAACGTCTGTTACCTCTAAAATCCCCTTCTGCTGACGCTGTGCAGTCATTCCCTCTTCTCAGACCTGATCTTGGCCTCAATAGTGTGCTTACCAGGCCAATCATTTTGCATTTTCCTGAGTGCAGCATGATTGCAGTTATACTATGTGAATTTTTTTAGTCTGGCTATTTCATTTTAGGAAAAATGCGTTGAAGACTCGTCCATATCATTGTGTGAGCCCACAGTGTCTCCCTTTTTATTTCTCAGTACTGTATCATTGAATGGATGGTCTACCATTTGTTTATACAATTATTGTTTATGCACTATCTGTTTATGCAGTTGTTTACATTATCTCCCATTTCTGGACCTTAACAGTGAGGCTTTTGTGAACTCTATGTATTATTATAATTCTTTAGAGTAAATGCCTTAGTGTTGGAGTGCTGTTTTATATGGTACTTATGTATTTATACTTACACATACCTGCCAAAATTGTTTTCCAAAGTTTCTACACCGTTCTGTATTCCCTCCACATTGCTCATCATCTTTATGTTTGGTATCATCATTTATTTTTTCATTTTAGCTATCTTACGGTTTAATAATTGTGGTGGTATCACATGTTGAGTTTTTACTTTATATTTCCTTTATGACTAATATTGCTGTGCATCTTTCTATAGGCTTAGCTTTCATTTCTATATTTTCTTTGGCAAATCATTGGTTTAAAACTTTATCCTTTTCCCTCTTTTTAAAAATTGTGTTGTTTCTTTATCATTAAATTTGAAGTTTCTTTACATATGTGCATTCAAGCATATTATCAGTTGTATGTTTTACATATTTCCTCTCAGGATTTGGCTTGTCTTTTTAATTATCTTAATGGTATCTTTTAAAAAGCACAATATTGTAATTTCAATTATCTAAATTATAAATTTTTTATTTCATAAATCTTGCTTTTAAAATCTTCTCTAAAATTATTTGCGAAAGTCAAATTCAGAACATTTTCTCTTACTTTTTTTATCTGTAGGATTTAGACTAACGTCCATGGCTTGTTTTGAGTGGTGTGGATTACATACCTCAGTTCGATTTTTGCGTATGGAAAGTGAGTCATTTCAGCACTTTTTGCCTGATAAAAACTATCTAGGGTGGTTTTCTTGATTGCCAACTTAACTGGCTTAAAAGACACCTGGAGTATTAGTGAAGCACATTTCTGAGCACGTGGAGGTGGGTCATGGAGGCAAGACTTCTGGGAGTATATCTGGTCCCTGGCTCTTTTCTCTCTGGCCCTCTTTTCCCGATCTCTGCTGCCGGCTGCCCGGAGGCGAACAGATCTTCCCTGCCATGACCTTCTTCCATGATGTTTCTGCCCTGGAGTCAGCCAACCATGGACACAAACCTCTGAAAACATGAACCAAAAATAAACTTTTCCTCCTTTAAATGACAGGTATCAGGTGTTTTGTCCTGGTGATGAAAGGTAGCCAATATATTATCTTTTCCTGATTTCTCATGCACTTTTGTCAAACTAAATCATTTACCTACATTATAATCAGTTTATTTTGGGGCTTCATATTTTATTCCATTCACCTATGTGCTTATACTTTCACCGATACCACATTACCCTGACTGCTATAGCATTATACTACTAAGTCTTTTAAAAATGCAGTTTGAGTCTTCCAACTTTGTTCTTTTATTTCAAAAATCATATGATACATTGTTTCTTTTGTTTTCTTATACAGATTTCAGAATAAGTTTATAAATAGGTTAAATGTATTGTTGGTAATTTGAAATTGCATTAACTACATAGATATAATATATAGATATAGAAAAAATTGAGAAATACTAAAATCGTAATGTATTGGGTCTTCTAATCCATGAATACAGAATATCTCTCTGTGACCACTGATCATGGTAAGTTAGCATGGATGGATTAAGAACCATTTGGTAGCTCACTAAAGCACAGTTCTGGGTGTGGCTGTGGATGACTGATATGCAGGCCAGCAAACTAGAGTTTGGGGGAGACCCACCTTGGATGTGACTTCTCAATAGTCTTGTAACTTGGATGGTATCAAAAATGAAGGCGGTGTCCCTGTTTTTGAAGAGCTTGAGTCTAGGTCATTACCCTTGGACAGGAACCTCCAGTTTCTTCTACTTTCTAATGGAGATTTGCACTGGCCATGCTCCAGTCATCTTCCAGGCCTTCAACCTTGGACTAGTGGTGCATTTTTGATTCCTCTCATTCTGCAGCTTGCATCTTGTTGGGCTGAGCAGCTGGAGGATTCTCCAGCTCTCTAGCATGCAGACAGCCATTGCCAAGTCTCCCACCTCTCATTCTGTAAGCCTACCTAATAAATCTCTTTTCATACTTACACATACATTTTCTACTGATTCTGTTCCTCTGGAGAACCCTACCTAATATGGATTTTGCACTGGGAGAAGGTCTAGAGCAACCAGTTGTTATGAATTAGATCTAAAATACCCCCCATCTCAAGTGTTTGGAAAAAGACTGGGTCATGGGGTACGATACTTACTGGTGGCTTTATCCACTGATAAAGTCAGTACCCAAATGGGCTGTTAGGTGGAGCCTACCTGGAAGTGGGTTACTGGAGCGTGACCTAGAGGGTAGACACTTGTCCCCAGCTTTTCCTCTTCTCTGCTTCCTGGCTGCCGTGTCTTGAGAAGCTTCCCTCCACCGCACCCTTCCATCATACCGTTTCTGCCTTGGAACCAGCCAACCGTGGACTAAATCATGAGCCAAAATAAACTTCTCCTCCTCTAACTCGTGGGTGTCAGGTATTGTGGCTCAGAAACGGGAAAGCTTACTAATGCAGAAAATTTGTACTGGAAAATTGAGATCGTTGCTGTGACTCTATCTGGCCTTTTGGTTTAGAGGCCTTTGGGACTGGTTTGCAGGAGAGTTTGGAAAGCTTTGGAGATGTGGTTGGAGAAGCCCTAAAAGGCTGTCGGTGGTGATTCCAGTCAGAGCTCAGAAGATGAAAATGCTGACAGGGGCGCAGAGAGTAAAGACCAGGCTCAAGAAGTTTCAGGAGGGAACGACTCTTTCAGCACTTGGGCTAGAGGCCATGTATGTTACACTCGGACAGAGATTTTGTCTAAATCTGGCCTCTGTCCTGAGAAATTTCAGGAGAATGAGATTAAGGATAGTGGCGTAATTGACCTGGCAGAGGAAATTCAAGGCAGCCCAATATTCAGGATCTGTCACAAGCTCTGCTAGATGCTTTTAGCCGTATCTGCAGTGAAAGTCAGGAAAAAGAGGTAGTGACAAAAGATAAAAAAGGTTTCCAGTTTTTCCAGAAAGACAATGCACGTAAAGTTCAGGCAAAGAAAGCATGATGCTCAAGGGATTAGAATGAGAATGAAGCCGAGTATTTTGCATCAGGATAAGAGATCTCAGGAGTTGGTCACACTCCACCCTTTACAGGTTCAAAGGTATAGAAAAGTAATCAGCTTTGGAAGATTTTGCTTTGAGAAGTGAACCCCAGCGTGCCTTGCTCCTTCAGGACCACAAAAGAAGTGCTTCCCCGAGTTCAACCACACAGGCACTCCAAGGTTGCTGCAGACACGGTCTAGGGGCCACTTTTACAGGCACACAGAATGCAAGACCTCTGGGGTCACGGAGCCTTCCACCTGGACTTCAAAAGAAAGTGGGGGCTGGGGATTTAGCTCAGTGATTTGAGTGCTTGCCTTGCAAGCACAAGGCCCTGAGTTCGATCCCCGGTACCACCAAAAAAAAAAAAAACAAAAAAAAAAAAAACCA
Organism: Hystrix cristata; assembly: GCA_004026905.1. Classification (NCBI taxonomy): domain Eukaryota; kingdom Metazoa; phylum Chordata; class Mammalia; order Rodentia; family Hystricidae; genus Hystrix; species Hystrix cristata. The sequence continues at coordinate 17,952 of PVJO010000731.1, read as the reverse complement.
CAAAAGAAGGTGTGGGAGGCCAGACGACAGATGACGTGCCCCCAGAAAACCTCTTTTAAATTGTGGATGTCAGCCATTATGTCCAAGCAAGAAGGAAAGCTAATATAGTTTCTGATTCTTCATCTTTCAAAATTTCTTTCATTGGTGCTTTATAGTTCTAAGCATACGATTCTTCTCATATTTTGCAAGTTTTATAATTATGTATTTCATTCTTTTAGTACTATAATGCCTTAAAAGTCAAATTATAATTGGTCACTGTTATAAAGAAACCTGATGAACTGCTATACATTGTGTTTGCATTCTATGACTTTGCTAAATTTACTTCCTAAATTTTAGGAGCTTTTAAAATATATTATTTGTTAACGTCTACATTTAAAAAATTGGGCCTTCTGTAAATAGAGACTTCTTTAAAATTTGTTTTCTTTTTTGTTGCATGAGCGAGAGCACCTATCCTCATTTATATGGAAATAATGAGAGAATGCATTTTCACTTCGTCTGTGTGAATATGTGTGCATGTGTGTGTGTGTGTGTGTGTGTGTGTGTGTGTGTGTTCATACTGGGTATCAAACCCAGGGCATCACACATGCTGGGCAAGAGCTCTTTGACTACGTCACATCCCCGGTTCTTTTCGAGACAAAGGTCTTAATAAGTTGCCAGACTGGTCTTGATTTTGCAATTCTTCTGCCTCAGATTCCCAACTAGCTGGGATTACAGGACTATGTCACTACACTTGGCTTAACTTTGTTCTTTATTTCAGGGAAAAAAAAATTCAATCTTCCTTGTTATTTGCTGAATGCATTTTAATTCTTTCGAAGCCCTTTATCCATTTATGATTTTTTTTAAATCATGACTGATGTTGAATTTTATCACATGTTTTTCCTTTGCTATTGAAATAATCACATAATTTTCTCTTTATTTGTTAATGAATTGCACTGATTTGCTCTCAATTGTTGTCACAGATACTCATTCCTGTGATGAAATCTATTTGTCCAATATAAATTATCATTTTCATAGAGCGTTGCATTCAACTAGCTAACATTTTGTTGAGGATTCCTGTGTCTATGTTGATGAGAAAATCTTTTCATTACTTATAAATCTTTGCCTGGTTTTGGCAGTATAATAATGTTGGCTGCATAAAAATGGCAAGACTATATACTTTCTTTTGTTTTTCAGTAAAGTTAATGTGAGCAAGGTTGATTTCTTCCTTATATATTTGATGAGATTTACCAAAAGAATTACTTTTGTACTAGAGTTTTATTTTTTGGGCAAGAGGATTTTATCTTCAAATTCAATTTCTTTAATACATACAAACCTGTTTCAGTTACCTATTCTTAAATTTTGGTAATCTGTTTCTTTTGAGAAACTTGTCCATTATGTCTAAGATCTAGAATTTATGAGCTGATAGTCCTGCTTTTAAAGAATTACTCCTGGCATTCCCATATTATCTTAATAAAATCTATGGGATCAATAATGATCTCTTCTTGTCTTGCTATTGGTAAATCTCATTTTTTTGTCCCTCTCCATGCTGGTTAATCTGGCCAGAGTTTTATCAGTTTTATTTATCTTTTCAAGAAATAAGTTTTTGCTTTCACTAATTTTCACTTATTTTCTGCTTTGAAAAATCACTAATTTCTCTTTTATTTTTAGTATTTCCTCTCTTCTTCTTACCTTAAGTGTAGTTTGCTTTTCTTCTAGTTTGTAAAGATACAAACTTGGATTGCCTTAAGACTTATATGCTTGTTCAGAGTAAACATTAAATACTATAAATGTCCCTGGAAACCCCGCTGTTTCTGCAAGGCACAAATTTGAAATGTTGAATTTTTGTATTCATTCATTTTATGTTATTATTTAACTTTGTTTAAATTGTTTTGATTATACATGAATTATTTAGAACTGCATTTTTCAATCTGCAAAATTTTTGAGTTCTCTAAACCTTTGTTTCTTTGATTTTTAAATTAATCTATTATGATCTGATAACATCAATATATGTCCACAAACTTGCAGTTCAGAGTTCTTGGCCTCAGTCAGCAAATTTTTTTTTTGGAACCTAATAATTGTTCACAGAAACCCCTGCAATTTTGCGAAAACTGCAAATATCCTCCACATTTTTTTTCTTTTTGCATAAGGTTTGCAAGTAGCCAATCCAAGACCGTTATTCGGTTCTCCTTGCTGCTGATTGGCTGCTGCCCTGTAACCCTGGCAGATGCTCCAGCATTCCCACATCATAAGAGGTTGCTGTAGCACATGTAGCTGTCTCGAGTATTCTCTGTTTTGTTCTCTTAAAGCCTTACGATCCCAAGATGCTGCCCAAATTCCAAGCACATTCCAAGGCTTTATTAAGCTAGTATTTTATTAAATAAAATTACATAACTGCAGGAGGCATAGCATATTTAGGGTTTAAAGTATAAAATAGGCATCAATATAGGTATTTTTCTGACCATATCTGAAATTCGCAGGTTTTCCACAATTCTCAGGCACCCTAAGAATATAAACCCCGAGAATTTTTGTGGTCACCGTAATTTGTATGGTTCCTATCTGAGTTAGCGTAGTTAGTAGTTGTGTTGTGTTTGGAGCTTTTTTTTTTTTTTTTTTTCTGCTGTGAATATTCTAAGTAACTAAGGGCTTCAAATTCCAACAGCTTTACACTGTGGTTGGTGTGGGAATTTGTATGTTTGTTTTCTTACGCAAAATAAATATTTGACTAACAGCATTTTGGTATTTCTTTCTTTTCCATTAATTTTCTCCTTTACAAAGTTTCTTGATTTATATAGATTACCATTTAGCAAAAGAAATATTTGTTCATAGCCGTTGGTGATTCTTGTGTGCCAAAGTTAGATTATACCTGTAGTATTGGTAATAAATACCAACTCACTATGGTTTGGGTATGCCCAAAAAGCTCATGTAGAACTATAATTTCAACTGTAAGGTGTGAAAAAGATAGAAAAACTAATCCAACTATGTTGTTTGGAAATGAGAAGGAAATTAAGGCTAAGTGAGCCCACAAGTTTAGGGCACTAATCGAATGAGACTGGCTTTGTGAAATGAGGAGGAGAGATTTGAGCTAGGTTATCACATCACACCACGTGAGGCCTGTTGCACCTTGGAACTCTGTAGAGAGATTCCACCAGTAAGAAGCCCCTCACAAGATACAGCGCTTTGACTTTGGACTTCGTTGCCTTCAGAACTATAAAATATAAGTTTATTTTCTTGATAAATTACCCAGTCTGTGATACTCATTTATAGCAATAGAAAACAGAAAAAGACAGAACTCTGTGAGTCCACACATAGCCCAAACTATTCTCTGCAATCTCAATCCTGCACTAATACTGCATTGAGAATCGCAGGGTGTTAGAATAGGAGGTGCTGTTGTTGGGTAAATCTGGCCACGTGTTTTGAATTGTATTTCTATGAAACTCATGACGAGCATCAAAGAAGCAGTCTAGACCCTATTCAAATGCTATGAACAGTGGTGAAAACTGTGCTTCACTTCTGAAAGCTCATAAAGATAAAAATGTTATAGATTCACAACAAATAAAAGATTTTACAGTCCCATCTTTAACAGCAAGACTATCACTTAAGTCCCTTAGGACAGTAAGAAGTGAAACCATCCCACCTCTAGCTTACTGCCTATATAAACGTGACTTTATTATCCCCAAAGCTTCTTGTCCAGTAATACAATGTTGCAAATACTATACAGTTTATTTCAGATTTACTTCCTGAAAATCTACCATTATCTGAAGTCTTCAATAGTTGCTCAACTAGGATCATCAAGCTGAACTTTTCCTTTCAAACGCTCCCATTTCTGTGTTCACTAATCTTAAACTCTCATATCACAACCTTAACCTAATCCCTATCTGGCTCTCAATACCGAAGGGCCTGTCTTTAGAAAGAAATCCCCTAAACCTGCAGATGTCCTAACTTTATCCCTCTATTCAAGGAATTCCCTTAATTAATGGTCACTCTTATTGTAGTAGACAATAAATTTTGCTTTGGTTGGTGAACCATTTCTTTCTGTGGTCTCTTTGGGAAGTCAGTAGTAGACAATAATAATTTAACAGATGTAGTTAAAAAAGACAGTTAGTAGAAGCAGTAAACTTTTCTTCTAGGCTTCCACTCCACCCGGCAGGCTTCAATACAAGGTTGGAAGCACAACATCTTGCAGGCTATAGTGCTCCTCCTCGTCCTCCAGCAGCCCGCATCTCTACACACTGGATCTGCTCTTCTTGCCTGGCGCCCCCGCAGGGCCAGGCAGAGGCCTGTCGCTGGCTCTTCTCTACATCCTCGTCCCCCCGGGACACAATGCGGTGTCCCACATCATGCCTGTGGCAGATAGCTCAGGCAAAGCAGTTTTAACTTTATGGGATGCTATGACCTGGAATACAAGTATTCTCATTAACATGCATGTTGCCCTTAAGAAATCGAGTAATCAACTTACATAAAATCTTGAAGGAAAAATGGCTTTTTTCCTTTCTTCACTAAAATTTAGATAAATGTTGAGATATGCTACAGTCAAGTGTATTGAATTTTTTTTCCTTGAAACAATGCGTTGGAAAAAAGCATCAACAAAAAAGAATTATTTACACTCAGCAGTTTGCTAATTTGACTTTTAAATTTCAAATAGCTCATTTATTACAGTATCTTCATCACACATACCACATAGTCAAATGAATATGAGTTTATGCTACATAGCTATCAATAGGAAACAAATACCGAGCTTGTACCAGTGAAAGAAGACACTATTATGCAACTCCTCTTCCGTCCTGACTCTTTTTTATTATTACCTGTCGAGTGTGGTTTTAATTATGCTTCTACTGTTAGGCATACCTTTTCCTCTCACTGTGGTTTACTCTATCTGAAATATGGACCCTGCATTCATTAACTTTTTCTAAAAGCAAATGTTAGCCTAGGACTTGTCTTTGCAGTCCTGTGCCAACAAAATTTATGCTTCTCAATTTTATTATAATGCAAATTTTGGTTTCCTCAAAACTGTAGCTTATTCAATAAGAAATAATTTTGAGAACTTGCCTATTCTTAGAGAATTCTGTTCCAGAAATTCTTTTTTGGCAGTTGCTAAAATTTTAATGATATAGATTATTATAAGGAAATTCATCTTCAAATTCAAGCTAAATAAGAATCTTTTAGGAAATAATCCTTTTGGGTAAAAAATGTGCTTTGGAATACATTTTACTGTCTAACAATTTTTTAATCTGTAAGTGAACATTTCATAAATGGTAAGATTTATAGTTTTAATAAGAAATCTGTAGTCCTTTGACTTGTGATAATAATCATTGCTGTAAAGATACACGTGCTACAAGCAAAAGCACCCAAAAAACACTTAACAGCATTGACCCTAAAGCTGTACTTTCCTCAATCATTTGATTAGAGTAGAAATGTACTACCAAATGAGGACAATGTATGTCATTTCCTTTCTCAAATTTTTGAGCTTGAAAACTCTGAACGAATTGGCTAAAGCACATTTGCTTATTTTACATTTTATAAGAATTTTTTATTTTTGGTCTCTCTGTTTCTCTGTCTCTGTCTCTCTGTCTCTCTGTCTCTGTCTCTCTGTCTCTCTCTCTCTCTCTCTCTCACACACACACACACACACACACACACACACACACACACAAACACAAGAATATTGCTCTCACCATATGCTTTCTTGACCAGCTGCTGGAAGCCATGGCGGTGTTTCGTTTTGTTTATTTTATTACGTCTTGTTTTGGTGAGTGCCTGCAGTAAAAAGTCATTTATTCGATTTTGAAATCATGCTGTTTGCCCGACTCTTAGTTTCTCTGAGAAAAGTAATAATCCAAAACTAGGGGGTGGGTATGTTCAAAATGTATTATTCACACTGAAACCCGATGTTTTGTAAAATGAATAGGAAGTAGTGCTAAAAGAGGGGAGACCTTGCTTCTTGTTCCATTACATTTGCGGGAAATTCCTTAAGAAGAGAGTTTACGTGGTGGCAGTTTAGGGAGTCGAATTTCCATGCAAGGCTGTGTGATTGTGTGCACTTGTGTTCCTGTGTGTGTGTGTGTGTGTGTGTGTGTGTGTACTTCGGGTTTTTATCTCCTTTATTAAGACTCTCTCCTTCATCAGGCTTTAGTCAGGCTCTGCCGAGCCCTCCTCTCCACTGGTCCTCGCGCCTGGGAGCTGTCTTCAGCACACACAGCTCAGTTTTAGCAAGAATCCCACTGTCAGCATAAAGATTTCCCACCCTTGACATGGGATCATATTTGTCAACCCCACTTTGACTTGGCTTCAGAAAAAAATACTGCATTGGTCTGTCAAGAATTCCCCCAATCTTAATATGTCTTCTCAGTGGTAGATTGATTTTTTTAAATCTATTGATCTATACTTTTCACTCATTAGCTTTGAACGCTGAGCTATCTTTGCTGTATTTGGAGTGGACTGTCTCTCTCCCTGGGGGTGATAATCTTGAGGCCTTTGCCGACAGTCTTGAACGCAGTCATCCTTATAATTTTAACAAGTGTCAGAATAATGTTTCATTTAAAACCTTCACGACCCAACCTTAACTCCAGTTCTGGGTGCCACAACAAGGCTTTAGAAAGAACTGGAAATTTCACCTTGTGAGATGTTTAGGGATTAGTGTCTTTTGACAGCTCATGCATTTTTTATTTTGAAATGTGCACAAGGAGATAGAGATGTTGATATTGCAAACACATGCAGCCTCCCTCCAACTGCACCGTGCGTGGGTGTTGGGGGGAGAACGGAGAAGATGTACCCTGAAAGTTTCAACAGGTCGCCTGTCATCTCGCCATGGGATGTTGTCTCAGGTGTGACAGGTGGGAAAACGTCTGGGTCACAGAATAAGAACAAGGAAACATTTAATTATTCAAAAGAAAGAACAGAAAAGGGACTGACTGATAAAGCGAATAAAGTGCCCTGAGTGTGGGGACTGAATTTTATGAATTAAAATGAGAAAAGTGCTTTCACTGATCTGTAAATAATAATCTTTTATGAAGTCTTCACTCTTTCATTTTTCTTCTGCCTTTTTCTTTCCTCTTTTCTTCCACTTTTCATTTTTTTCTTATTATACACAGTCAACCATGATACCAATTGTATAAGCTACAATTTGCTGGTCCCTCTGTACACTGATGAACATTTTGCATCTATTATTTCAATAATCTTCAATATAATGCTCAGATGTCAATATTGTACTCCTTTCACAGATGAAAAATCTGATGTAGGCAGAGATTAAATGACATATTCACTGCCCCATAGCTAATTAGTGGGAAAGTAAAAATTTAACCTGTACCCGGCTTGAAACTTACTCTTTTGGTAAGTTATCCGTGTTTCTAAATTTAATGTGCATACCCAGATTACCCAGGGATCCCGTTACAATGCACTGAAGGAGATCTGGGTTGGGACCTGATATACTACCTTTGATGTGATATAGTCACTGGGCCACGCTTTGAGTAGCATTTGATGGTCACTAATCTGGGCTGGAAAGTTCTCACAGATAATAGATGTACTCACAATTTCCTGTTGTTATTCTAGTACAAGTCCAATATAATACAAATTAATTTTCCCTAAGTCCTTTTGTGCTTATTTAATCCAAAATTTAGAACTTTTTGGTAACACTAGAATTTCCTTAACAAATTTTCCCTCAAGGTCTTTGCTAAGACGGAAATCTCGAATGAACCACTTTTTGTCTTCAGTCCATCCATCACAATTTTCATTCCTCTAAACATTCTTTTCTTTGTCTTATCTGAATTTATTTCAATTTATCTTGATCTTTGGGAAGCAAAAGGCACAGAAGTGAAGGTTGTATTCCAGGTGCAAGCCTATCATTCATTTGGAAAATACTGTCACATTACATCTGTCTGTTCTGTGACATGAGTGATACCAATCTCTCTCAGTATTGAGTCCAAAAGAACACTGTGTGATTTTGTGACCGGGCTATATTGAAGATTTCTATTTAATTTGACATCGTAATTTACAACCTCAAATATCTGCGCTACTTCAAAAGAACTAATTTACATCTCTGAAGCAGGATGACATGTTTTTTCTTATACCATGTGTTTCCCACCCCTCCTTTGGGCTATCAGTGTTAGCACACAACCTTCCCCGTTTCATAATTTAGGTTGGTTGTTGGTGGGGAAGACTCTTTCATTTCTTGTAGCCTGTTATCAAGGCAGAAACATACTTTATACCCCCAAATTCTCTAGATTGAAATGATGGATTTCTAGGGCCAGAATTTTAAACAGGTTATGAGTAATACAAGGTGTTAGAGACTTTTATTTTGGGAGGCCCTCTGAGATAAGTTCAAAACAATTCAGTTGCCAAATAATTGGTTAAAGCATTAACAGAAGTTCAGAAGAGTATTAAAAAACTTTATTCCTTTTAAAATTTGCCACTCTGCTTGTGGTAACTTTAGCTACCTAAAATGCTCCTTTTGAAACATTTTAATCAGATCTCAAGTGAACTAGGAGAAAAAGGGCTGACTTGTGACTATGACAGGAGGGCTAAGTAAGAAGATTTTCCTCAGGGCAGGATCTCCTTTCATTTAAATTTACAGATATTTATGGAATAGTAGTACCTATATGTAAGAAGCTTGTTTGCTTCAGATGGTAGTTTAAGAGTTCTCGAATTGGCCTTTGAAATGATAACTCTATTGGTTGTATAATAATATCATTCAGTAAAGACTGTTGGAAGAGCCTGCCTAGGAAGATGTAATTGTGTGTGTGTGTGTGTGTGTGTGTGTGTGTGTGTGTGTGTGAGAGAGAGAGAGAGAGAGAGACAGAGACAGAGACAGAGAGAGACAGAGAGAGGTAGAGAGAAAGAATTTTAAATATACCACACCTGCTGAGGGCTTCCTATGAATCAATGACATGCTAGGCATCAGGGAGGGGGAAACTAAGAAATACATTTTGTTCGTATCTTGAGAAGTTCACAATTATCAAGTAAGCTAAATTTCTGTAAATCTAGTTCTTACGTGTATTGCAGTTTTAGTATTCTTCTTCTTATTATTATTATTTTATTTTTTTATTTCCTTTGTGCCAAGGAAAACTTGTAGGAGAGAAAGAAAAAGCGCTTATTTTTTGGAGTAATGGAAAGATATAGGAGGATTAGGGTAGAATTTTTTTATTGGATAAAAGTAGGTAAGACAAAATGCCATGTACTTGTGTGTTCAAAGGTTCTGTGAGGCAAATCCACCAGGATTTATATGCTTATAAATTGAAGATAATAAAAATGAACTTCTAGAAATAGTAAAATTTATATACAAAGCTTTAATATGAAAGCAATATTTTCCTGAAGAAACTTATGGATAGAGAATGTGTGAAGACTGTTCATCTCAAATAGAGTCTTGAGATTTGAAACTGTTATCTACATCTTGGTTACCTGAATTACATTTCTTTAAATATTATTTTAGACAAAATGTAAATAAAGGGACAGTTATAAATAAACAAAGGGCTGGAATGAGATGAGGTGGATGGTATGTCAATGACACATTCTTATATCATTACGGGGCCTTCTGTTGCTTTCCATATATAGTTGCTCTCATCATAAATATAAGTGCCTAAAGTTATATGTCACTTGACTATTTGGGGTATAGATGTTACCGTGCAATGTCTCAAGTTCTAAAACTATTTGGATATTTGCACTCTTTTTCAAGTCTGTTTTTTATAGTGATTGCTGATAATGTAAAATTAAGAAAATACAAATAAGTATAGTGGCTAATATGAGGCTAATAATAGTGGGTGCTTACTATATCACTTTCCATGCTAAAAGATTTACCTAGCAAATTACAGTTTGTTCTTCATGGAAACCTTGTGAATTGGGTATAGTGATAAATCTATTTTATTGATGAGGAGATTGGAGCTAAGAAAGGGCAAGTAAATTGTCAGAAGCTAGTTCTTATATAGCTAATCAAGGATTCCATTCTCCATTTCTCTGATTCCAAAAACCAAAACATAACCATGATTTATATACTATATTTTTATGTTTGTCTGCATCCGTATGGCATAAGAACAACCTGTCAAGTCTATGTAACAATAAACTGATAATAAAGTTAAGTCCTAAAAGAAACAAAAGGTAATGAGTTTTCTATAATCAATCCCACTCATCTTAGTAGGGCTAGCAATTTTACATTGTAAATCAAACATAATGCTATGCTAAATGCTGGAATAGAGGAAGAAATTATTTGTTGAGGACACAGAGGACAGATTGATTTCAACTGAGGGACTCTTGAATGATTTTCAAAGTAGATATGAGCTAAAATGTGATTTAGGGAATATTTAACATTCAATAGATTGTTACAGAATTGTAGGTGTGGGAAGGGGAAATGAAAATGGAAACAGGTTGAAAATTAATTTAAACTTTGGTAGTGAGTTAGAGACATGAAAAGGTTTTCACTTTCATGTGACAAAATCAGATCCGTGTTTTAAAAGAGTGTTTAGTCACCAAAAGTATATAGTGGTTTGGAGAAATATAGGGAATCCAGGTAAATCATAGGAAATAAACTGCTCTTTGGACTATGGCCTAAAAAGATAGTGAATATATTCATTTGTGGTTAATCTGAAGTTATGCTACAGTAAGTTTCAAATACATCTTATTTATGCTTAGGCAAAATTTGAATAATTAATTTCTTATGTAAAACAGGCTCTATTGTGGATACTTGCTAATGTTTCTTTTATTTGAGATGTAAGTTGTCTTGTAATATAAGATGATATTAAGTTTGTGAATTTCACATAGCAAAATGTTTTTCCTGATTTATAGTTTATTCTAAACATTTTAACAAAACACTACCATCCTAGCTCCTGGAATTTTGAAAGATTGTTATGTCATTCAAATTATAATATAGTTTAAAAGGCGAAAGATAGGCCTGAAAGGATTTTTTAAAATAAATTAAATGAGACACTTTCTTTTGAATTCTTGAAGAATTTATTCTTTTTTTTGAGAAAGAGTTGGGTTAGATGACTTATTGGGTCATTTTCAAACTTTAGTTTCCATGGATCTGTGAATCACAGACAAGAAAAATTGTTTTATCTTCTGACTGATGGTCCTTCAAGTCATTGTTTTACCTCCTGCCTCCAAAAATAAGATTCTTCCAAATATAAAAATGTTTCAAGCAGACTTTTTGGCTCTGGAAGGCTCCAGTGATAAATACAACCCTCAGCATTGCTATTTGAGATGGTAAATCAACCAAAGTTCAATTTGTAAAATTCTACAGATATATTTTGTTCAACCTCTGACAATTTTATATACAGGTCCAGAATGCTCTGATACTCAATGAGAAACCAAGTTCAAATCATTTAAAGAAATTAGTCTAATGTATTGAAAACTCTTTTTATACAAATTCTACAGATTTTCAATAATCATGAGATTGTATTTGTTTCCACAATCACTTGATTATCATTAACTATCTGCATAATGTGTTAAGAAATTGTTCAGTATTGAAAATGTGCTCCAGCTAATATGTCAGGCCGGATGCTATGAGGGGACTTGCCTGCTATAAAATAATCAGACCTTGCAAAAGTTGTGTGCGTGTGCATGTGTGTGTGGGGGGTGATATACTCAAAGGCAGTAAGGGAGTATATTGGTTAGGGACCTGTAGAGAAACAGAATCAGTAGAAAGTATTTATCTGTGTGACTGCGTGTGTGTGTGAGAGACTGCGAGTGTGTGCGTGTGTGCGTGTGATCATGCAAGCAGATTTATTAGGTAGACTTGCAGGATCAGAGGCAAGAGAGGCCACGCTAGCCATGTCCATGCTGCAGACCCAGAGGGTCTAGCAGCTGCCCAGGCTAAGTGGAAGCCTCTGAACAAGCGGGACCAAGGCTGCAGAGACAGTCTGAGGCTGCAGCTCTAGAAAGCTCCTTGACGAGCTGCTGATGAGTCCTCACTGAAAGGCTGAAGATGGAGTCTGAGGTCCACACGTCATGGCAGCAGCAAAAGACACATTTGCTCCAGCAGAGTCAGGCTTGTGAGGCAGACTGACGTCCTTCATCTTCCCCTCTGCCTTCTGTCCAGACTGCAAGTCTGCCGGCTGGTGTCATCCGCTCTCCGAGTGGGTCTTCTTCAGCTTGCTGGTCGCATGTGGATTGTCTCTGGAAACACCTCCACAGACACATAAGTGTGTTTTACTAACATCCTAGGCATCTCTTAGTCTAGGCAAGTTGACGATTGGGAGTAATCATCACACGGAGTCTCTGTTTACCCAAAACTATGTGAGCAGAAAACACAGAAATATGATTATCTCAGGTCAGTGATGACATCATCTCCATGACCGAAAATTAAGTCTTGGGCCGATAACACAAGACAGGGGTGCTGAATATGAGATTGTAAGGCAGCCTGAGCACACGAAGCAGATGAGAAAGGGGGAGGACGTTCTCCGGTTTGGTAACATTACCTGATTCCCAGCGGAGGCAAATGTAAGATCTTGTCAAGAAGGAAACACCTGCTTCATATATGCTCAAAGGAATTAAATGTGTTATGCTGTTGGGAGACTCCCACAAGCACGTTTATTAAGACACAGTTCACAATAGCCAAGATGGGGCAGGGGATTTAGCTCAGTGGTTAGAGTGCTTGCCGGGCAAGCACAAGGCCCCCAGTTCGATCCCCAGAACCAAAAAAAAAAAAAAAAAAAACCACAATAGCCAAGATATGGATGCTCATCGGGGAATGAGCAGGTAAAGAAAATACGGCATAAATGTTTACCACGGAGTATTATTCAAAATACAGAAGAATGAAATTATATCATTTGCAGAAAATGGATGGAGCTAGAAATGAACATGTTAAATGAAATAAGAAAAGCAAAATCACATGATTTCCATAGTGTCTAGAGTCTAAAAAGACGACATGAAAGAGGAAAAGAGAGTCCTGTTAGACAAGAAGAAGGCAATAAGGGGGAGAGGGAGGGACGTGTAAGGGAGGTAACAGGGAGATGGATATACAGTAATCAAAGCATGTTACATGCATGTGTGCAAATGCCATATTGAAACCTAGTATTTTTATCATGATGTGATTTTGTATTAATACATGTGTGTAGTGCATAATGTTTACATTCTTTGTGGGGAATTGTGCATGTACATAATACATCTTAATTCTGTTTTTCATTCCCTTTCCCTTCCTTCCTTTGCGCCTTCATCCATCTCTTGATGCTTTTCCTTTTCTTTTGTATTTTCGGTACATAATGTTCACTTACTAGTTTGTAAAATGCATAGGCACCAATCAAATATATTTAAAAAGGACAAAACACCCTCAATTTGGATCTGCATGTTATTTATAGAATGACATTGATTAAATATGAGCTCACAATCACAGATCACTAGACACACAAGAAACCAAATCACTATGGAAGAGTCATCAAAACAAGCCTCAGGATTCAGTATCACAAGAAACACACGTATATTTTGAAATTCTTATGTTACAAATGCACATCGAAATATAAATGAAATAAAAATAATAATAAACAAGAAAATATTGTTATAGACTAGCTGGGCCTATGGGTGCAAGTCTCTAATTCCAGTACTGTGGGAGGCTGAGACAAGAAGATTAGAAATTGGAGCACAGCCTGGCCGATTTAGTGACAATGAAACTCAAAAGAAATTTTATTGGGCTGGGGTGTAGCTCAGGGCAAAGGCCCTGTGTTCATTCACCCCACAGTACCATACACATGCAAAAAAAAAATCCAAACTAATTAGACAATTGTATCAGTTAAGAGTCTCTGAACAAAGGAAAGCGACAGGACACTCCCCCATTTATCTAGCTTTATTTTCAATAATTGGATCACATGATTGGGGAAGTTTTCAAGAATGAAAATTGTAGGGGAGGCCAGAAATTCAGGCAAAAATTTTTAGTGTTGACCCATATGAAACCCACTAGACAGGTTGACTGACTGGAAATCCAGGCAGGTGTCTATGTTACAACAGAGCTGGAATTCCTTCTTTTGGTAACCAGATGTTGGTTTTGAGATGTTCCACAAATTGGATGAAGCTCAGTCACATTACTGAAAGTAGTTTCTTTTATACTGAGAGTAGTACAGTCATCTAGTTACTAATGTTAATCTCAAATCACACCTACAAAATACTGTCACAGAACACCTAGGCTGGTGTTTCACCAAGCAACTGGCTATTATAGCCTAATCAATTTAACCACCACAATAATGAATACAATAAACTTTTACAAAGGAAAAATATAATTATTGAAATCTATTAGCTGTCAATAGAAAAAGTAAAAACAATTAGTGAAGGACTTCAGCAGCAAAGCATACTGAGAATTACTGTAATGGAAGACAGACCTGAAGAAAACCCTCCCTGCCCCTTCTCCCCACCCTCTGCCTCCTTCCGCTCCCCTTCTTTCTTTTTCAGCACTGGGGATTGCACCCAGAACCTGCACAATGAGCTGTGTCTCTAGCCCCATTTTACACTTAAGTCACTCAATTTCCCAGGCTCGAATTGAACCCAGGATCCTCCTCCCTCAACCCCTCAGAATCCTGCATCCTGCGATTACAGGCGTGTTCCCCCACGGCCAGCAGTGCTTCCTTACCAATAGTGCCTAAGGCTTGTTGTGTTCACATGTCACGTGCACTGTGGTGGACTTACTGTGGTCAGCTTGAGTAGGAACACGCAGCCGGACTGAGTTGAGTATAGAAGATCCACCTGAGGATTGTCGCTGACACAGCATAAAGGAGAAGGGGAGCACGAGATGGGCTGGCTGTTTCCCAGGAGAAGCTCTGTTGCGGCTGGTTCTCCCAAAGGGAACTTGGCTGTTCTCATGGTAGAAAGGAGCTTGGGGCCTTGCTGTCTTTGCTGCTGTTTGTTTCAGGGGAGCTCTGGTCTTCATCTCTGCTGCAGGCATCGTATCCTGGTTCCAGTATAGATTTCTTCCAGTACAGATTTCAGACACGGACGTACACTGGACATTGCTGTGGGCTCCCATGACTGAATCTTTCAGATCACCAGTACACAGATAGAGGTTCTGTACTCTTCCTGCATCTGGCTTGTGTATGTGAATGTTGTAACTTGTAAATGTCCTGCATTAAATCTGCTTTCTTGCAAACCACTGACTCTAGATAAGTAACTAATACGTGCACCATGAACTCTGTTGAGTCTTCCAACAGAGTGGGTGTTATTCTTTCTTTTTCTTGAACTCTAACAATACCTTGTATGTTTCCCTTTGTTGCAGCAGTCTTTTGACTAATATTATATTTCTTAGTTTACCGACTTAACTTCCTGATAGAGTATGTATGCTGATCATTGAGACGACTCTAATTTTCATATCCTTTGAGTACCTTTTAATAAGGTATTATGGGATGAATTGCGCCACCCAAATTCATATGTTGAAGCCTTGACCCTTAGTATCTGGCATGTGACTATATTTGGAGATAATCAATTTAAAGAGGTAATTAAATCAAAATGAGGCTCTTGGGGTGGGCCACTTTGATTATGGACTTTATAAAACCAGATTAGAACAGACAGAACAAAAAGGAAGTCCGCATGTTGCCTTAGTCATCCTGCAGCTGAGATACAGTACCCAACACCCACAACTTAAAGAAAGAGAATTTAATTTGCTTAGTTTCAGTCCATGATCAGCTGGTTCCAAGGCAGAGATATGTAAGACTTTTCTATTTTGTAGAAAGATGGTCCTAGTAGACCAGCACTGTCCTAACCCCAGTTTATCCATATGTATACAGTTACTGACCATTTAACATTACTGACTGGGACTGGAAGCTAGAGGTAGCATGCTAGGAGACCATTAAACTGAAGTTGTTGTGCCAAAGGTTACAGCCTCTATTCATGGAAAAGGAATAGCTATTTTATCACTTTCAATAATTGCTGTTTGAGGGTTTTTATATCTGTTAGACTGATGTTTACTGGAAGCATATCAAACAGGAGAAAAATTGCTGTCCCTGTCAGTCTTTCCCAAATAAAGTCATGGAAAACAAGAAAACTTCAAGGGTTAGTTAATGTGAAATCATTTTATATTTCTGTCGAGTTGCACACAAGACGAGCAACTGTTAAGGAGATTTGTGATTTGTGTTTGTGTGTGTGTGTGTGTTTGTGCACATATTCACACACATGGCGGATAGACATAACTGAGGGACATGAGACAATTATATTACAGTGGATACTTCTCATCTTTCAGGAGTTTATCATGGGACTTGAAAAGAAAAAAAAAATAGAAATCAAAATCTTACCTGTATAAAATTGTTTGACGAGAAAACCCAAATATAACACAGTTGTCCACACATCTAGACTGGGAGGCTCAGATTTGGGAAGCAATCCAGGTAGCCTTCCCTAAATATTCTTTGAGAGTCAGAAGTTGATGTTGTACTTTATTCCCTCAGTGCAACACAGTGAGTGGTAAATTCTCAGCACATCCTTGGTCCTTGTTGAAATGAATCACCCCAAATTAAGGTAGAGAAACTCAATGCATTCGCTGATAATTTTGCTGTCTTATCTCTTCCCACAAGAGAACAGTGTTTTCTGAGGCCTCTCAATCACAGACGGGACTTGTTTCTTTTAGAAGAATGACAACACTATTTTTCAAAGTAGCTAAATAAGCCATTGTCAAGAGTGTATACTATAGAAAGAACTTGAGCTATGAGGGTGGTGATCAATTTAGAGTGAATGTAAATAAAGCTGAAGAGGCTCTTAGGGCCTTGGCGTGTGCTATGCAGACCAAGCTTCTCACGCTCCTGTTGAAATTCCCTCATATGTTTCAGTGGGGTGAGCTCCAAGTCTGTGTTTGATAGAGAAAGGTTAATAAAGGAAATATAGTACAATGTCCTCATTTACTTAAATAATTAGTAAGTTGACTTTGAACATTGGTAGTTTGGACTAAGTTTTGATGAACTATTTTCTGATTCTAGAGTGTAGGCTGCCTTCTCTCCAACCCTTATTTAATATTTTAAAATGCTGTTCTCTTGTTGGTTTGGTTCTGATAAAAATAATTCCCACAGAGGCTGTTGGAAGCCGTGCTTTTCTTTTTGTTATTGTCCGAATTTCAGTGACAGCAAAGTTAATAATCCCCAAATTGACAGATATTTAACTTGGAGATTCCTTACAGAACAGGAGTTCATTACGAAACAGGGACTTATACCTCTTTCAAGAATAACAAGCTGGCAGTCATCATTGTTATCACCATTATTATTACTATTATTATTTCATACTGTCATTTTCCACTTCCTGCTCAGAACTGGCTTTAGTTCGTCATTACCATTTGTTGCATAGAGGCCTTAACATAAAGAAGTAAATGTCTAGAATGCTGTTATTGCATCGATTACTAATTTTTACAGGAATCAGTGACTCTGAAAATGAAAACACATTGTCATGTTTTAACAGTCTGAGTTTTTTTTTATAAGACAGAAAATACATCATGTCAGGTAAATTTAGTTTGTTATCACATTTTTAAAAAAGGAAAACAATGTTTGAAGATTTGTTGCAATAAAAACTATGACTTTTCTCTTAAAATGTTTTTGTTCCAAAGAGTTTGGATTACTGGTATCTTCTTCTTTGCCTGTCCATTCCTGCTAGATCTAAAAAGGTGTCACCACCGTGAGAGCTAAATTCACCAGAATCTTTTGTTAGTCCTCCCCGTGTCCGCCCATAGACAGATGTAGCAATTAATTCATTTTCATAGCAGCAAAACATACGATCATTTAAATAATGCTTACCTTATAATGGATATATGACATTTTAACTCCTTTTGGAAATGAATAACACAGTTCAATCTACATTTATATTGTTGCAGAATATACTTCTAAAAGTTTGTTTACTGTGCTGAAGAATGTTGTGTAAACAATTTAAAGTTTAGAGAAAAGTTGCAAGTACAAAGAATTTAGAGTAAATTGCTGAAATGTTGTCTTTATGTTCTCGAATACTTTAACTTGTATTTTCTACCAGCAAGGTTATTCTCCTTACACAACCAAAGTACAACTATCAGTGTAAAGCAGTTAACATTGATTTATATTTTTATTCATA